>OZ034972.1:1821900-1931900 GCA_964030785.1 Siderastrea siderea
AAATGCAAATTGCAATCCTCTCTGATAAATTTAAGTTGTTATTACGTATCTGGCACTTGGAAATGCTACGTACTGTGCTCATATATCAGGGAAATCATGAAGGTGCCACAAAAAGTAAACCCGAAGAGGACACAGGAATCCCCTTACGTGCACACTTCCAAACTTCTTAAATCAAAATAGAGTTCCACTTCGTTATCCACATGCAAGTCACGCTTTGGGATCCTACCACGAACAGTCCCGTCCCGACCGGGATAATTACGTCACAGTCATGTGGGACAACATCAAAGAAAGTAAGTAAAGAAAGTAGAAGGGAAGAAAATGTTCTGTCTTTTAATTTATCCCTCTTCAGACCAAGCGTTTTTTGGTCCTACTGACCGGAGGGTTTGATCCAGCTCCACTTCAATTAACTACAACGGGAATAAAGGTATGATAGTGAAACTTTGTGGGTGTACGTCCGAAAATGTTTCTTTGGAGTCCACAACAGGATGTGATGACGTTACATGACGTGGAAATTACTTTATTATCATAAAGGGTCGCCATTGTCGATTCCTCCAGAACTGTCCAAATTGTCAAAAATTTAAATTAATTCAATACTAAAAATGAAAACGTTACAAGACAAAAACGTTTAAAAAAAGAACTACATTTGGAAAACAGCTTTGCCAAAATATGGTTGTCGAGGAGACATCAAAATACAAGAACAGAGACACGTCACACTTATACCTTATGTTGTCATATAAATTCAAGAAAAGTCAGTGACGAAGTTAAGTGGTGTTATCTTATATTAAAAAAGGAAAAAAAGCCGGAAAAGTTGTAAGCGTTCAAAGTCTGCAGGGCCTCAATCACTCCCCCCTCCCCCATCCTCTTATATCCATAAAGAGGATAAGAAATCTGTTAAATTACTAACAAAAAAGTACTAATTAGTCACTCCTGTAATCAGTAAATGATTTCGTTGTTGGTTAATAGACCAGGCAAATTGATCTTAATAGAGATTTACTGAACGTGTTTCAACTTCTTTTAGTTTTAAGCATAAGTTCTTTATAGCTTCTGAGAATCATTTTCCCTTCTTAGTGTCAATTTCTTTTTTTTCTATGTCAATTCAAACCGTCTTTTGTTTTTACCACACAAATAGCTAACCTTTTCCTTTAAGGTGTTTCGATACAGTTTTTTTGGGACCATACCTAACTTTTTGAATCGGCTCTTAGACAGTCTCCTCCTTGTCAGATCAACGTGAAATTTACAGTACTTGTTGGTTTTGGATTGAACTTTAGCGTGGTTTACATTTTGTAAAAATCGATATTTCCATGACAACGATAAACAAAAATCCTCGAAAACAGTGAAATTGAAATTTTGCACGATCCAGATTTCGCTTCGAAAAGCAAATACCAGCATCTTAAACTGTGGTGTATGGCAAACAAAATATACAAGAACAAAAAAATTCTGTATGTTTGTTTTGAAGTAAATCGCAAAAACATTTTCAACCTTAGTTTTTGCCTAGTAATAATAAATGCACCGAAAAATAATCAACGCTTTGATGAAATGGCTAGTAAATACTGTTGAAATGTGTCTTTTACTTACTATTTTACGCCTAGAAAGATTTGTTGAAACTGGTGTTCGCGATCTCGAGAACGACTTGTTTTTCTAAGATCATTCGCGTAATAATTTTGTGGTAATTTTTTAATTTGAGCGCTTTTGCGAAAATCTTAAGAACGGCTCGATAGATTTTTTAAAAACATTAGACATGCTTGCTTGACGATGTGACCAATTTTAGTTTTGAGTCGTATTAACATTGATTCACTGGAACACTTTTAGATTTAACGCTAAAGAGGATGTATGAACCGACGGAGAAGGTTGCGTTACAAATTCACAGTTGGCAAGTAGATGCTAATGTATTCAAAGTAATGCGTTATTCATTGGTTCGTGATTTTTATCTGGTTTCTTTGTTGTTTGTTGCACTGTAGATTACAACGAAAAGTAAAAATCACGGAGGAATGCATTTTGCATTAGTTTGAATATATTAGCATTTACTTGCCAACTGTTTATATGTAACGCAAGCCTTTCCGTCGGTTCATACATCCTCTTTAACGTTAAATCTAAAAGTGTTCCAGTGAATCAATGTCAATAAGACTCAAAACTAAAATTGGTCACATCGTCAAGCACGCATGTTTAATGTTTTTAAAAAATCTATCGAGCCGTTCTTAAGATTTTCGCAAAAGCGCTCGAATTAAAAAATTACCACAAAATTATTACGCGAATGATCTTAGAAAAACAAGTCGTTCTCGAGATCGCAAACACCAGTTTCAACAAAACTTTCTAGGCGTAAAATAGTAAGTAAAAGACACATTTCAACAGTATTTACTAGCCATTTCATGAAAGCGTTGATTATTTTTCGGTGCATTTACTATTACTAGGCAAAAACTAAGGTTGAAAATGTTTTTGCGATTTACTTCAAAACAACCATACAGAACTTTTTTGTTCTTGCACATTTTGTTTGCCATACATCACAGTTTAAGTTGCTGGTATTTGCTTTTCGAAGCGAAATCTGGATCGTGCAAAATTTCAATTTCACTGTTTTCGAGGATTTTTGTTTATCGTTGTCATGGAAATATGGATTTTTACAAAATGTAAACCACGCTAAAGTTCAATCCAAAACCAACACGTACTGCAAATTTCACGTTGATCGGACAAGGAGAAGACTGTCTAAGAGCCGATTCAAAAAGTTAGGTATGGTCCCAAAAAAACTGTATCGAAACACCTTAATTCCCCGCACTCTCTCGTGTTAGTTATTTTGTTCTTAATTTAGAGCACTTTCCTCAGACTCGCTCGGTCTCGCCCTTTGTTTTCTTCGCTCTTTCCTCGACCAGAGAGCCTGTTCACAGGCTTATAAATGGTAACTTATTGATAACTTTTTGGGAAACAAATTTAACTTCAACAAGTACGACAAAAGCACCATTGACTCTCTGGGAACTAAATATGATAATGGAAGCGTGATGCACTATTCGAGCAGAGCCTTCAGCAAGAACGGAAAACATACAATCGTGTGAAAGCAATCAGGAGTAACTTGCGCTTGTTTTAGTTTTTAAAGAACTGGGACAGTTTACCAAGGATTATCAAAATTTCACGCGCAGAAGCATTACCAAGATAAACTATGCGCGAAAAAATTGGGTGTGTTTGTTGACAGTTAGTGGTCTTGAAAATTGCGAGAGGTTTGTATGGGAAAAGGGACTCTTGTTCCTTCAAAATATCAAGTAAAAATGATTGTTTCATAAATGATATTTTTTGATGTTTCAGTGTTAAAGTCTTTGAGGCTGAAAAGATACGATACGTACAATTTAACAGAATTGTATGGTCTACGTGATTTTTGCTCTTGTCCCTTTTTGACCAATTAAGTTTCTATATCTTCAAACCAAATTTTCATATAACCTATAACTTTGCACAAAGGGTCCCCTGTCACCTAGCGTTTGCCTTGGTTTAGTGTGATCCTCCTTGCAAATTATTCTTCTGAGTGAAGAATGTCATGAGTTTTGTGTCTTTGTATGATCCATGCTTGAGCAAAGCCCATGTACGAAAGGGAATTCTGAGACTGTAACACAAAGGCGAGTTGTCATTTTCTACGTTGAAAAACCAAATAAATATGATGAGAAAATAATTAACAATTAACAGGTAATATTGTTAAATAGGGAAAAATTTGTGTGCGCTAGTGTATTATAGCGTTCGATATGGGTTATTTTCCTGTACACTTTCCCAGGTTACACTTGGTCAGCGGCGCGGTATTTGTGCAATCGACGCACAACAGATGAATCTCCTCTACAAGTCACAATGTGGCGGAGGTGGTGGTGGTGGTGGTAAGTTTACTTGAATTATTTGTGATTTTACATATTTTGCAAAGCAAGACTTTCAGGTGAACTAGCATTTTACACTTGTATTTATGTGCTTACTTACATTGCTTAACATAACTTTACCTTACAAGTTGCAGAAAGAAAATCACAAATTACTTTAGTGTTAACAATAACACTGTACTAGTCACAACAGAAACCTAGACAAAAGCAAATTATACAGAATAAACATGAACTAGACGAGACAGAACTGCCTTTTCTTTGCAAAGAACAACCTTTCTTAGCACACCCAATGATGCCAGGGCCGGAATTCGGTCATAAACCATAATATTTATCTCATTTGTACAGCAAATCTCAGGCTTGTCTATCTACCAGAAGTAAGACTTTTTCGACAACGAAATCCCAAGGGGCCTGTATCAACCCCACCCCCCGTACCTTGTACTACGGTGGGGGTATGAGTTAACTTGCATGTCCGAGGGTTAACCACTGGTTAACTACTCTTTCAAAAACAAGTTTCCTGTCCGCTTAAAAACGTTAACAGCTCCTTTTTTGACACATTTTGGTCTGAACAGAAAGATGTGAAAACAATTGCGAAATGTGCTAGGTCTACCAGCCTGCTGGAATAGTTGGAGAACAGACTTCGGTACACAAAAAATGTGCTAGAAAATCTCTTGTACGCACAGGGTAGCTGGGTGCGCAATTTAACCTCAATGGGATGTACAAGATAGTACGGGTATTCACCCTCCCCTGTCAGGTTACCTCCAATTTCGTTAAGAAGATATTTTATCAACTCCTGGAATTTTCGGAGGCCGTTTGCTTAGTTTGGTGATGATCGGTTGCAAGGGGAACGATCGAGATATGACGTCACAAGTAGCATAAGGTCAAGCCTTTTTTGTATAAAACTAGACTTTTTTCACAAATGCCGACAAAAGCAGCCCAGGCTCGCAGCAGCGGTACAACCCCATCTGCTATTTTAAAATCGGATTATTGAGGTGAGGGGATCTTCTCAGAAAAGCTCAACAGAACTTGCTAAGATCTCCTGCCATTATGATATTTAGCAGATATACATGTATTTACGTAGATGAAGCAAATGATTGCGAATTATTATTCAGAATTATTATTCATTTTACTTAGCATGTTATCCAAGGTAAAATTAGCGTTCACAATATTGTAATACAGAAAAACAACAACAACAACAACAAAGAAAGGGCTCACCATCTCGTCCACAAGCCCTCCCCATCTTGATACCACGGTAGCCCGTAATGAGGCTGAATTTATGCACGAGTGTAGTTTCAACAGTTTTACTTCTTGACTCAGCATAAATATCTCACCTTTATTGTACTTCATTTAAGAGGGAACAACTGCGAAGACAAGAACGGTGCCTGCGAACATTGGATTAGCCTCTGCAAATATCACCCAGTTGTGAAGAAACTGTGCAAGAAGACCTGCAAACTGTGTCAAACAATCGAAAAAATGGCACCAATGAGAGTAAGTCAAATATTAAGTTGTTGACCTTTTCGGGCCGATTTGGGTCGTATTAATAACGACCCCAGAGGTGATATGCAGACTCGATTGTGTTTTTTTTTGGCGTATCAGCTTTCTGTTAAAGCAATCACTGTGATAAGCAGCAATAACAATAATAATAATAATAATAATAATAATAATAATAATAATAATAATAATAATGATAATAAACAATGAAACTTTTTAAATCACTGTTTGGTACACGAAATACTGCATTTCCACAAGAATATATCTCTAGATCAAGCTACGGCTCCTGGCCTCTTCTTGGGTGAAAAAAAACAATGTCTGTGTCTATAACAAAGATAACCACAGTTTTTAATCTGTAAAAATTAAAATAAACATCAAAATTAAAATACAGTCATATTTGACATAAAAATTTAGCACTATGTAAACTCTAACATAAATCATAAAAGTACATTAAAAGTGAAATTCTGATGAAGACTGGTATTGGCCAGTCGAAATATTGTAACATACGTCTTTTTACGTTGTTTGATCAGTCCCTGCAGTAGTCATTTTGACAATCATTTATATTTGAAAAACTTCAGCCCCGTTACCATTTAGACGGAAGTCTTCTAAAAACGAGTATAATTGCATACGTGCCTCGTTTTGGAAATTTTCACCAATCCTGTGAAAGATACATACAAACGAAACATTAACTTAACATTTCTTGCAAAATCGGTGACAAATTTGGCCACTCACTTCTTACTCTTTCCAGGTAATTTTTTACTTCCCTGAATAGTTTAAATAGCCACGGAGCGTCCCGCTGGAAAGGAAGGCAATTATTACTATTATTATTGTACTGTTCTAAGACAGGTCAGTCCAAAACTTAAGTCGGCGGGCTGATCATTGCGTTAATTTTATTTCTTTCAGGTCATCAACGTCTGACAACCGGTCAAATACTGCCATTCAGTAGCCTTAAAATGAGTAGAATGAATTAAAATAAAGTTTAGAGCATGAAAATTCTGTTAGTTGCGTCATAATATTTATAACAACCCTTAACATCACAGACCTGTGAAACAAGTATCGTTTTTAAAAGGTGTATTCCATTGACCTTATCCTATTCTGCTGAAACAATTATAATTAATACTGAACAGTCTCCACATATCTCTCTTGAGGCACTCAAATGAGCAATATCGTCAAGATACGTTTTGTACTCCGATAAATCCAAAAATCCCATTTCAGGGATTTCTAGTGTTTTTTCTAAGTGTTCTCTCTGCTGAAATTTTCAATCGAACTCCTATGATGGTTTAACCCTTTAAGCCACGTTCGTGGTAGTGTATAGAGCGGTTTTCAATTGAGTGTCGAAAGTAATTCGTGTTTTGCTTTGGTTTTGCTTTACTTCGCTCTGTGATTGGTTAAAACCTTTCGCGCCACTTTCTCGACCAATCAGGAGTAAAACTCAAACCAATCAGTCGCGACTTGCTCGCGCTCGCACGCGTTTTCCCGCGCTTGACGCCGGTTACATGTACTTGCTTCGAGTTCTGATTGGTTCATTGGGTAATTCGTGTGTGTTGTGATTGGCTGGGGTAATTACTTTGGTTTTGGTTTTACGACACTCATTTGAAAACCGCTCTATAGTGGTTAGTGCGTTAGACTTCAGATCTGAAGGTCGGTGATTCGAGGCCCAGTCCCTGCCGTCTTGTTGTTTCTTTGAACAAGAAACTTTACCACCAATATTTATACACCTAGGCTTATAAATGGATACCGGCGACATACTGCTGAGGGTAACCCTGCGATAGACTAGCATCCCAACCAGGAGGGAGTAGCAATACTCTCAGTTGCTTCATGCTCCGGCCGTGAGGGTCTCCTTGGCTCCAGCGCGACTTTACCTTACGTTGCCTTAAGCCCCGTTAGCAAGTGATTATTATCAAATGCCTCCTCATCAAATCAGTGCTTTATAACACATACAGGTCATGACGATTAAGGAAATAATGACCAAAATAGAACTGCCTGGATGTTTGAACAGGTTCGTTCAAATATACAGAACAAAATGTATGGAAACCAGTATGTGTAACGACGCTCTTTTTTAGCAAAATGACAACGAGGTCGTGTTTTCTTTGAGCGAATCTACAGATACACGAGGCGCAGCAAAACTAAAAGTTTCGCGTATTCCCGTAGAAGGCGGTAAATGACTAATAATCAGTTATAGATGAAACATCCTTATAGCAGGTATATCTCATATCTTAGAGAACTTAAGATTTGAGTGCGACTATACGAGTACGAGTTTTCAATTCCATTATTTGCATTTATATTTGTCCCAGCCGTCGCATACTTACTCGTACTGAATCTCGTACTAGTGGTCAAATCTTAAATGTCCCTATCGTTTCTTGGCAACACTCATACCAAAAACTGTGGACCATTTCCTGAAGCAAATTTCTTAATTGAGTATAGAAATAAGAAAATATGGACACCATTGGGAGAGGCTCTTAAAAGAGTCACGCCCATAGTACAATTACAATTTATTACAATTTTCACCGTTTTATTACAAAAACAACTGGTTACATTGCAAAATTGTGGTTCCACCCGCAAATTAGCTTGGGCTATTCGAGGCAGGTGGAAACTATAATAACAAAAATAAAAAACAACAAAAAAATAACTATAACTACATGAATACATATTATGTGTAATAAAACTAGCTAAAACTCCGTTGAGAAAGAAGAGAAAGAAACTAAATTAAATTAAGAAGATTTAAATAGCTTTAAATGAAATAATAAATTAGCAGGCACTAAAGAACATAACTGAGATAAAAATATACGCTTACAAACAGTAAAGTCATACAGATTAGAATTATAACATGTTTGAGGCAAGCCTGTCTGTTATCGAGGATGTATGAAAACATCACTTGTTCTGCAACTCTAACTCGGTGTATTTAGGTCACTGGCACCACAGGGTCCAGAGGAGTTAAATTTCTACTCAAGAATTGTCCTTCGTATATAATACATAACCACGTCATTTGATCAATTAATTTGCCCAATGCAACCTTTATGAATCCAATTTGAACGGCTTTCCCCTCCTTCCATACGCTGTATTTCTCTATCTCGATCTCGCTTAGTACGCCATATCGTCCGCCATATATTGAAAAATGCTATTAACCGCAGACCATTCTTCCGCGGTCGCCTAACACGTTGCCCGAAGGGCAACGGCTTTTCTTCGGAAAGCGAAGCTTTCCGAACGAGGCACGAAGTGTTCGGCAATCTTTACATATATATCTCTTACTTAAGCTTTTGCCTACATTAAAACGAATTGGCTTAGACAAATGAGGTTCGAGTTCGTTGTTGTTTTTATGTGGTTAGTCATTAGTTGTCTCAGTTGCCCCAGTAATAGTCGTTGTCGTGTATTACGTTTTCTATGGTAACTTACTAGTTCTTGCATGGAAAGAAAAAAAGTAACACGAAATGGCTTGTCGTTGAAAGACCAATTAGTTGTCAAAAGCTTGTTGTTCCTCGCCCAGTTGGTAAAATCGTTTTTTTTAACTTCTATCCAAGAATCCTTTGAACCTGAGTCAGGTTGTCATATGCATATTTATTTATCTTGTCGGGCATAGGAACAGCTATGTTTAACCCCAATGCAAATATTCTTATGTCTTTTTGTTAAAAGTGAAAAAAAAAATGAACGGTGAATCTGCAAATAAAGCTTTTCAACAATTTGGAACTGTATATACGAGCAAACCGGTTAGTGAATATATACAATATAAACATCACGTCTTTCTTTATCAAAAATGCCTAATAAGATAACATATTTTTTAGACAGCGAGTATTGCTTAGATTCGAAAGGTGAATAGCAGCGTTTCAAAACGTGTAAGCAGACATTAAATAAAGCAAAAGTTTATTGAATAGTAAAACGGAAGTAGCTGTGGAAAAGGAAGGGCATAAACACGGAAGCCTTAGTTTTCTTCCAACTGTCCTTGCAATTTTTAATAGTAGGCAATTTGCTATAATTACAGGACTATAAACGCTTTGCTACTTCAGTCACGTGTTTGGCGTACATTCTTTGCTCGTTTCTATTGTCTTTCACTTTCATTTCAGTTTATGGTACTCTTGAACTCTATTCAGCTGCTGCAGATGATGCATTTTTATGGTAATGTTTCAACACTTGTTACAAGCTCTTGTTTTGTGAAGAGACCTACAAACGAGACTCATTTCGTTCATTCCAATTATGCTCGGTGCCAACTGAATTGACTTGTTTGATTGTTATGTTTTTATACTTCTACAAAATACCATTTTGACTGGGGTACCAGTTATTTGCCTTTCGTCTGCTGGGAATTGAAGCACAAACATATTCTTTACAAAATTGCTAATTCAGTTGCGCAGATGAACTTACAGATCCCTCAATATATTTTCAACCAAATGAGAGCTTTTCACATATTGCTGTAAACCTCAGCGAAGCAACATGAAGTGGCTTGGTGTTCTTTTGATGTTTGGCGTGGTGCTTGTTGCATCAGAAAATCCCGATGGTGAGTTTTTTTTTTCTTGTTTTTTTTTCTAAAATAAAAGAGATTAAATTTGACCGTACGACTAAAAAACACTCAAGAACAAATCCAACCTTTTTTCTGAAATTACTGTGAAACAAGGCCGTATTGACATTCAATGAAATTCGAAAAGAGTGAATAAGAAAGTAATTAATTTATTTTTCATTCATCTAGATTGAAATGTGGAAATAAGATGGGTTAAAAAACGTTCTATAAAACATACTAGTACTGAGAACGGCACTTAAGTGGCAATGTCTGTAAGAGCGGTCCACTGCATTTCGGGGCAGAAAAAAGTTTTCCCTCAAACTTTGCCCAGGAAACCATCTTGGGTCACAAGTAAATGAAACGAGTTTCGTTTTAGGAAATACGTTAAAATAGTTTTTTTACAGCCCACAACAGTAAGAGCGGCAAAAAGGCGTAAATTAGCACCTGGCCAGACGCGAAAATTGCATAAGTTAGCGACCTCACTGCTCAAAAACCACAACACGCAGCAAAAAAGTGTTATTATTTTTAAGTTAAGAGGTCCTTCAAGGGTGTAAAGCGTGTGTTAAATTTAATTTGTGTTGAAGTGGAAGCTCGTGATAATTGATATATTAACACTCATCTGAGCGCTTTCTGAAAACTCGCAAAAGTACCCTGTCTTCGTCGGCCTTTATTTCCCGAGTCCAGACCGAGTCGCTCTAAATTCCCATCGAAGTGCGTTAATGAGATGTCAGGGAGTATCGAAATATAAAAATACCTTGCGCTTTTTATCGTCCTTTACCACAGTGACTTCGAACTTTTGGTGATTTTTGCGAATATGACACACGCATTATGCAAATTAGTTTGTTGAGCAAATTCCGGATCGTGTGAACTGAATAGCTTCTAGATTTTAAGATTTCTCCATTTTAAGTCATAAATACAGAAAAGCATACACAAATAGAAGTTTTGAACTGTTCAAATTGATGAAATAAGCGTATTACTGAGTCCTGATCTTTGGATGCTAATCCGGAGAATTGCGCGACTCACATTATGCAAATTAGGTTGTCTGCTAAACTTGGTCCGTTCCGGTCACCGTTGCAAAAAACCTTTTTAACTGTTTGGATCCCACTTTTGCTTTAATTGAATATTAAAGAAATGTTGAGACTACATGCACTGTAGGTAGAAAACGTTGAAGACGAATTCAGCTAGTTAAAGCGCTGACTTCTGTTCATGTGTCATTTGAATAACTCTGTTTGCAATGAAATGGACAACTTGTAAGAATTAATGAATCTCTACTTTTTTGTAGTCGGGTTTTGGTTTTTTATTCCTACAATTTGCTCTTTGATCTGCCTTTTAAACAACGCCTTCGAAATTTTGGTGCTTTTGTCCCGGGACTTTTGTCAAGCGCTTTATCTTGTTTATACAAACTAGGTTGTTCGCGTCAGTGGAGCAAACTCAATAAAAAGACCGCGAATTATAAAGTGCCGATGTTTGGATGCTTTGGGGCAAAATGTGACGAGAATTATGCAAACCAATTTTTCTGCCAAACGTTTCATCAGGTTATAAGAAACTTGAAAGTTTTTGTTTGATTTGAAACGGCTAAAGCTACGTCTTGGTAGGTTCCTTTTCCAGGGTTGGTTAGATGGCCTTTTATAATATATAACAGTGCGCTGGTTCGTTTCTTTTCTCTCAATCAGTTTTATTGCATTCACAAGTATTGCAATTAATGTATAATGAGAAACATAAGAGAATGAATACAATATCAGAATCACAGGAAAATTAACAACAATGAGGCTCAGGCAGGCTGTTATAATTATAAGCTTTTAATGATATTTTCAGGCTGAGGCCTGAGGTGGCCAAAAATTACTAGAAGGTATTGTTTCCCAGTTAAATAGTAACGTCCAACATTGAAATTAGTAAATGCTTGTCAGATAATTTTCTACCTTGGCACGTCAAAAGCAAGCCAGTGAAGAGGGTTTGTACAAAAGCCAGTACCATTCTTCGCTCGGCGAAGCCCTATGGGCGGGAAAAGCCCCGGAAATACAAAGGTCATAGCTAGGCTTTTCCCCCCCCGCCCCACGACATGATCGCTAAACTGAGATCGTGATCGTGTCTAATAATTCAAAAGAAATGATTATCCTTCAAGTGAACTGTTCAAAGGATGCGGAACTTAGGGGTAGTTCTTTGTTTAAGTCGAGAATTTAATCAGACCTGTGAGCGAGAAGTGAAATAGGCCATTTCCCAACTAATAATAATAATAATAATAATAATAATAATAATAATAATAATACTAATAATAATAATAATAATTATAATTATAATAATAAATTTCTATAGCGCCATTTCCCGATGGTTCAATGGTGCTTTACAAAGTTGTCATTTAACGTTAATCTACAAATAATCTTAAAAAACAACAAATAAAAATGAACTAAAATTGACCATAACGATAAATAAATCAGAATTCCTAGCCAAAAGCTTCTTTAAACAGCCAAGTCTTAAGTTTAGACTTAAAAGTCGAAAGAGATACACATTTTCTTAATTCTAAGGGAAGGCTGTTCCATATGGTCGGAGCGGCAACTGTAAAGGAATGACCGCCATACGTTTTCAGATTAAATCTGGGAAACCAAGGAGATAATGACTAGATGATCTCAGTGTCCTGCGTGCTAGGCTTGTAAGGGCTTAGAAGTTCCGTGATGTAACTGGGAGCAGCGTCATGAAGAGCTTTGAATGCAACCAGAGCGATCTTGAAAATAATCCTTTGTTCAACAGGAAGCCAGTGAAGATTTAAAAGCAAAGGTGTGACATGTTCAAATTTACTTGTTGAATAAATGAGTCTTGCTGAACAGTTCAAGACACGTTGTAAATCTTGTAGAACACATTTAGGTTGACCACAATTGCTTTAAGCCTCCCTTTCAAAGCGAGGCTATGTGCACAACCTTTCATATGAAAATTAGTTTTCATTCACGTGTAAATAAGACCATATTTTTAAATATTAAAAGTGTGTATCTAGCCTCGCTTTGATAGAGAGGCTTAAGACAATTCCGAAATGGCTTATCAAAAGACATCTTCACCAGAGTGCGAAAGTAGCTCGAAAGTTAAGCTATTCACCGTCGTCTGTGAGGCGCTTCCACTCGAAGTCAGCAAGGTTCCAAGAAGCCTTCAGTTCTTTAAGAGCTAGGTTTTAATTGAATTTGGACATGAAATCAAAACACGCGATGCAGAATGATGCAGAATTAGACTTTTTTGTTTTCGCTGTTGAAGCTTTTTTATATCAAAACTGATACAATGATATCCAATTCTTTTGATTGAACTGAAGAAAAGGAACCAGAGCACTGTTTTAAAAACGGGCATCTGTGACCAGGTGACTATCCCATGAACATATGGCTTTAGCCGCTTCAAATCAAACATCGATGAAAGAGAGATCCAAAAAGTTACACGTCTCTTATTTGGCAAAAAATCCAGTTGGCATAATTTTGGTCACATTTTGCCCCAAAGCATCCAAACATCGACAGCTTATAATCCGCGGTCTTTGACACGCAAACAACCTTGCTTGTCTCAAGCTTTTGCATAAACAAAATAAAGCGCTTAACAAAAGCCCCGGAACAAAAGCCCAGGGCGGGGGTTACGCCCCCATATTGCCTATACTGGGACGTGCCGCTAGACAAGGCATGGTTTTTGGCCTCTCTGTCCTAAACAGGGTACAAAATTTTAACCGAGTCTGTCCTAAATAGGGTACCAACTTGTCGTGAACAGGGTATGGTCAGACCCAATTGTCGTCATTAAATATGGCTTACACAGTATTTAGGTATCCTAGATCGGGGACGTTTGCTGGTCTTTGAAACACTTAAAATTGTGTAAAACAAGGGAGTTGGTATAATAATCATTTGCTCTAAACAGGGACCTAAAATAGAGGGTGCTGTCCTAAACAGAGTAGGTAATTTAGGGCTTTTTTTTGTCCTACACAGTCAGGCCCTCAAACCCTCAGTTGGTCAAGTGTCCCTCCCCCTGGGACAAAAGCACCAAAAGTTCGAAGGCGCTGTGGAAAAGGAAGATCAAAAGAGCAAATCGAAGACATAAAAAATCAAAACCCGACTACAAAAAAGTAGAGATTCCTTTTTATCCAACAAGCTGTCCATTTCATTGCAAACAGGTTATACAAATGACACATGAATAGAAGTCAGTACTGTAACTTGCTGAATTCATCGTCAACGTTTTCTACCTACAGTGCATGTAGTCTTAACATTTCTTTAATATTCAATTAAAACAAAAATGGGATCCAAACAGTTAAAAAGGTTTTTTGCAACGGTTACCGGAACGGACCAAGTTTAGCAGACAACCTAATTTGCATAATGCGAGTCACGCAATTCTCCGGATTAGCATCCAAAGATCAGGACTCAGTAATTCGCTTATTTCATCAATTTGAACAGTTCAAAACTTCTATTTGTGTATGCTTTTCTGTATTTATGACTTAAAATGGAGAAATCTTAAAATCTAGAAGCTATTCAGTTCACGCGATCCGAATTTGCTCAACAACCTAATTTGCATAATGCAAGTGTCATATTCGTAAAAATCACCAAAAGTTCGAAGTCACTGTGGTAAAGGACGATAAAAAGCGCAAGGTATTTTTATATTTCTGTACTCCCTGACATCTCATTAACGCCCTTCGATGGGAATTTAGAGCGGCTCGGTCTGGACTCGGGAAATAAAGGCCGACGAAGACAGGGTACTTTTGCGAGTTTTCAGAAAGCGCTCAGATGAGTGTTAATATATCAATTATCACGAGCTTCCACTTCAACACAAATTAAATTTAACACACGCTTTACACCCTTGAAGGACCTCTTAACTTAAAAATAATAACACTTTTTCGCTGCGTGTTGTGGTTTTTGAGCAGTGAGGTCGCCAACTTATACAATTTTCGTGTCTGGCCAGGCGCTAATTTACGCCTTTTGCTGCTCTTACTGCTGTGGGCTCTAAAAAAAATATTTTAGCGTATTTCCCAAAACGAAACTCGTTTCCTTTACTTGTGACCCAAGATGGTTTCCTCGACAAAGTTTGAGGGAAAACTTTTTTCTGACCCGAAATGCAGTGGACCGCTCTTACAGACATTGCCACTTAATTTGCCAGCAGAGAATAGGGTGACCTAAGTAGGAAAAGTAGGAAAGTAAGGTGACCCAAGTTAACAAAATAGAAGGTACGATTGATCCTTACGGCCCGATTTTTCGGTTTGCAAAACAAATCTTCTTCAGGTGTTACAGGAGTTATTTATGTTTTGTTTTTTTTTTAATATAAAATTGACAGAAATATAATAACAGCATGATCAACTTTAAAAATCTACGAAATTTAAGCAATTGGTACTTTCTCGGCTTAATTTTTACTCACTTTGTAATTCTGCTTTTCTTGGTTATCTGATGTGAACTGATTGGCCTTCAAGGAAGTAACATCTTTTTTAATCTTGTGCTGCAGAGAACGAGGGCGTGGATCACCCGGAAGCGTTTGAAGGTGATATCATCCTGACCCCTGAACAGGGCATGGCGACCGAATTGGGACTAGACGTGGACAACCCACTCGGAAGAGGTTCATCTAAAGGCAAACAGTGGCTGGGCGGTGTAGTGGCCTACGTCATTGACTCCAGTCTTTGTAAGTTCATATGTCTCATATCATGTTTCATATTGACTGTTTAAAGTGCATATGACAGATTTTTTTTTATTTGCCTGATGGAATCTAAATGACATCCTGATATGAATATCAAAAATTATTTTTCGCTTTCGATTTTCCTTCCCCGCGCTTTTGCCGTTTAAAAACGTGAAATTTTACTTCCGGTCATGTCAAAAACCGCGCAAAGGGAGACCTGGGCATAGTCACGTTGTGACGTCATACCAGGAACGGAGTCGATGCCAAAACAAGCTACGTGGGCCGCATTGCGGAGATCTAATTCATTTTGTTTTTCTTTATTCCGCAACTGCCAAATTAAGCACGAAATTATGTGAAACTGCTAGTGTTACAAGTAATCTGGGCAGTGATTTGGAGCTTTTAGAGTCCATAGAATGCGAATCGCCAACCTCTGAAGTTGAAAGCGAAACAGAACTCGAGATCGAGAAAGAAGCTATTCAGAACCAGAAGATCCTTACATAGACAAGACGCTTGCCGATGAATACTGACTTAGAGAATACTATCAAGAGAAAAAGGAGGTAGAACGAATAATTCACACGCTAGAAAATCTATTTGATGGCACCGAAGCGCTGGAGACATAGCACTATTAGAAATGCAACGATTTCTCATCTCTAGGTGTAAATATTAAAGCAAAACAGAACTCGGGAACGAGAAGGAAGACTATTCAGAACCAGAAGGTCCTTACACAGACAAGCCGCTTGCCGATTAAAATTAACTTAGATAATACTATCAAGAGACAGAGGAGGCAGAGCGAAGAAAACAGAATCTAGAAAACCTATGTGATGGTACCGAAGCGCTCGAGACGCGGGAAGAAATGCCAGGATTGCTCATCTCCTGGTGTAAATGTTATAATCGTGCTCGGCTAAATAAACGCCCATTATGCAGGTTATACTTTCATACTCTTACACGTGTAGATGTAGTAACTGTGCCTTAAACCATCTGCAAAACGCCGTAGATTGTTTTTGCTGCAAAGAAGTTCAGAAATGTGTCGAATCTCCCGAAGCGCTGTTGTCTCGCGCGAAACCGCGAACTTGACACAACAACAGGATGTGAAGCAATGCACCCGGGATTCAGTGTTGTCTGAACAGATGGTCGCTACGATCAGATGCAGCCGCAAAATATAATGCAATAGACGGAAGAAATTGTTGTCAGATTAGTTCGGAAGGGAAGTGAGAATTTGTCTGCGTTCTTGTGGACTCTCTGAAACATTCGTGTTGCATTTAATACGTCTAGGCAAATTGACACTCGAAATTTCTGCACTGTTTACGTCCGATATACTGACCAGTATTGATTCATAACTGAGGTAAAGATTATAACATCCCTCATTTTTGCACAACTGGACTACGGATAATTATAAAATTATGATGAAAACATGTCTGTCTAAGTTTTGAAAGGCATGAGCAAACTCTAATCTTCATTTAATAATCTTACTGCAGCTTATTGCACAATTTACGTAGACATAAAACAACAACGTTTCAGAGAGTCCACAAGAACGCAGAGAATTACGCACTTCTCTTCCGAACCAATCTACTGAACGATACTTTCTCCCATCAATCGTATTATATTTTCTGCATCTGATCGTAGCGACCATCAGTTTTAAAGTTTCAAAGTTTGCAGCTTCGCGCGAAACATACAACGGCGCTTCGAGAGATTCGACACATTTCTGAATTTCTTTGAAGCAAAGAAAATCTACGGCGTTTTGCAGATGGTTTAAAGTACAGTTACCACATCTACACCTGTAAGAGTATGAAATTATAACCTGCATAACAGGCGTTTATTTAGCCGAGCGCGAGCAAGTTTTATTTAGTCGAGCACAATTATAATATTTACACCGGGAGATGAGAAATCGTGGCACTTCTTACTACGTCTCGAGCGCTACGGTACCATCAGATAGGTTTTTCTAGATTCTGTTTTCTTCGTTCTGTCTCCTCTACCTCTTGATAGTATTCTCTAAGTCAATTTTCATAGGCAAGCGGATTGTCTATGTAAGGACCTTTTGGTTCTGAATAGCTTCTTTCTCGATCCCGAGTTCTGTTTCGCTTTCAACTTCAGAAGTTAGCGATTCGCATTCTATGGACTCTAAAAGCTCCAAATCACTGCCCAGATTACTTGTAACATCAGCAGTTTCACATAATTTCGTGCTTAATTTGGCGGTTGCGGAATAAAGAAAAATAAAATGAATTAGATCTCCGCAATGCGGCCCACGTAGCTTGTTTTGGCATTGACTCCGTTCCTGGTATGACGTCACAACGTGACTATGCCCAGGTCTCCCTTTGCGCGGTTTTTGACATGACCGGAAGTAAAATTTCACGTTTTTAAACGGCAAAAGCGCGGGGAAGGAAAATCGAAATCGAAAAATAATTTTTGATATTCATATCAGGATGTCATTTAGATTCGATCAGGTAAATAAAAAAAAATCTGTCATATGCACTTTAAGATAAAATATTCATAAATAAACATTTTTTGTAATCGTTGGCTCAGTGTCAGCGATTAGTGCAACTGAGATAATGCCGTTAAATGTGTATTCCTTACAACAGGCAGGAAAAAAATCCCAGAAAATGAAAATGGTCAGAAGAAAACAGCTCGAAAAATGTTCGATTAACACCCTTATGAATTTATTTTTTATTACTTTCCCTGACCTGAAACGTCCAGATGTTCCGGACTCTTTAGTTAAGAAAAGAACAAACGAACAAGCCTACGCCAACTTTAAACTTGGATCCGGGTGTGTATAGTTCATTGTGCTTCAGAATTTATACGAAGGACATCATGTGAAAGTTTCTGATATTTTCGGAGTGAAATCGGGCAAAACATGGCTGACGTTTTCTTAAGCGATTACACTTGACTCATTATAAGATATATCTTAACTTAAGATTGAGATAGAGGAGAAATATATATTTTTTTCAAAGCGCTAGCACCACCAGGTAAACTGCCCCCACGAGAGATTAAGGAGATGTCGATGCTTTCTTCAGTTGGATTCAAACCATCTTTGATAACTAATTAAACTCGTCATAAATCCCCTTGAGGTTTCTCAAGGCAGTTTCAGACATTGCATGCTTCTTGTCTTGTCGCTTAAAAAACAGCGCAACAATATTGGCGGAGGTCACTGTAGATTTAGACAACATTTGTCAGTTTACGTGTTCAGCACATTCAAAGGTCTTTTTCAGTTGTATCGTTTTATACTGATCTACTATCATCTGCTAATGGTTGCGCATGCAAATTTGCTATTTGCTATTTGTTGCTAGTAGTCGGTAGGAAATACACGAAAAATGTAAACGATGGCCATTTTGACTGCACTTAGTTAAACCGTTAACCCTGATACGAATTGTACTGAACTTGTCAAGTTTTCACCCCGGCGGCCAAGTTGGTGTAATTATAATATTCATTGCTTTATTCTCAACTGTTCCTCGTTTGTTGGAAATCAAGAGCTTCATGGTGCAACCTGAAAATTGCAATTTCGCTCTCAGTTAATTCGCTACCACAGACAAAAGCTACAATTTATATAGACAAACAATTGGCAGACGTTTAAAGATTGAAATATATAATAGAAAACGTATTTTTTTCTTACCAGTCTTTGACGCTCAAAGTGTATACAAGTGAGAATTAACCTATTCTGCGACTGTGAGTTAAAGGACGACGCTATCATAAAAAATATTCACAAATCGTAATTAAGATTGCTAGCTTTTCTAAGACACTTTGGCGAAAGAAGATAATTTGGTCTTGAAAATATTCACCGAAGACAGTTGTATTGGTTGTTAAATATTTTGGATTGATTTTTGTGTAAACGTCAATTTGCAAACCTCATTATTAATAAGAAAAAGAAATAGCGTCCCAAGAAATTAACGGGCCGATTTAAAAATATTCGCGTTAATTTAACTCGCATTGACTTCTAGAAGCGTTAGTTTTCGCGTCCTTGATAAATTGAAGTGTTGATTTCCACAACGTTAACTTTAATCATTCGAGCTCAAATTTTTGAACCAGCGGTGAGATAGCTAACCGGGGCCAGTTTAACGAAACAAGGAGAAATCTTTGTTTAACATTTTCCAATCTTTATTACACTTTGTAGGAAAACCCAAGTTTATTCTCGACCTCATAATTAGAGACCTTAAGCAAACACTGGAGGCGGCTACGTGGAGGTCAACCGGAAGTAAAATTTCCCGCCCTCGAGCTAATTAGCATAATCACGTCGAGTGTTGCCCGCGTCCACTTGCAGTGGCGGCGGCGAGAAAGGTAGGTTTGGCCACCTCGAGAGACGGTCACTTTATTTTCCAATTTTTAGTACCTAACAGACACGAAAAATCCTCTATATAGTCAAAAAAAATGTTTTTTGACTATCATACTTGTATTTTATTTGAAAATATTTGATATTTCTTTTGCTTTACAGCGAAAATCACGCTTCACATTAGATTCAAGAAAGATGGCAAGCGAAGCCCGCAGCGAAGGAGAGAAAAGCAAAAGAAATGGGTGAGTTTCCTGGCATTCACATTGTTCCGAGCAATGTTTACGTCCTGTAGACTTTAAATCTTTAGATTGCAAGTACTCGCTTGTACAAAATGCTACTTTGTTCTTCCGATTTGTCTCTTACACTTTGGAATATTCCCGAAAGGTGAATCGATAGACAGAGCCTGATTTTAATAAGGTTTTGTTTTCCCTCTTCTAGCTCGATTATGGAATGGACAGAAGCTCACGATTTGATCCTAGCGAAAGAAGTCAGAGCTTCAGAGCCATGGATCTTCAAACCAAGGACTGTAGATCGAGGAAAAGTGTGGAATGCCATCACGGATCATCTGAATGACGAAACCTCTGTGAAATTTCAGGTGAAGAAGAAACAAGTACAGGAACATTTCAAACTACTACTGGATAAATTCAAGGCGAAACGAAAACATCAAACATGAGTGGAGTTGACATCGAAGATAGCGAGATGGATATCCTGATGGAAGAGATATCAGAAAAATGGGAGGAGGCAGAGGCCAGTGACCTTGGTTGCACCAGCAAAGAAAAGGCTGATTCAGATCGAGCGATTGGTGAAGAAATAAGGCGGAAAGCTTGTGAAAAGCTCGGAGAAACGAGTAAACGAAATGCGGGAGAAAAGGCCGAGCCTGTAGCTAAGAAGTCGAGAAGAAGTGGGAGTGAAACTCTTGATTTTCTCAGGGAGAAGATTGCTGCTCGATCAGCTGAAGCAGAGCGTCAGGCAAAGATTCAACAAGATATGCTCGGCATGATGCAAAACCAGAATGCAGCCATACTACAGATTTTGAACAAAATGGCTGACAAGTAACTGAACAATCCTTTGAAATACTCTTTTTTCTTGTCTCCAACACTGTTGTTCAGATTATACATGCAAACGGAGCTTTTTCCAACTTATTTTATTTTGAATGTCATTTAGGGTTGGTATGATGTTGATGTTTCTAAGTTTAATCTATGCACATGTTTAAATCGAAGGGATTCGTATTGTGTTATATTTTACTGGTTTGTCTAGTCTATACCAGAGAATTGTCGTTTAATTTTGCGGAATGTAACAGTTGGACCACGAATAATTTCAGAGTAATGTTAAAATATGTTTTATTCACTTTACAAACATGATCACCCTGTGATAAAAGTGTTAATGTATATGTTGTGGTTTAAATTTGTCTTTGGTTTAAAATTTTTCAAACCAGTTTGATTTTCATTTTCCTTTGTCATTTATTCATTATCATAATCATTTATTTATTATTCATAATCTGAAACAAAAAGGAGTAACAATCAAACTGGTTTAAAAAATTTTAAACCAAAGATAAATTTAAACCAAAACGTAAATATCAGAGATTGTTCTGTAACAATCACAGACTCATGAGGGATTATCCTATTGTTGTTGTAAAATAGCTCACTGAAACACCCAACTGAAATGTCAAAATGAGGCAGTGGTCATAAGATGTGAATTTGTTTTCTTGTTACACTGAGTTATCTACTGAGTTATCTAAGCATTTATTGAATGTCTGTTTCAGTACAACTCTTATCAGATTACATCTCTTATTCATGCTGGTTTAAATAAAATAGTCCCGCAGAGTTGGTGGGTCTAGATCAAAGTACTCTGATGTCATGTTTCCATAGAGGCAAGTCAAAGCATTTCGTAGAATGGCACATACCAAGTACATTTTCCCCACACTACTAAGCCCTATCTTTAAATTCTTCTTGAAATCTATAAACTTCCAGGAGGTGGCAACATCGTTAAACAACCGTTCTACAGATTCTCTAACTTTGCTCATGGACACATTGAATGCTTGCATCTGAGGGGTCAACACCCTGTCTCTAAATGGCTGGATCAGATGAGCCCTCATGGGATAGGCAGGGTCGCCATAGAGGCACAAAAGCTGTCCCCCTGGTGATAATGCATGGCGATTCAAGACAGGCAGTAATTGTGAGTCGGCTAAAATCCCAGAGTCATGCCGCCTTCCCTCTGCAAAAAAAGAACATTTTACAGTGTTTTGATTTTGTAATCATGGTGAAAAAGTAACGACCAACACCCAAGTTTTGTAAATTATTTCATAAAAATGGTGAGCAGAAATGTGATTTTCTGACTTAAAAAAAATGACAATAAAGTAGTTGGTTGAGTGACATTCAAAACAATGATGTAGCCAGGATTTGCTTCAGGGGGCTCCCTCTGTTACTAATTATCCCATATATGTACTGTATTTTTTTGTACAAAGAGGGGGATACGCCCTTTCAAAAACAAGATACTGGATTACTAAATATACTTACCAACAGGGCCGTACATGTTAGCGATGAGTCCATTTGGAAGAGCAATTGACTGAAACTTAAGCGCATGGACACGTTTATGGCCGTTATACACCATGCGTTGGTGCTCTCCGGGCCTGCAAATTGGCTGGACAGTTCCATCGATAAATCCGAAGCAATTATTCAATGCGGCTCCCTTTAAGGAGACTGAATCAGCATACATTTGAAGCTGTGCAGGTTGCAAAATAGCTTGGTTCCATTGTAGTATCCTGTGACTGTGGGTGGTAAAGATATAATCCAGCACAGTATTTGTAACCATGCTCATAACAGGCACCGGCCGACCAAAGCGCGCTATCATGTCTGAGTATCTGCAGGGATATGAAAGTCGTCGGAGCAGCATACAGAGTCCCTCCATTCCATCGGCTACTGACCGCTGATGGCACACGAACTGATTCGGTATTTGCAAGGCAGCAGCTAGGTCCGGGAGGTCGCGTTTCTTGACTCTAAACTCTGCTACACACTCTGAGTCGTCCATCTCGTCCAGGTCAAATCGGCCGTAGTCTTCGTAAGGAAAGTCAAGATTTTTCGACGTATTAAGATCCCACAACAACAGAAATTCGTCCTCGTCTATGATGTCCTCAAAGCATGCGAAAGCTAGAAGGTCTCGGACTTCTCGAAAAGTTGCCATTATACTTGTCAAATTCACAAAGTCAAATTGGACCGCTTAAAGTAAAGGAAAAACAGCCGTAGCTCGTCGCCGCTTCCACGCCAGCTTAAATATCCTAATTTCGCGCCAAGAGGAGGCGGCCTCAACCCACTCCCGCGCGGCCATCGCCGCCTCCACCTAACCGCCTCAAGTGTTTGCTTAAGGTCCCTATTGTCTCTCAAAGAAAGGTTTAGTGTATTTCAGGCAGAGTGCCTTTAGAATGATCAACACAATCGTAATCGATAGAATACGGGACCTCGGTCCCATTCGCGTTCGTTGCCTTCATTTGGAAATTTTACTAGCTCTTTTGCGTTAATTTCCTTTATTGAAAAATCTTCCTCTCTTAAATTCGCGTTTATTTGAGTCGTGTTAATTTCAAATACCTTAATAATCACAAACGTTAATTTCCTGTAGTAAGGTAACTAAGGTACGTTTCTTGAAGCTGTTGAAACGAAGCTTTAATTTTCAGAAACAGATCGCAAAACTCCAATTTAAAAAGGAAGCAAAATGTATCTATTGATACGAACAACTCGTGTAGAAGGATAAAGTCATCTAACGAGTCCTACTGTGACTAGGCCGAGTCATAGGTAACCAAATTTGTAGTCGATGTTTACTTTTGACAGCTCTGTGCAACAATTTAGAATAAGATGAATTAGTAGAATATTCAATGTCTTCTGCTATATTCGGATTTGTAAAGGTTTGAGGTGATTTTCATAGAATTGTTACGTTTTTACTCAATTATTTGTTCCCGATCAGTAATCTTTGCAAAAACCAAAATTTTTTGATTGAAATGAAAAAAATAATACAATAGCCAGCGGGACGGTTGTCATCCCGCGTTACAAGGAGCAGTAATGCATGGAAATCATCGTTGCTGTGACATGAAGGTCACCAATAAGCTCCCATATGGAACTCTAAAAAAGGCTAAACATAAAAGAGAATAGTAAAATAAAGCTCTCACCCTCCTGTGGCCTGAAGCCGTTCCGCTCTCAGATCTGCGACTCTCGTCAATCTTGAAGAGTTTGAATCAGAGCTCTAGTCATAATTGAGGGTCTACTATACTCTGGCGGCTTAAGCCAATTTTGATTGCCGGTTTGCGGTTGCATTCGTAATAAGTTGGCGGTTTACAGTTAAGAAATTATCGTGCAGTTGCGGAAAATTATAACTTCATCACGCGGTTTTCGGTCTTTTCGTGTTTGGTGGCGGTTCTTCAAACCATATGTGCGGTCTTGAACCTTCTTTCTAGACAAAAGAGTGCCTTTCAGGGGTGAAGTAAGGCAGGAGTTTTTCTGCTATCTCCCCCTGCAGGTCCCTGCAGGGAGGTAATTTGATAATAGGCCAAAGAAGCCAAGGAAGTAAAAGCCAAAGAAGCAACGGAAAGATGACGGCCGTGGATCTTGAATCAGATATTGTTAATCCTTTAAGCCCTGATATAAAAATGCATATTCCCAATACTGATCTCTACACATTTCTTATGAAACTAGCAAGGAGAATTTCTCTAAATATCAAGACATCCAATCCTCAGTGATCAGTTCCTTTATTCTTGTCAGTCACTTGAATATTCAAACAAGTCGTGATCATATGCATGTAGAGAGAAGAAGAGTAAGTTCTGGGTAGCCTTAGAGCCTCTCCTTTGATGGAACCTCTTTTTACTCCAGATTGACGGCAGGTTGAAAAGTGGGTGTATTGAAATGTTTCAGTGGGCTTAAAGTGGGTGCGTACATCTAGCACCGACTCAGTTTTAAATCTTGCACCTTTGTAAACAGTAGTGTCCAAGAAGTTTGTTTGTGTTTCGGATACTTCAGCCATAAACTCAGGATAGTTTGGTAGTGCTTTTTAGCTTGTTAAATGAACTGTGTGTTCTCTTCTCTGGTTGTGTTCCAGAGGGAGAAGATGCCGTCAATGAATCGTTTGCAGACGAGTGGTTCTAAAACACTTTGATTTAAGATTTCTGTTTCTACGTATACCTTAGCCTTGAAAATATTAGCGAAAGCAACTGCCATTTTGGTGCCCATGGCAGTTCCATGTATTTGTAGGTAGTTTTTGCCATTAAATTGGAAGGATTTCTCCGCTAAGATAAGTCTGAGCGCTCTTTGCAGTAGTCGTGTAGGAATAGGAGATTCGTTTCTGGGGAATGCTTTGTATACTAGGCTTCAAAACCGCGACCACCCTGAGGTTACGAATAACTCCCCTGGCGCATATTGTAAAAGACCACTAAGCTATGTGGAAACATTCCACGGTAAAGGTAACCTAAAGTTCACACGCTTGTGTTGTCACTAAATTCATCTCAGAAAGAGCACACCCAACCCTCTAAATTTGAATTGTTATGTTTCGTTCCGTGCATTCTTTGGGTTCGGTGAACCGCCCACTGAATGTCAAAACTATTGACACTATTTGATCGCAGGTTATTGAAAGGGATTAGAAAAAAAGATGTTCTACGCTTAAGATCTCGTAATCATTGTGAGCAGAAGTACGATTATAATGCGAACATACGGTAAAAATGTGTAAACTACTGTTAAAAGATTGTTATTGGGCTTTTCTATCTGCCATAAAGGCGGTTTCGGTTTGGGAGAAAACGAAAGCGGTTTGCGGTCTAGGAAGAATAAAATTAGGTGGATTGCGGAATGTGCGACCCTATATAATAGACCCTCATAATAAGAATTGACGGAACCAGAAATCATTTTGCTGGTCTGGTCTCATGAACTCTCATTAACTCTTCTGTGCCCTCAGAGTTCAAACTCGGATTGTCTATTCTCGTTCTAGGTTGGCTTTTAAGCTTAGCACTCGTAGAAGTATGGGATAACTAGAAAATCCCTGAAACAAAAGAAAAAATAATGTGGTTGGTGTTTCCACATGAGGGTGTTTTAGTTCTCTTTGAATTTTACCCTTCGGTTATCACGTCATTGCGGAAATATGAAAAGAGCTTCTGAATTCATAAATAGCCTACGGTAATGGGAATTTTTCATCAAAGGAAGGAAGGATGGAAGGATGCACAAAAAGAAGGAAGGAAGATGAATAACAGATTTTAGTATAGTTCAATAAACCACCAGCAGTATTTGAAATTATCGTCCATCGCCCGGAACGTATAGGAGTATAGCGCCAGAGCAGAAGAGATAATTCTCGAATTAAATAGGTTGGTGTTAAAAGGCGAAGTAGTGATTGGCATAAAATTTCTCTTTATCGCTCCAGTTCATTACAACACATACATGTACAGGTGATGAGAATTAAGGAAATGGTCGCCAAAGATGAATTGTCTTGATTTTTAAACAAGTTCTTCCTAATAATTCTGAATAAAATATATGGAGACCAGTAAAGAGAATCTGTATTGTGATTCTGGGGATTAAAAAGAGTTAAAGTGCTACTATGATCAAAAATATGATTTTTTTGTTCTCTCCATATTTCGAAAATATAAGCACATATTACTCACCGTGCAAAGTTTTAAGTCGAAATTCGTAGGGGAAGTCCAATTATTTTAACTGTAATTTTCGAATTCGGCTTGCCGCCATAACTCAATTCAAAAATGACCGGGACGAGTTGGGTCGAGTTGGCCCAGAGAGGAAGTGATAATAAATGTAGCAATTATCCCACAAGATTACGTTGGATATCACGTGACAAAATTAATCTCGAGAGATGGTTATAGCCACCATCTAACTATCGCAAGTGAAAATAATTGTTTTATTAAATTCTCAACCTCGCTAATCAAAGATGGATTTTCTTTTGAACGCTGGGGCTTATGAATGGCATTCAATAATGCAGTAAATCACTAAGAAAACTGTAAATTCAACAAGTAGTGAGACAATTGATTAGAAGGTAGTCGGTTACGAGAGTTTTCAGCGTGAAGCTTGGTAAATGCTGTTGGCTACCAATAGTAGATAGTTTATTATTGCCTACCACAAAAGAGGATCGCGTATGTACTAGTTAAGGAACGATTAGCACTGATGTTTTATATTACTAGTGCTCTAAACGTGGCTACTTTCTTATGCATTCGGAGAGGTGTCAGGATTAGCAAGATTCATTTCTTCGATTTTGAGCTGCAGTATGCGTGGTCGCCGCTCTGTTGTTGAAGATTACGGCAAAGAAAGCATCGATGAATCGGAAATTTCCATTCACAGTTCACCGTCGAGTGGGTATGTTTATTTTAAGCGGAAAGGCTTCGTTTGCGTGGCTGACCGGAAGGACTTCAATCCTGTTGGACACTGTTTGCTCTGTGCATTTTTATGGCTGAATGTTTTACTCAAGCATTTTATAAGAAAGGTACAAGGAAATATTTAAAACCAGGATCAGTTCCAGCCATCAGGTAGAAAAACAGCAATCATATCTGAGCGGGATCGTCGAATGGTGAGCGAATATTTCTATGCCGTCTGTGCTAACATCACATGTATTATCACATGTGCTATTTCCTCATACACTTAAGACATACTTCGCTCGGTTGTCTTGTGCATATACATGTATAAGTCCCAACAGAGTTCGGCTTAACTGCATAATATATGCCCCTTCACATGAACTATTTTCTGTGTCGCTGCCAAGCCGGCTCCGCGATAGGCGGAAATTATTTTTATTCAACTTCGTACGTTGTACGCGGTAAGCAGAAAATAGGAAAACATTACCGTGTATTCCGCGTACTATAAACGTTCCTCACTTAAACTTCCGCTAAAAGAATATTATTTGAAGTTCCTATATTAAAACTAGTGGATAACAGAACATCACCGTGTATTCCTCGTTCTATAAACGAGAATATCACTCGAAATTTCTTTGAATTACTCGGCCACATATAACGTGAAAATATAAACAACCGAGCTTAATCGACCATAACAAACCTGTACTGTGCATTGCTTGTTCTTTTTACTGTGTAGCCAGCTCCTAACAGCCCTCTTACATTTCAATTTATCTCTCTCTGCTTACCGCGTAGCCAGCTCCTAATAATATAACTCTTTTATACTTCAATTAATTTCTCTTGGCGTACGGCGTAGCGAGCTCCCAAAGTCGGCTATAATTTCTTGAGCATTTCACCGCGTTCGGGGTAGCCACTTCTCTCAGTAACACTTTCGCTGTGACGGCGAATTCCACAGTTTATACCTAGACTTCTGATGGTAAATCAGAGTTTATCTATATTAATTCGCATTTGCTTGTTTACTAGGTAGTAAGGTTACCGTGTTCGCACAATTACACGCCGGGCGATTCGCTACATCACTTCGTTTACGTGAATTTTTTTTTCCTATACCTTTTGTCTCATCTATAAAATTCTGAATGTATGTTAGCCTCGGGGCTCTCTATATTTATTTAAAAAACTTTCATGTAGCGTTATGTGGGCTTTTCTTTTAGGAGGGAGAGCTTATTGTTATAGGATTTATTATTTATTTATTAACTACAATTTACGATACTGCAACAAATCTGTGAACATAACAACAACAAACTCAACCCGTATCGGCAAGAAAAAAAGCAAGAGTAAGAAACAGCTGACGGACCCCAACACGACAGACATGCGAAACAGTTAAATTTGTTGCATTATCGGAAGGATTTCAGCGTTTGTGATTTGGGATAATTGGGATATTTGTTCGGCTTCTTGATCCATTCTTGCATTGTATGAGACGGCTTCCTCTTCGGTAGGCTCGAAACTGTCATCGTATCGCGCCACTTCTGCGAGTTCGCCGACTTCGCCAAAAAAAACCTTTGTTCTAAATCGCTCTCGAAAGAACTGGACGACAAATTCGACGGAAAACACATCCATATAATGCAATGTTTGGCTCTCTATTTTCGACTCTTCATTATACTTAGCCTGCGAATACAGCCGCCTCTCATTCACGTCCCGCAACGAAGACGTGAATGAGAGGCGGCTGTATTCGCAGGCTACATTATACTCTTCGTGGCGATGGTTGAGACTTCTACGTCACGAGCAAAATTCACGTGGTTAGAGATAAGACCGCTTCCATGAAATTCGCGGGCTTCTCTTTTGCGAACTGAGTAATGGAGGACGGGTTTAACGCGGTTTTCGGACATATATTCCTGGGCCTTGTAAGCACATATCGATCTAATTTACCGTGATTCATATAATATGGCATCTATTGAACAGTTTGAAGTTTAAAAAAGTTGAAAACAAAACAAGAAATTTTCATCGTAGTAGCACTTTAAAATCGAATACGCAGAAAGTAAATTCTCGAACACTTGAACCGTCAGGGGGAGTAGAAACCCCTAGAGTTACCGCGACCGAGAGTTTCGAGTTTAATAAAGAAATTGATATTCTATATGATTTATTTCTTGGGAAAACAAGAGAAAACATGCATTCGTCACCAATGGACGCCCACTCGCATTCTCAACATCACAATACTTGTCTTTTTCCCCCGGCTAATTATACACGGAAGTCAAGCACTCGGAATCCGCGGAATATATGCAACCGAAGCACTCGCCAGGCCATTTTTTTTTTCAATTTGAACTAGTGTGTGATGTTGGCTAGAAAAAGGTTAAATTCATCACCAAAACCTTTTATTACGCTTGAGTAAGTTGGAGTGGTTAACATATATGTAACACCGCCATAAGAGAAGCTCAGAAACAAATGACCGCAGGCGGCAAGCCAAGTACTTTGCGGCGACAAAAACAAATTTCACAAGAATCTTGAACTAATTCTTTTTTCAGTGTTCTGCTTGCAATGCACACAGCATAAATAACTTAAACTGAGGTTACTAAGCTGGCCGGGAAAGTTATAGAGACGTGATAATAAGCCATATTAGTTTGGGTGATAAAGATTAGAGCTAACTTATCTTAATTTGATACAATTAAAGAGGAACACTTCCACTGGCAAATTTAATTTTCCCCTGATGTTATTTCAGCCTAGCTTTACTCATAAGTCTGATCCCAATAGCCTTTTTGATCAACTTGATATCTTATGACCGGTAGGTACCCGGAACAGCTATATAACTATTAATGGCATTTGCTTTTCATAGAGAACACAATCAGTGTTTGACAACTTGTACGAAGGCACAGAGCTGTCTTCACACTTTGCTGATGTCTAAATAGTGGCGGGAAGGCAAAGTGGTAAACTCAGGGGGATTTGGACCAGGCTCAATACTTAAGCTTAGCGCCAAGAGCTAGTTTAACGTGGTTTTTGTGCAAGGAGGCCCTGGATGTTAACCAAGATCAAGAGGTGTGTGGTTGTTGCCTGATATTGGTTATGGCCACAAGTTGTTTTTTTCCTTGTAAGATGTTAATCACCCTCTGCTTACACAATGTGTGAATAGTCTGAATATGGTTTTCTGCTTTGCACCTCTGGATATGGTGATGCCTGATATACTCTATAATTTTAATAACTGGCCGTTAAAACAAAATAACGGAATTAAAATAAAATTAAATTAAACTGTGCACTTAATATAATAACTGCCCGTTAAAATTATTAACAGCCTTTTTGAGTTAAAGATTGGAATAAGAGATAACGACCTCTGCACTTTCTGAGGCAAGCTTCATTTCTGATTCACTGTTAACTGGCCCTTTTGGAATTGGCCGGCTGAAAGGCACTTTTCGCCCGATTTGGATTTTAAGTGTTTTTTTGCTAATTCTGCTCTGCCTAATTAGAGACCATTCATTTTATCTCAAGTGTGGCCATAGCGACCTAACCATAGAGACCCAATTCACACGTTGCGTGGGTTATGGGTGATTACCATTCTAATATCATGGATGACAAATTACTCCATAATTTTGGCGCGAAATTTCAGCGTTAATTTATAATTTCACATGTGAAATTACAAAATTGCCATGGCAACGGGTCTATCGCTCAGCGCCAAGATGGCGTTGTTAATGATGAAGATGTTTTGTGCAGAACTACAGCAATTCTGGAAATATTCATTGAGGACACAATTGGTAATCTGTGAATTTTGACTTTTAATTGACTGAACTTCTCAGAAATCACCTGCGAGTTAAAAAGAAGAGATTATTTTTGATAGTGTGACAGCGAAAATGTTTGAACGGCGAGCCAGCTGCAGCGATCGAGTGATTGACCGCGAACTCAGAGAAGTAATTCAGTGGATTTGGGCACTTCTTCGAATGGAATAAAGGTCAGTTTTTAAATACAAATTTGCTTCCGAAGTTTACTTTCGTTAAAACAAGTTTGCTGTGCGTATTTTCAATGAATTTGTGAAGCCTTCTGAGTCTTGCTCGATGCCGGGAGCAACGTAGTGCACGATTCAGTGAATTTCCCGGATAAAACGCGGATAACCTTTGCCAAGCGATTTGCTTTGGTACTTTTCAAGTAAAAATTCAGAGTCTGGTGTATTTTGCTGTCGGTTACAAAAAAACACGAAATCCTCAAAGCGTGGTAAAAACTTGTCACAAGAGTTTTTCATTATTTCACTCAGAAAAATGTGAACTTTAAGCGTTAAACCGTTTCAATGCTCAAGGAGTTCTCGATGCGATAAACAAGTCAAAACCCCACAATTGTGAGTGTAATTTGTCACCCATGATATTAATAGGTAATCAAATGGTATACTCGTGAAATTAGGAAATAATTTCACTTGCGTTTTGATCTCATATATTTGTCAGAAAAGAAAACAGACTTAAAGTCAAATCTGACTGACTTAGATGCAACCCTTTGATTTCGAATAACGTCCAGGGTTGAAGAACTGTTGCAAACGAGAAGCTTTTCATTGTAACCATCCTTTCAAACATGAGTAAAAATGTTTTTTGCCTGTTTTTCTTTCTTTTTTTTAACAAATGAAGCGTAAAAAAGAAACACAAGCCTATATGAGTTCTCGAATAAGATTGACACGAGATTAAAACTCTAGAGTTTTACATTTACATTTTAATTGAGCATATTTTTTAGTGCAAGGTTGACGAATAGAAGGGTTCTTAGTAAGGGCAAATTGCGGTCACTTTAGTTCGTGATTACAAGTGTAAATGAAAGCCTCTCCTTATTAGGCCCCTCTATCTGTAGTAGCTGGTCAATCTCTGCGCGTTTATATTAATTTTAACTTAAACTAGAACTTTATTTACACACAACGAAAACATACAACTTATACAAAATATAAAACTGATGAAATTCGAAAAAAAAACGTATTATACGAGTTTTCTGTGTTTAACATGGACCAAAAAGTTCTTTAAGCCATGAGTACACGACACCAGAATAAAGGCTTTCGCTGAAACTGTGTGGACTTGAATGGTTTTAAAAATTCAAAAGATACATTGTTCAGCCCAGGTACATGCATGAAGTTCTGTATGCAATTCTGCATAAGATGGTTTATAATCAACAACAACAACGTGGCTTCGATATTCACGAATTAAGAAGACTATTTAAAATACTGTTACTTTAAATTTAATGATATATATATATATAATTCTTTTTGCAGAGAATCAGGGCAACAGTGATCCTAAAGCGTTTGAGGGAGACATGATTCTTACAGCAGAGCAACGTTATAAGGCTGAGCATGGAATGGATGTCGATAGTTCTGGCGGCAAAAGGGGCTCAAGCAAATACCGACTGTGGCCGGGTGGTGTTGTAGTTTACACCATCGAGTCACGACTCGGTAAGTTCACTTAAATAAATCATTAACCCTCGGACGTACAAGCAAAGTCCCACCCCCACCGTGATACAAATGGCATCACCCCCCCTTGGGTTTTTGATATGTCACAATATTTCGAAAAAGATTATTACCTTAATAGAAAGCCTGTGATGTGCCCTACAAGATGACGTATATCTTATGGGGCCTGTGACCTGACCCAAGATGGTAGTTATCTTGGCCGCCATCTTGGATAAAAATTTTTACCTAGCTTACGTCTACTTCCAGTATGGTTCTGGGTAAGTACCGTAAGTAACAACAAACGGCGAAAATGGACATTTTTGGTACCAAACATGAAGAAAATGACGTAATTAAACACTTTGCTTCTTTTTATCAACATTTTGTTCTTTTATCACCTAAAAAAAGGTGCAAAAACACGCCTTGTTGCTAAAAAATGGCTTGACCACCTGCTCAGTTATGACATCATATCTCGTAACCATAGTAACCGATTCTCATCAATCTTGTGTCAAAATGTGTTTAAGATATATGCGTACAGCTACTGAAAATGGCAGGTGCTCAGATGAAAAATCATCTTGGAAATATTCAAGAAAAAAGTTATGATGGGGCGGGGGGGGGGGCATCCACCTCCCCCCTTGTCCGCCAGAGGGTTGAACCAGTTAAACCTTCCTTTTTTTCGAGAATTTCAGGTCGTGTTTTACCCAACCACCCACCAATTCATCTTTGCATCAATCCATTACCTATTTCTAGCTGAGTAAGTATACTAATGCTGATAAACAGAACTGCACCATTTCATGCATTTGCGGATGCCACATTTGACTTTGTTTAACAAGGGTGACAAAAAAAACCCAGTTTTTTGGCTGATAAACCTGTGGCCCTCGGATTTCGGATCGAATTGGAATTTGGAAATGTTTTTTGAGAAGGGAGGAAAAACCAGAGGACCCGGAGAAAAAACCCTCGGAGCAAGGACCAGAACCAACAACAAACTCAATCCACATATGACACCGGGTCCGGGAATCGAACCCGGGCCACATTGGTGGGAGGCAAGTGCTCTCACCACTGCGCTATCCTCACTCTCCGAAAAAAAAAACATTGTATAAAGTATTTATTGTTAATAGGTTGTTATTTGTGTTTTTAGCTGGAAATTCCAAAGCAATGGGCGCCATAAGAGATGGCATGAATGAGTGGACCACGAAAACCTGTATCCGCTTCAAACGAAGAACAAATGAAAGAGCTTACGTCCACTTCCAATATGGTTCTGGGTAAGTATAGTAAGTAACAAATACTTGGTTATAATCACACACTTGATGCAAATTAATTATAATGGCTTTGTATCCCACAATAAAGTAAAGCAACCGAGGCTATCTTTTGTTATTTGTTTATTTTTAGATTACGATTCGATAAACGTTAAAACTGAGATCTAAACAGGCAAAAGCTCCAAGGACAAATTTTGAAAAATTAAGGCACACAATCAAAGGTGAAATCCCCCAAAACGACGCCTATGAGCAATGAAAGGCGAAACACTTGCATCGCCTTCAGCTCTACTCTTTTCTCGTAGGCTGTTTATCGAGCATAGGACGAACTGGACGACTTCAATATACCAACGACGCTTGTAAGAAATATGAAGCAAACAGAGTAACATTTCCTTTTTTTCGTTTAATTTTTCAGCTGTTCTTCATACGTTGGTAGAACTGGTAGTCGTCAACCTATCAATCTTGCTCGAGGATGCTGGTACAGGGGGATTGTGGCCCATGAAATTGGTAACCTCCCACCAATTTTCTTGACGAGTAGCTTTAAAAGTTTGTTTGCATAAATGTTTGTTAGGACTAATGCAGTGACAAAGGGTGGAAGGACAAGCAACCATAAATAGTGAAAAGACTTTTTTTGTCTTTGGACAAAGAGAACAACAGGAATTCTGACTTCGACTGATCTTTGTGAAATATCTGAATGTGAATTGCGAATGAAAGATTAAACATATGGAAGCCCCTCACAGTTATCACTCCACGTAACCCTATTCAGCCTGTTTTTTTTCTTTTTCTTTTTTTTTTTGTTCCTGAGCAAGTCCTAAACTGCAAGAATGTTAAGACTATGGCAGCGATACTTGAAAGAGTAAAATTTAGCGAAATCAATTAAAAATGCTCATTTTAAACAGTAAAATTCACAATTTTGAAAAAACTGCCTTTCAAAATACGGTTACCACGGCAGCGTAATAATTTACGAACAATAACATGTTACACCAATTTAGTAAAGGTCACAAAATTTGGTGATTTTTGCTAGGATATGAATAAAGTTATAAACGTTCATAGTCGGCGTAGGCACTTTGCAATTTTATAGAAACCCACAACAATATATAAATGCTATTCAACAGTATTTATTGCTAAGCAGAAAATTAACTACAGCTATATTTGCAAACATGACTGGAATATTAAATAATTGGAATATTTAAGGAGATGAAAATACGAGAGGATAGCAGGAACAAAAAAAAAAACCAAAACGCTTGATGTTGGGCAAAATAACAGGGCAGAAGGACGGAATTAATCATTTGCATACTTGGGATTTTGTTTACGGTATTGTAAAAAAAATGTCAAAAAGACAGACGACAGAAGTAATCACTTGTATAAAAAGAGGAAGAAGAAGAGTACAAAACAAAAACAAACTGTAAAACGTTTCATTTTGCAGGACATGCTCTCGGTTTCTACCATGAACAATCTCGACCAGATAGAGATAGCTATGTCAGGATAGAGTGGGATAACATACAAGAGAGTGAGTAAAAATCCCTTTCAATTGCACTTGTTTCTCCTGTAGGCGTGTTTCTACATCTTTCCACCAAGCTCTCAGTGGCTATGATCCTCAGGCTTGAAACGTTTTACCCAAATGAGTATTCCTAATATTAACAGTAGAAATTTATTTTAAAAAATCACGCGTTAAATGCTATCATATAGCTTACGAGCTAGGGTAACTATTACAGTTAAGCATCATAGTATTGTAATACACCTTTTGCAAAATCAGAGTTGCCTTTTTACACCTTGCATTGTAACTAAAGCTTTTTTTAGGAGCGACAAGATGTCATGAGTGGGTAGAACACAAGATGTAGAAGAGAGAAAATGCTCTCAGCTTAAGCAGATTGACAGCGAACTATATCCCTTACACACTATGCTTTAATCGACAGAATTCCCCGTTTTTCCCGCCTCGACCTTAACTCAACAAATATCATTTATACTGACAAGCAAATTCACTTTTTTCAGGAGCGAAAGGTAATTTCGGCAAGTACCCCAGATCGATGATTGATTCTCTTGGAACTCCATACGATTACGGAAGTGTAATGCACTATGGGAGCAAATACTTCACCAAGAACGGAAAGCCCACGATAACAGTTTTGAAGCCAGGCGGGGTACGTTGTCATGGCAATTAATGTGCTTTGAATGGAAAATTACCCAAGCGGTTCTAGTGACAGAAATCTTAGCCTTCTACAGTCTTCGAAGACCACAAAAACAAACAATGATGATGATGATGATGATGATGATGATGATAATAATAATAATAATAATGATAACAATAGTAATAATAATAATGAAAGAGACGTAATTACGCGACAGGGGGGGTGTAGGATGAATTCAAGATGGCCTTTAAGAAATCATTCACTGTTCTTCAACGAAACCAGATATGCGAAATAATTCTTTACTATGCGAAGTCTTTCAGGTTCGATAGGCATATATTTCTTTAGATTAATTACTAGCCACCACGTCAGTAGCGCTGGTTATAGCGTTACTTTTCTCTCCCAATAATCGCACACGGGGGGTCCTGGAAAGTTTTTTTTGTAACCTTAACTATATTCGATGCAAATTTGCGTGAATGAAAAATTAGCCCTTCGCGAAAAAAGAGAGCCATCTCCCTAGATCTAATTGAAGCTCACTATGTTTTCCAGCCCGCCATTGGTCAGCGAAAAGGCTTAAGTGCCATAGACGCACAACAGGCGAATCTTCTTTACAAGGGTCAGTGCAAAGGAGGTATGTAAAGCAATTGTTTTTATCACTTGTTGCACAAATTCGACTCGTCTTGACTTGTAAATTTAGTGCAATAAAATTTTGCGTACTTGTATTTTTGTGTCATCTCGGTCTCTTATGAATATCTATAAAGTAAAAAAAAAGGGGAAGGTGGCAACATATTGAATTATCAAATGTTAATATATTCAAAACACTGTGGTCAGAAAAACTCTCACCGTCTTCCATTTGAAAAACATGGGTTGACCAGTTAAAAGTTTCTTCATTTTTATTTTTATATTTTTGGGATTTCCTGAGATAGGTCTCTTATATCAAAATGGTGGTATTATTTACATTGTTTTTGCAAGAAGCATATACGTCAAGTAAAGCTCCCATGGGAGCATATTTAAGTGAATGGTTTGAAGAAAATTGTTTCCATCAAATTTCTTCGGAACGAGGGGATCCTGTATAACTACTGTCCCTAGAGGGTACCCCCATGATGATTTCGATACTTTCACATAATATTTGCTTCTTTAATTTTTATTTTCAGGACCTACTTCGCCACCTCCGTCAGGTAAGTGGTAAACCTTGAAAAAAGTCGAAAGTCTGTCCAAAATACTCGATGTTTATTAGCTTTACCGTATGAATGGCTTTTCAAAGGTGGGATGGTTAGTTTCAACGTTAGCACGTTTGTCTCCAATTTACATTTACAATAGATCTATTATACACTATAATACTACTAACATTACATTATAGCGTAATTAATAAAATTACTTTATGATATAAATGCAATTAAAGTTTAATTGCATGTTTAATGGACCACTAAAACTAAACCGGACGGCTCTTTACTGCCATTTTAGGAGAAACGTTTTTGTTTTCTCTTTTCTTAGGATGCCGAAACTACAGGTTACTCAGTGACTCTGATCGTGAGAAGGACTATAACCGTGCACAAGTGAAATGTGACAACCGTTTGCCCAAAGCCTGGTACAGGTTCACAGGAGCTGCGGGCAGACAAATGCCCACTCGAGTTGTTCCCAGAAACCATTGTGGTACGCATGCTCCTGGATGGCTCAGTGGTGGACATCCTACAGTGGCCCAAGGGATTGTCACACGCAGGGTCTGCTTCCATTGGACCCGTTCCAGCTGTCAGTGGTCTCGGATTATCCGAGTTCAAAATTGTGGCGCCTTCTTCGTGTACGAGTTGCAGCCTACACCCACCTGCAGGTTGCGTTACTGCGGCGACAATCTCAGGGCATCAGGTAGGCTTTAAAAGTTTTAACATGATTTTTCTTGCCATAAACATGAAATATTAAATGCATCATTTTTATACCAAAGGAGTTTGCTCGCTTGTAGAAACACGGTTAAATATCGAGAGTATTCATTGAGTAGTTGCTTCAGCTAAAGCTGCGCTACCATTAAAAAAGAAGCTCTGTTTTTAGTGGCATCCTCGACACTCAGCTTTTCCGACTTAACGATCCTACATACAAAGCAAGAAAATAGGCCATTTTTGCGGAAATCACAGATGTAAAATATAAATGTTGCTCGTTAAACGGTGGCTGCTGATTGGATGGCTAGGTTTCCTGGCAAGGGGCTGTGTAATCAAATATGAAATAACTTTATCGCTCTTGCTTTGTTTTGTTTTGCTTCGATTTTTTTTAATGAACTAATGAAATTCCTTACTTTGTATTAGATGCACGAAAAACTTGAGTGCAGACTGCCCTTACTGTCTTTACTTTATGTGAAAAAAAACACACACTTGTTGTAGTTGTCGTTTTGTTTTTGTTTTTTGTTTTTTTTTGTCTTGTTTCTGTTGTTGTTTTCTTGTTTCCAAAATGACATTTAAATGTTTTCCTAAGGTTCGCGCGATCGGGAAACTCGCGTGAATATTCGCTGCATGTTTTCAATTTCTCGAACATGTATATGTGGTAGTTCAATTTTACCCTTGGTTCAATTGTTACCTTCCTTTGTCCTTTTTTATGCTAATATATGATAATGAATATGAAACAAAAGAAAATAAAAATTGAACCAAGGATAAAACTGAACTACACCATTTACAAGCAAATTAGCCATACCCATCACCCACCCCCACCCCCCTCCTCATTAACTTGGAACAGGAGTGGAGAGAGTGGGCATTTTTTTCTTTGTGTACTCTATCAATTTTCACTTAATAACTTTCGACTTTCAAAATTGTAAATCACGTACACAAGGGGACTAAAATCAGCAAGCCAGGTTTGAAAGTGACCAAAGAAAGCGTTATAAATTCTCGCTACGCTGCTAATGAAATTTTAACTTCAAACCGAGAACCGCATACAGCAACCATTCCTACAGCTCGTATAAAACAATAACTGGTGGGAAAATCAACGCCATGATGCATGGAATTTTTTTCTCAGGATGCTCCGGCTACAAGTTACTCAGTGATTCTGATCGTGAGAAGGACTATAACCGTGCACAAGTGAAATGTGACAACCGTTTGCCCAAAGCCTGGTACAGGTTCACAGGAGCTGCAGGCAGGCAGATGCCCACTGGGGTTGTTCCCAGAAACCATTGTGGTACGCATGCTCCTGGATGGCTCAGTGGTGGACATCCTACAGTGGCTCAAGGGATTGTCACACGCAGGGTCTGCTTCCATTGGACCCGTTCCAGCTGTCAGTGGTCTCGGATTATCCGAGTTCAAAATTGTGGCGCCTTCTTCGTGTACGAGTTGCAGCCTACACCCACCTGCAGGTTGCGTTACTGCGGCGACGATCTCAGGTCACCATCAGGTAGGCTTTTAAAGTTTTAACGTGATTTTCTTTCCAGAAATTTAAGTTATTATTTGCTTAAGCTAAAGCAGTGTAACCAAGATAAAATAAGGTCTGTAGGAACATCCTCGACACTCAGCTTTTCCAACTTAGAAGGCCTACATATAACGCAAGAAAATAGGCGATTGTGTGGAAAATCACCGATATGAAATATAAATAATACTCGTTTAAACAATGGCTACTGATTGCTTGGCTAGGTTTCCTAGCAAGGGGCTGTGTGATCAAGGACGAAATCTCTTTATCGCTCTTGCTTTGAATTTTTTTTTTAATGAATCAAGTTAAATTCCTCGCCCTGTATTGGATGTATGAAAAACTTGAGTGTAACTGTCTTTACTGTCTTTCCTTTATGTAAAAAAACCCCTTATTGTTGTTGCTTTGTTTTTGTTATGTTTCTGTTTCTGTTGTTGTTTTTGTTTATTTTCATTTCCAAAATGACATTTGAATGTTTCCCTCAGGCTTAAGGTGGCCGAACACAGTTTTCTTGTACCTATGCGTTATTTATCGTTATTTTCAAACCACTGGCAGTTGGGGGGCCAAAATTGGCAAGGTGAAAGTTCAACTAAAGAAGATTGTAGTTTGATATGTTTTGTTGGACTAGGTATCGTTACCATGGCAACACAGCTGGTAGTAAACCGGCATTAAATGATTGGTTTGATTTATTTTCAGAAAATCCAGTCGTTAGATTTTTTCCACCATTTGTCTCTAGAAAACTCACAAAAAATACTGGCCTATTGACACTGGTCTCGTGAAATTTTGACAGAGAGATCTCCTGTTATTTTATGTTTTGCATTTTAACGTTTTCTGAACATGTCCTCTGTCAGATTTCAATTTTTGTTGGTCGGCGAGCTAAGCGTATTCCAAACTATTATTCTACCAAATTTCATGAAATTCTAACGAGCAGTTCCGTAGAAATCAGTGCATTTCCACTAAATCGTGCAGTCACAATTTTCTGGTTAACTGCGCATGCGCTGCATTTGACAGGATTCTCGCTCTTTCTTGATCCATACAAACAATCCCAGAAAGGCAGGATATTTTCCAATAGTATTACCTTTAATACATTGAAAAACAAACGTTTTTGACACATAACAAACTGTTTGATTGTTAAGACGGAAAAAACACTTGCACAATCTTCACTGAACAAAATGAAATGATCGCTGTACAGGCGCCAACAGGCGCCATGTTTGTTTTTCTCAAAGCCTTGTGCGCGCGTGCGCTTATTCACGTCAACAATACAAATCGAAGAGCGCGCGGAAACTGTGTTCAGACACCTTAAGAAACTCGCGTGAATGTTCCTTGCATGTTTTCAATTTCCCGAACATGTATACAAACAAATTAGCCATATCCTTCCCCCCCTCCCCTTTAGCTTGGAACGGGAGTGGAAGGAGTTGGCGTTTTTTTTTCTTTTTCTTTTCCTTTCAATTTTCACTGAATAACTTTCGACTTTTAATTTTTTTTGTAAATCCCGTGCGCATTGGGGATAAATTAAAGAGGACTAACATCAGCAAGCTAGGTTTGAACAAAGTAGACAGGAGAGGTATATTTAGCCGTAATCCCAGTTTATTTCAGTTTGCAAACCCATCTTTTTGATATGAAAGTGGCCAAAGAAAGCGTTATACGATCTGGTTACGCCTCTGTTGAACTTCAAACTAAGAGCTGCATGCGGCACCTACTCCTTCGGCTCGTATAAAACAATAATTGGTCGGAAAATTTATGCCATGATGCATGGAATTTTTTTTTCCGTAGGATGCCGAAACTACAAGTCACTTAGTGACTCTGATCGTGAGAAGGACTATAACCGTGCACAAGGGAAATGTGACAACCGTTTGCCCAAAGCCTGGTACAGGTTCACAGGAGCTGCGGGCAGACAAATGCCCACTCGAGTTGTTCCCAGAAACCATTGTGGTACACATGCTCCTGGATGGCTCAGTGGTGGACATCCTACAGTGGCTCAAGGGATTGTTACACGCAGGGTCTGCTTCCATTGGACCCGTTCCAGCTGTCAGTGGTCTCGGATTATCCGAGTTCAAAATTGTGGCGCCTTCTTCGTGTACGAGTTGCAGCCTACACCCACCTGCAGGTTGCGTTACTGCGGCGACGATCTCAGGTCACCATCAGGTAGGCCTTCAAAGTTTTAACGTGATTTTCTTTCCAGAAATTTAAGTTATTATTTGCTTAAGCTAAAGCAGTGTAACCAAGATAAAATAAGCTCTGTAGGAACATCCTCGACACTCAGTTTTTCCAGCTTAGAAAGCCTACATATAAAGCAAAAAAATAGGCGATTGTGTGGAAAATCACCGATATGAAATATAAATAGTACTCGTTTAAACAATGGCTACTGATTGCATGGCTAGGTTTCCTAGCAAGGGGCTGTGTGATCAAGGACGAAATCTCTTTATCGCTCTTGCTTTGAATTTTTTTTTTAATGAATCAAGTTAAATTCCTCGCCCTGTATTGGATGTATGAAAAACTTGAGTGTAACTGTCTTTACTGTCTTTCCTTTATGTAAAAAAAACCCCTTATTGTTGTTGTTTTGTTTTTGTTATGTTTCTGTTTCTGTTGTTGTTCTTGTTTATTTTCATTTCCAAAATGACATTTGAATGTTTCCCTCAGGCTTAAGGTGGCCGATCACAGTTTTCTTCTACCTATGCGTTATTTATTGTTATTTTCAAACCACTGGCAGTTGGGGGGCCAAAATTGGCAAGGTGAAAGTTCAACTAAAGAAGATTGTAGTTTGATATGTTTTGTTGGACTAGGTACCGTTACCATGACAACACAGCTGGTAGCAAACCGGCATTAAATAATTGGTTTGATTTTTTTTTTCAGAAAATCCAGTCGTTAGATTTTTTCCACCATTTGTCTCTAGAAAACTCACAAAAAATACTGGCCTATTGACACTGGTCTCGTGAAATTTTGACAGAGAGATCTCCTGTTATTTTATGTTTTGCATTTTAACGTTTTCTGAACATGTCCTCTCTCAGATTTCAATTTTTGTTGGCAGGCGAGCTAAGCGTGTTCCAAACTATTATTCTACCAAATTTCATGAAATTCTAACGAGCAGTTCCGTAGAAATCAGTGCATTTCCACTAAATCGTGCAGTCACAATTTTCTGGTTAACTGCGCACGCGCTGCATTTGACAGGATTCTCCCTCTTTCTCGATCCATACAAACAATCCCAGAAAGGCAGGATATTTTCCAATAGTATTACCTTTAATACATTGAAAAAAAAACGTTTTTGACACATAACAAACCGTTTGATTGTTAAGACGGAAAAAACACTTGCACAATCTTCACTGAACAAAATGAAATGATCGCTGTACAGGCGCCAACAGGCACCATGTTTGTTTTTCTCAAAGCCCTGTGCGCGCGTGCGCTTATTCACGTCAGCAGTACAAATCGAAGAGCGCGCGGAAACTGTGTTCAGACACCTTAAGAAACTCGCGTGAATGTTCCTTGCATGTTTTCAATTCCCGAACATGTATACAAACAAATTAGCCATATCCTCCCCCCCCCTCCCCTTTAGCTTGGAACGGGAGTGGAAGGAGTTGGCGTTTTTTTTCTTTTTCTTTTCCTTTCAATTTTCACTGAATAACTTTCGACTTTTAATTTTTTTTGTAAATCCCGTGCGCATTGGGGATAAATTAAAGAGGACTAACATCAGCAAGCTAGGTTTGAACAAAGTAGACAGGAGAGGTATATTTAGCCGTAATCCCAGTTTATTTCAGTTTGCAAACCCATCTTTTTGATATGAAAGTGGCCAAAGAAAGCGTTATACGATCTGGTTACGCCTCTGTTGAACTTCAAACTAAGAGCTGCATGCAGCACCTACTCCTTCGGCTCGTATAAAACAATAATTGGTCGGAAAATTTATGCCATGATGCATGGAATTTTTTTTTCCGTAGGATGCCGAAACTACAAGTCACTTAGTGACTCTGATCGTGAGAAGGACTATAACCGTGCACAAGGGAAATGTGACAACCGTTTGCCCAAAGCCTGGTACAGGTTCACAGGAGCTGCGGGCAGACAAATGCCCACTCGAGTTGTTCCCAGAAACCATTGTGGTACGCATGCTCCTGGATGGCTCAGTGGTGGTCATCCTACAGTGGCTCAAGGGGTTGTCACACGCAGGGTCTGCTTCCATTGGACCCGTTCCAGCTGTCAGTGGTCTCGGATTATCCGAGTTCAAAATTGTGGCGCCTTCTTCGTGTACGAGTTGCAGCCTACACCCACCTGCAGGTTGCGTTACTGCGGCGACGATCTTAGGGGTAAGGTTTTTAAATATAAATATCAAATAGACGGCTTTATACTAAAAGTTGCTCGTTTGGAGAAACACGGTAAAATATCGAGGGTGTCCAGAAACTGGTCGCTTAAGCTCAAGCGGTGTGACCATGGAAAGAAGCACTACTGTGGTATCCTCGACACATAGATTGTTTCGCCTAAAAAGCCTTCATATATAGCAAGAAAATACGCTATTACATCTGATTGAAAAAACGTCGTGTGGTGAAAGGTATCAACCATAAACAATGCGACACAATGGAATTCTGGGAAAACAGCACTGGAACGCTTCCGTTCTGTTTATTGACATTCAAGGTATTTTCCCTTCATGGAGAGATTTTGGAGTTTATCTATGAGTTTTATATTTCCGTATCATTATTATGTGCACGGTGTCTGGGAATGAAAACAGGTTCTTTTGCTTCCCAGTAAACCATTGGGTTCTATAGTTCATGGTTTATGCTGTTTACCCGACAATGTTTTCGTGTAGGTGTACATGAAAATCGCTTACATAACAATGGCCTCTGATTGGATGCGTCGTTAGGTTTATTGCGTGATGTTATGCTACCAGGGCTGAAAACACCTTGAAGGTCTAGCTTTAAAAGAATTTATTTATTGTATTATTATTATTATTATTATTATTATTATTATTATTATTATTGATATTTGGACTCCTCAGCTCTGATTATATTATAGCTATTACTGCGAAACTTAAAGTCCAAAAGTGCTTCCTTTCTGGTCCGCCACACGAGGTGATGACTTTACATGATAAGTCTTCGTGGCTGAAGTTAGGCGTAAACAGCCGGTTAATTTTTCAGCCCGCCAGCGGCGTTCGGTTGCGAATTGCATGTCATGCACACGTTCTCACGATGTTAAAACCAGATAATTTGTATCAGATTTTGCGGTAATTATAAATGAAATACCCAAGCAAGGTTTCAATACATGTTACTGATTTTCGTAAGACATTAAAGACTATCCAGAACATGAAAATGAAAATATTAAAACGATATTAAAAGTAACTTTACACGTTTTCCTCGCTATGTAAAATGACGCCACAAACAACTAAAATGAAACGAAACGGATACGACAACTATACGAGTATATGCATTGGAAATAAATCCACCTTAAATCTAATTTTATTTTATTTACTTACTTTTTTTCAGCGCCTTGTGCAGATAGATACTCCTGGTGTCCCCGCTACAGCCGCTATTGCCGCAACAGCAGCTTCATGAGACAACATTGCAGGAAGACCTGCAATACCTGTTGAGCAGCAACTGACCTAACAACTAAATTAACTATAGTTGTAACAAGAACAGGATAAATTTCTCTTCCCGTCATGCGTACTTTTTCGCGCAGAATTTGCACTTGAATTTAATGATCGTTTCACAACTTACATGCGACGGGTGCTGTGTCAGTAAAACTAATATAGCATAAAAATAAAATACAACAATTGTTAGGTCTGATACTACGTCTATTTATTGTGATGTTATGTCATCTTTACAATCAATTGTGTGGTGAGGGATGAGAAGCACTTTACCACGACCGGTTTACACCAGCCATAGGCTTTGTGAGGGGTTCAGAAGCAAAGTGGGTTATCCCAAAATAAAATTAGTAACTGAAAAATTTCTCTTTTGATTATAAATACATTGAACATTGAAGCCTTATCAAACCCTGCTCCTACAGACCTTCAAAGTATTATAGGATGAGGCACCCGCTTATTAATGAGACAAATTCACATTTTGTAGAACCAAAAAAGAGTGAACAGATGGGATTCAACAGTTTGTGAGCCTGTGACAATGAGTCCCCGACGGGAATCGACTCCATGACCTTACGGTCGGACGCTCTGACCATTGAGGGACAGGGACACTCGTGGCGAATTTGTGGTAACACGCATCCTGCATACTACTAGGGTCAGCAATGACGTAGTGCCCTATACCACACAAAATTCCGGTTGAAGAGGGGCAATTAAACCCCCCACTGGACATAAATACGGACATCTAACCCCCCCCCCCCGCCCAATAAAACACGCTCTTTCCCATAAACAGGCCCAGCGGTGACAAGCCTCCTATTAAGTTGATCAAGATTTGGGATTGAAAATGTACTTTGCTTTTCTTTCATTCATGTTACCCGTAGTTAAATAAATTGTTTTGAAGAGAAGTGACACTAAGTTAATTTGATTTCCTTTAATATGAATGAGATTATTTTTCAAAAAAAACAACAACAACAAACAAACAAACAAACGAACAAACAGACAAACAAACCCAATGGACAATTTTGCGCTTTTTCTCATCGTATGTTAGAATCTGTGAGTGTGATAATGCATGTTTGTTTCATCATTACCCGCTTCTTTGATAACATTTAGTTTTTGGCTTTGGAACCACACATTGTCGTCGTGTGCATAGTCACTTTTTCCCCTTTTTAATTTGGTTTGTCCACTTCACATACTTTAGGACGTTCACGCCCAAAATCTTCTCACGTTCAGATTTTTCCAAACTTTTGCTGTAGTTAGATAATGGCCATCGTATGTTACGAAAACAAAAAAATTGGGGGTCACCGTGCTCGTTTCGGAGATAAAGCGTATTGGAAAAAATGTGTTTTTAGAAGCTTTGCTTATGTAAATCGGCTTTCGTGCTACAAGGAATGTAATAAGTTACGTGGAGGAATCTAGCTAACGCTGATTGATCCCATCGCAAATAGGCCTACTTAGTACATTTTGCAGGTAATATCGTTTCTTCAGGTAAAATTAGCCTCACAGAAGGATAATTGTCAGTCACTTATACCTGCATTGGTTGAAAAATTCGGTCGTATTTGAGTAAAAATAGCAGCAAAATTAAAACTTCTCACGTTCACATTTTTTTGTTTTTGGACAAAATGCAGAGAACTAGTAAAGGAAGTGATTTCTCGAAAAAAAAAACATTGGGGTCACCGTGCATTTAAGAGAGTTGGGCACGTTTATAGAAAAAAAAGAGAAAAACACCACCATTGTATTTGTCTATATTTCTTACTCAGCGCATTGCGACGTGTATTACGTGCGCAGTAAGGATGCGCACAAACAATTAGCGCGAACGTCCTCGAAGTTCGAAGTTCTGGAATGAAGTTCTGGCTCGCTTGTGGCTGCCCTTTATGCGTCGTGCCTGTCACTTACGGCTCGCGTGTTCGGAAAGGCTGGGGGAAACTTTCTAGCCTAATTTCTTGCTTCCTTCTTTGAATTCCATTGGATGGTAAAGAGATACGCAACCTGCATGTCATTAAGAGTTTGCAAGTTCAGAACCCGAAAGAAAAAAGTTATAAGCACATAAATATACGGCAATGGTTTCCGGCCGAGAAGAATGCCGCATATTGAGCTTGGATTGAAGGATGGTGTTGAATGAAAACTGCGAATCGCCGTCATAGTTTGAGGTAACAAACTGAGCATTGGACAACTAAAAAATTGTTATTTTTTAAATAGCTTTTTGGTTGATTCTTTCTTCATTATGTTTTTGAAGAAAAGCACGTAATGAGATATTATTCTAAAACTGGAACATTTTGATCGGTGAGCGGCCAAGGTTTTGGCTCTCGCAGTGATCAGCGCAAACCATGTGCATATATAGTGTTACATAGAAGCAAATTTAATGGAATAAAACTTAGTCTTTACTTGGACGTTACCACTGAACTGCTTATTGCCCGGCTGCGTACATAGTGACTCGTTCAATAAAGCAAATCTAAGTAGACCTTTTTCCAAAAATCTAAAATGAAGTATTATAGTACTATTTCTTTAGCAGCTAGCAAAAAAAATCTCTACGATAGCGATGTAATTTGAATGCGTTTCAATGAACATTTCGCTTGAGTCAGTCCTTGAGACTTCTAAGCTTTAAGTCTGTGGATCAAAACTCCACATGTTTCTCATACATTAAACCCAACATTTATGGGTAAACGAATCATTTTTTGGTTCAATTTGCTGTTTGTTGCACTTGGGTAGCTAAGGGTCATACTTGAAACCGGGTCAGGGTCAAACCTGAACGTAAAAATATACTCATTTGCGTGGACTTGGGTGATTACCATATTACACGGAAGAAAAAAATATTCACTGTTTTGTGAGTACGGATATTACGTTGAATATTTTGTCACTCAAACGTTTTAAACTAATCCCTTTTTAGTATTCCCTTCGCTAGCTATACATTATATGCAAAATTAGATGAGTTTGAGCAGTAAGATTGTGACAGCAAGTTGATTTTTAATTGATATAACCAAAGGGAAAAACGCGTCCCTTGGCAAAGCTGACCTTTTTCCCTGAAGCATCAACATCTTAGTAAAAACTTGTTAATCGATTCTTTTCTTAGCTTATGAACAACATTAATTTCGGCCTTGTTATTTGGGATGCCATTCTGTAGTAAAGGGACTCACTGATATCATTTTGTGTGCCCAGCTGCGCAAATAATTCACGATTACCTCAGCCACAAATTATAGAATATCGAGATCACTAACCCGTGAAATAAAGCTTGTTTTCCTTCCCTACGGTAGTGAAATTCCAACAAAATTGTTTCTTCTGATGAAGAACTGTCCTCGTAGGATTGGAAAATTAAAAAAACAACAACAACAACAACAGAAAAAAAACAGGGTAAGTGAGTTGCAGACTATTTCTGAAACTTGTTCAAACTAACTTTGGAGCTTTGCTAACAATTTTAGTTTCTTTTTTGACAAGTTTTTATTAAAGGTATTGCCAATATAAATGTGTGTCAATTGTTTGTTTGGTGGTAGGTATGTGAAGAACCGGTATTCTAAAACCAACACGTATATTCTAAAATGCAATGTCTAGAACAAATGAAGGATTTTTTCGTTATTTTTTTCCAGAAAAATTACAGATTTTATTCTCCATTTTTTTGCCATACCAATGAAATCTTTGGCACAAAAGTACCATTTTATCTTTATTATTGCCAAACATGACACATTTTCAGTATGTTAGTCAACTAGATGAATTTTAAGCCATTTTTACCAGAAATTGACGCCCGGGTGCTACTATGGTAAAATTTTGGGGAAAAAAGCTAACATGTTTTCCAACAAGTAGTGACAAAAATTAGAATATACTGTTCATTTTTGCCATAGATGACGAAAATGAGGCAAAAATCATAGAGAACCACTATTATTTTCCAATTTGAGCTTATAATTGTTCGTACAAAAAATGGAACATGCAAATTTTTACCGGTTCCTTTCCACTGTGTTGTCTGAAGGAACGTGGAAATTTCCATGTTCCTTTGGACAACTGAGCGGAAAGGAACATGGCAATTTCCATTTTCTGATCCTTAAGGTAACACAACAAGAAAGAAACTTGAAAATCCGGTAAAATAATACAACTGCTCGCTAAATTTAGCCAGATTGATATCCCTTTACAAAAAAAAATGACAAAATTATCACTGAAGTAGCCACATTTTACGCGATGGGTTAAGAACGTGTTGAAGTTCACGTTGCGGTCGCATAATATATGTCACAAAGACATATTTTGGACTTTAAGGGTGATAACATCTTAACAGCCACAGTCCGGAATGACGTGACAACAGAAGACATACTGAAAGACCAATATCGACCACGCATTGAGCTAAGTGATGACAGCGATATGTTTGTTTTGCTCATTTAACTCAATTCATTTAAAAATGCAGTTCAACGACAGCCATTTTAATGCAGTAACGGCTCGTTCGCTTATTTAACTACTATGATTTTATTCCAACATTATATGACCGACAAGCCGATCTGCTGAACCCCGAGCTCCAAGCACCCGGCCCGCAAATTACAGGACTGGCTCTTAATTAATAATAATAATAATAATAATAATAATAATAATAATAATAATAATAATAATAATAATTAATAATAATAATATTTATACAGGGTAACCACTTCAGTTATACAACTGCTATCAGTGTGGGCCCTGTAAAATAACAAATAAATTAATAAGAACATATAATAAGATAATATATAGATTTAGCCAAGCCTAAAAGCGGAGCCGCGAAGGAATAAACTGGTGTTCGTTTCTCAAAAATAGTCCTGAAACTTTTCGGTCTGGAATACATTTCGGGGCTTTTTTTGGCTCGTTTGCTTTCGAAAAGTGTTTCTCAAAAAGCCTGAAAGTATTCCGAATTGTCCTTCAATATTTTGGGGATCTGTTCTGTAAAACCAAGCTCGAAAGGTCGTTGTAGAGGCTGAGCACAGCTTGATTATTTTACTCACGAGCCGTCTAGCTTGGTGTTTGCAATGTTTCCATATCCTGTCATTAACTGTCAAGGCTTGTCAAATCTCCTTGGTTTATTGGCTGTTCGCTTGAATGAACTTGAAACGGCGCTCATTTACAAAAACAAAATAAAAATTATTCGACTGTTTCAATGGGTTATCTTCATCGCGTTCGGATGTTAACAAATAACATGAACTGCCACTAAATAAAAATATTAGTCTGGTCAAAAGTTTATACTGACATTTCACCGGCATTTTACTGGGATTACCCGAAATAAAGGATCTGGGGAGCTTCGAAGCACTTGTAATAAACTTATCGAAGAAATGTCGCGTAGGTTTTAGCAGCCGCGAAAAAATTCAAGCACTTTGAGGAACACACATTACTTACGGGATAAAATAGCTTTAAACTCAAAACTGCTTCGCTTATATTTCGTTCTCTAAGTTGAGACCATCGCGATTGAAAACAAACAAACAAACGCCGTCCAAACATTCTTAACTCTGTTGCATAAGTTTTGCAGCTGCAAATTGTCTGAAATTCGAGCGCTTTAAAAAATGCACCGAACTGTTTTTGGAAGCTTTTCGGGCATAATAGGTTTAAACCGACAACTGCTTCGCTTATAGTTTTTCAAATAACTGTTATATTTCGTTCTCTAACTAGAGACAATCAAGATTCAAAACAAAGAAACGCCAAACACGCTTTAATTAAATTGTTATGCCGGCATAAGTTTTGCGGATGCGAAGTAAGCCTATATAAAGTTAAGCGCTTTGAGGAACGCACAAAACTGTTTTCGGAAGCTTTTGGGATAAAATAGCTTTAAACCGACAACTGCTTCGCTTAAAAGATTATTACTATTGAAAACTTCTAGGACGGTGAAAATTGAAAGCAAAGCTTGTGCAGTTGTCTTGCGGCTGTGCTTAGACCTACTGCTATGAATAAACAAACACAAAATAATGGACAGAGAAATCATTTTTGAAAAACATTTATTCGAAAACCCCTATGTTTATACTTAAATGCCATTCGCGTTACACTTCCAAAATCGTAGGTCGGTCCACGCGAGTGAAATCGGCTCGGCATGGCAAAATATTCAAGAATCTGTCAGAAATCATTTCTTTCATCGTAATACTCGAAATGATGTACCTTAGACCTTTTGAAAACTTCACTTACTCGGTTGTGTTTCAGAACAGGGCAAACTCTCCGCCGTGAAGAAAACAAAGCGATAAAGTCCTTTGAATGCAGCTTTCGTAACTTGAACTTTTCGCCTTCTACCAGTATTCTTTTGAACTTTTTCTTTCCATTTATATATATTAGATGTTTTTTTGTCAAGTATAAAACTTCATTACTCTCGAGCAATCGTTAAATGCTAAAGAAGCTTAAGCTTTTAAAGAAACCTCTTTTTCAAAAGCGACGATGGTCATGCGATTTCCCGCCAAGAAAAATGCCGGTTGCCCTAAAGCACCGAGCGACTTCCCGCCAAGAAAAGATGGCATTCTCTGCCCCCGTCGGGTTGTCTTGGGACTCCCCTCCCCCTCCCACAGAGTGTGCGGACGGACGGACGTACGGATGTACGGATGTACGGACGTACGGACGGACGGACGGTCACGTGACTATTACGTCACAACCAAAATTTCTCGGATTGATAGGTTACCATATTTCCTTAGCAATGGAGCTCCGCTGGCGGGCTTTGCCCGCAGGCTCCGCTATAAAAATAGAAAACTGACATAGATGTGGTAAATTCTAAAAACAGTAGGAAGTCAAAAAGGCTAATAGTCCCTTTGAAGCTAGGGGAGTAATACGTGAATTCTTAAACTTTAGGCGTGCAAATAAACAACTAAAACCTTTTTCAACGACCGTTTCACTGTTGTTCACTTGACAATTAACCTTATGTTGAACGTGATGCCACTGCTTGAACGTTTACCTTCGAAAAGTAACTTATAATTGGCAATGTACATACATAATTTTTTGTTGCGTAAGCTGCTGGGGCAGTCACTTATAATTAAGGTACCCTCAATTTTGTGCAAGAATTTATATCGCTATCATTCTTTATAGTTTTAAGTAATATCGCACATTTTTCTCAGTTGACTTAAAAACGACCTCTAACAGTTAAGATCTTTACTCGAAAATGGGGAACTGAAAGCTATCTTATATTTGCCTTTTTTCGTCCTTGTTTTAAGGCTAGTAAGAGCTTCATCATTACGCCTTTTAATCATGTCCATGTGTCAAAGGAAAATGTCAATTTTCGAAGGCAGGTCACGTGACATGCTAAGCGTCAAAATGTCTTCAAATATAAAGTACGGATAATGCTTTAAAAGGCGGAGATACATTAACATGATCCTAACGAGCATTTTAACAACGAAAGTTGCCAAAATTTCGAAGAGCAAACGTTCCCCATTTCAAAAATACCTTTTGTGATACCACCTACAAAAATGTCACATGGCACTTACAAAGACTTTCATCTGATCAGAAAAGTCCGAAAATTATTTTAAATTGGCATGGTCAGTGTAAGTTATTTGAACCATAGAAAACGGAAGGTCTTAGAAGCAGCTACGCCTTGAATTCGACATCATACTAATCTGCAAATCATTTCTAAAAAAAGTTACTTAGTCAGTTTGGTTTCGAACGAAATTCAGTTTTAGCGCCATTTTTTTCTGCCTGAAAGTGTTTGTGTGTATGTTGCTGTTTATAAATTAACTAAAGGGGATCACACAGGTAACGACGGCCACAGATGGGTGAAGGAACAGAAAATGGTGGATGAATGTTTTGGATTATTCTGGTCGCTATCGTGGCCGTTTTAGTAAGTTGAAATTGTACATGTCTTAAACCGCACTGGAAAATAACGCAGAACGCACGTGGAGGGAACAAGGTCTTCAACCGCAAATACGTAAAGACAGAGTTAGAAAACAACTTAGCTAATGGATTGAATTGGTTGAAGGCTCAAAGGAACTTTAAATGTGGTTACATTTGGAAAATTTGCCGCGTTCTTCAGTTGACTTCCTGAGTGTTTTCTACAGCACTTACTGATTTGGTAAATGGCTACGTGCTCTCTTAGAAATATCAGCAGCCTGCAGCTTCTGTTTTTTACAGAAAACATCACACTAGTCACAAGCGGAATGGTACCAGTGAAGAAGCTAAACAGTTTCTCCTAACCCTAAATCAGAAAAAAATCATCTGGTATGTCGGAGGACACTACCCAGTTTGTTTATATATCGGCAACACTCTGACCTGCGGTTGTGACCTGTCAACCTGTGGTCAGGTTGTGACCTGTTCCCGATTACGCACGTAAAAGATCGATATCGGATGCACAAGGAAACGAACAACCCGCTTCATTAATATTAATAGTTGCTAACTTAATGTATAAAACAGTTAGCCATTAGCGATAAAAGTTATTACAGGTGCAGATCTGACACACGCCACTGTTGTTCGCACTGCGCTAAGGAATCAACATGAAGGAGCTTATCGTTGTTTGTTTGCTGTTTGGAACGGTACTTGCCAATGACCATAATCCTGATGGTAAGTTTTTGGTTTTCCTAAAGCGTGATAAATTTAAACTGTTAAAATTCACGTAATGTACAACTACCTTACCAGCGTAACTTAAACGGAAAAATGGTCTTTTTCCTATCTTGATTATTTTTTGTCACTGCCTTGTAGTTCTTGTTGTTGAACTAGTTTGGCAGTTCATTTATACGTCATCTAAGTCTTTTGTTTTTGTTGTTGCCGTTTCTATTTGGTGGAAAAGGCGTGGTATAAATTCCTTCAATACGCAAACAAACAACTTTATATCTGACTGATTTAGGAGCAACACTTTGATTTCGAATGGCGTACCGGATTGAAGAACTGATACAAACGAGAACCTTTTCATCGTAAGCATTCTTTCAAACATGAGTAATTATATTGTTTGTTTGTCTTTTTTTTACAACTAAAACGTTAAAAGAGGAACACAAGCCTATAGAAATTCTCCAATGAGACTGACACGAGGTTAAAATACAAATATAAATAGAATTGCGACCACTTTGTTTGTTGATTACTAGTGTAAATGGAAGGCGCTCTTTGTTAGGCCTCTGATCTGTTGTGGCTTTTCAATTTATCTGGGTTTTATTTAAACTTAACCCTCGGACATAAAAGGAAAGTTACACCCTCACCGCGGTACAAGGAGGAGGGGGGAGGGGGTTCAATATTTCAGAAAGACTTTGCTCTTTTTAGAAACCCTTTAATGTGCTCTTCAAGATGAGCATGTATTACGGATTGCGGTGCTGCTGGGTGACTGTGATTTTACCCATCCATACAAATCCAGACTTTACATTGTCCCGCCCACGTGTATACATGGGATTCTACATTCTCCATTGGATGGTTAATGAAAAGCAAAAACGTGGCTTCGATATTTACACATTGACGTGGTAATTAATAAATACTGTATTTTTTTTTTCAGAGAATCAGGGCAGCAGTGATCCGAACACGTTCGAAGGAGACATGATTCTTACACCAGAGCAGCGTTATAAGGCCGAGCATGGAATGGATGTCGATAGTTCTGGCGACAAAAGAGGCGCTAGCAGATACCGACTGTGGCCGGGTGGTGTTGTAGTAAACTACAACACCACCCTTATGATATCAGGGCCTTACAACACATACAGGTCACGAGAATTAAGGAAATGATAACCAAAGATGAATTGTCGTGATATTTTAGCATGTTCTCTCAACAAGTCCCCAACAAAACGTATACAGACCAGTAAGGAGAATGTGTGTAACGATGTTGGGGCTTAAAGGGATAAATCAGTAAAATAAATCATTAACCCTACTATTTAGCCCTACCATTTATAACTAATTATAACTTTCCAAATTTCGTGACTTTTCCTTAATTTAATCGGAGAAAATTTTTTTATGTCAATGACTTATCTATGATCATTGAAGTTTCCATAGCAACCATCTACTCACGGGTGTATTTTGACTATTTTCTTTGTTTTGTTCAGTCATTTTTCTCCTTCGTTTGCAAGAAGAAGATAATCCTTTTTTTGTGTGTGTTTGACTGCAGGCTCGGCATTCAAGATGGCGGTCTCAAAATTCAAAATGGCTGGTTTGTGACGCCATTGTGACGCCATGTCGCGTCATAATTGGCGCGTCATAAACCCAATCATTCAAGCTAGTGAAGTGCTAAAAACATGCCAAGTTTTATCCCAAGAGCATCAATACTTTTTGGGATCTATGTCCCTCCCCCCTCCCCCAGGGTCAGGAACTCAAAAAAGCCCAGGCAAATAGGATGAACTGTTATATCCTAGGAGGTGTTTGATACTGATCCAGCATCCATCTATCTATCCAACCATTTACCCACCCATTCACAAATTCATAAATTCACCTATACATGCAGCTATTGCCCTATAGGTCTCATAATGCTAATAATAAAACTGGACCACTTCATGAATTCACCAATGTTACACTGAACAGCATCACTGTATAAAGTAATTTTAATTACTATAGTACTACAGTACAGTAACTTTACATTTCTAATAGCATAATCCGTGTTTTAGCTCGAAATTACTTGGCAATGGCCGCCATAAGGGCAGGAATGAGTGAATGGACCACAAAAACTTGTATCCGCTTCAAACGAAGAACAAATGAAGCAGCTTACGTCTACTTCCAATATGGTTCTGGGTAAGGAGAGTCAGTAACAGAGCCTTGGTTAGACAAACACTCGCTGCCAGGGGCTTTGTATTTTTTTAAATAAAAAAACTAATAATCAGTTTTGTTGCATAGTCCATGTTTTGCTCTTCTTATCCGATAACCACTATTTTTTAAGCAGGTGTTTATGAAACGTTGAACTACGCTAAATGAATTTTATCGTCATTGCTATTTATCAACATAGTCATGCAGCAACGTTACAATTACTCTAGAATCTATAAAACATATTTTATAATTTTGATGGTTTAGCAGTTAATCTAACAAAAAGTCTTGTTTCACAAACCCTATGAGTTTTAAGGTCTTCTTGCTCCATGTTTTCACGTGTGTTGACTCGAAATTTAGAATGGCAAGTGTTAGAGTGGTGTTTACTCAAAGGTCATTAATGATCCCGAAATCCACCATGTTGGATTTAACCACATAGCTTTTTACTTATTAGTACAAGACACTAGAAACCTAAAACTGAGATCTAGATTAAAAGCAAAGTCAAAATCCAGGGACAAACTTTGAAAATTTTAGGCAGGTGAACCCCCAATGAACAATACCAAAGGGTACTGAGTAAGGTAAAAGAGGTGTCATGACCTTCAGCTACTATTCTTTTCTTGTAAGTTGTTCATAGAGCTGATAGGAAGAACTGGATAGCTTCAATATATCGTCAGTGCTTGATAAGAAATATTATGTTAACAGCATAACATTGTCTACCTCTTTTACTTTTCAGCTGTTCTTCATACGTGGGAAGAATTGGTAGACGTCAACCTATCACTCTTGCTCGAGGATGCTGGCAAAGGGGGATTGTGGCCCATGAAATTGGTAACTTTCTTCTAATTTCGCTTACACGTTTGCTTTTTAATTTTATTTTACTTCATTTTTTTTTACAAACGCAACCAAACCTACATACGAAATAAAAGTGAAGTATGTGAAATATTATATATGTGAATTGCGAATGAAAGATTAAGTATATATGGAACACTTTTTTTAATAGGATATAATATAAATAATATATTAAACGTTTTAAATACTTTATAATAGAAATAGAAGAAAAAAGAGAGTAAAGAAAAGAACAAAAAGAAAAAAAAAGGAAAAACGCTTGATGGTTGGCAAAATAACAACGCAGGAGACTGGAATTAATCATTTAGTACGTACTTGCGATTTTTTTCGTTGTCGTGATAAAGCCAAAAGACAGGGCAAAAAGGTAACAGCTTGTTAAAAAAAGAAACGTAAACAAAACAAACAAACAATGCAAAGAAGTAAAAAAAAAACACAAAAAAAACGAAACAAACTAAGGCAATTAATCAGCCAACAATCACAGTCTTTTGCTAAACCCGGTAAAACGTTTCTTTTTGCAGGGCACGCCCTCGGTTTCTACCATGAACAGTCTCGTCCTGACAGAGACAGCTATGTCACGATAGTGTGGGCTAACATAATAGATCGTGAGTATGGATCAATCTCAATTGAACTAATTAGAAAATTTATACTGCAAGGCAAGGTAAATCATTCCATCGAGCTCTGAGTGGCTATGAGCCTCACTAAAACAAAAAATCAAGCGTTATAGCATATATAGCTAACGAACTAGGGTAACTATGACAGCCAACCATTAGATTATTGATAAAGGATCTCTTTTTTTCCAAAACCAGGCATTTGCCCTTTTCCATCTTGCGTCTGAGATCTCTCAAAGATATCGATAGTCTATTTATCAACAAGGCTATATACATTGAGAGACACAAAGGTTTAAGAAGAAAGAAAATATTCTCTAACTTAATGGCAACATAATTGAGAGAATTCCCGTTTTTCTATTTTTTCTTTTATTGACTTTTTTTTTTTTTAGAGTGTACTTATACCTCCGACTCATCAAATATCATCTATACTAATAACCGAATAAATTTCTTTCAGGATATAAACGTAATTTTAACAAGTACCCCAGATCGATGATTGATTCTCTTGGAACTCCATACGATTATGGAAGCGTAATGCACTATGGGAGCAAATACTTTAGCAAGAATGGGAGGCCTACGATACTGGTTAAGCGGCCAGGGGTACGTTACTTGGGCCAATAATGCCAGTTCTGAAAATGAACAGCGTACATCAACGAAACATTGAAGTTTAATTTTCTTTGAATTAGACTTCCGGAAAACAAATCTAGTTTGAGGTTTTAACAGTTGCATTTTTTAATGTTATAAACCTTTTTTACGCTTAGCTTGCAAAAATTCTGGGTTAAAGGAGAGAACTAACAAGCATGCAATAGTTTTTAAAAGTATTCCACTCTTGCGCCATTTTACCATATAAGGTCAAGAGAACGCGCAAAATATGCCACGGTATTACACAGTAAAATTATTTATTATTCAACTGCATTCAGTAGAGTACAAATAACACCCAAAACGAGTACAAATATCCCACGGTATTTGTACTCCAGAAGACCGGTTTGACAGGTTTTCTACAAATGCCACGTCAGGCTTTAGGCTCACAAGGTGAACGATGAAAAAATGGCCGAAACGCTCGGTTTTCCGGAAGAAAACAATGAATGCTTACCAAATTTTGAGGTTTTTAACGAAAACGAGATCCTAGAGACAAGCAATGACCTAGACGACAGTGAAACTTCTTTATTTATTGAAGAAAGTCGAAACGTATTAAAATACAACAGAAAAGACAAAAACTGACCTCAAGTCCGTTAAAGAAACAAGGGCCATTGAAGAAATTCCCGCCGAGGAACTTAACAATCTTTTTTGTCATTTGTTTGTCAAAGTCAGGAAACGGAACCCATCTTTTCTCAGGAGCTGTCTTCAACAAATGCACAATTGTTGTCGGTCAGTAATCTCCACCGCTATCTCCTCCAAAACGACCCGTGGTTAGTGATTCGGACGAAGATGACTGAGCTTAAAGTGCTGTTTAACTTTGTTTGACTTGACTTTCGAGTTCTGTTTGTTCTGTCGAGTTCTTTCTTTTCGTAGTTTTACTCGGTGACCAAGAACATTGTTGTTCAGCTAACTGTAAACCCGAAAATAATTCAGTTTTGGCTCTGGTTTTGCCTTGTTCCATCTTTGTTTTCCTTGCAAGTTTGAAAAAAAATCCCGACGCTTCGCTCGATTGACAGCCTCGATTGACAGGTTTGACAAGTTTTCGTTTTTGACCAATCAACAACAACCTCACGTCAAGCGCGCGAAACCTGACTCCGCTGGCGCGCTCACTCGCTGCTCAGAAGTCACGTTAGTTTGTCACGCAACTCAGACAGTTTATAAACCACTTTTCCATTTTGTAGCTAAGTTGAATAATAAATCCCTTATTAGACGGTTTAGTGTGTAGTATCGTGGGATATTTTTACGAGTCTCTTGTATTTTGACTCGCCCTACGGGCTCGCCAAAATACGGCGCGACTCGTAAAAATATCCCACGATACTACACACTAAACCGTCTAATAAGATATATGTATTGCACTGCAAAATCTGGCTGAGGGACTGGAAAAACCAAATTTCGACGTGATATTTTTCAAGTGGAATGATAAATCCCTTATTCGATGGCTTACATATAATACGCGCGGACATTTTGCTTATTGCTCGTATTTTTCCTCGCCCCTTAGGGGCTCAAAAAAAATACTACTTACCTCGCAAAATATCCTCGCGTATTATATGTTAAACCATCAAATTAGACGTATTTAATCTACCTATGTACGCAAACACTCGTAAAATACAAATAGGAAGAAGAATATAGAGAAGTAAATAGGCGACAACTGGGTGTAAGCTGAATTCAAGGTGGCTTTTAAGAAACCCTTCATTAGCTATCAATGAAACCAATTATGCGAAGCGACTGTCATTATACAAGGCCGTCCCAACTTCACTGCCTGATATACTTTTTATGTTAAAGCACTTTGGACTATAAGGCGGATAAACGCACTGCATTAAGGAACATTTGTGAGAAATTATATAACATGCTGAGGATACAGCGATGGCGTTGATCATCATACTTTGTAGCACAAAATAGTTTAGTAACACTTCGCGAAAATAGGGGACCATCTGACCAAATCTAATTGGAATTTATTTTTCCCAGGCTGTTATTGGTCAGCGACGTGGCTTAAGTGCCATAGACGCAAAACAGGCGAATCTTCTGTACAAGAATCTCTGTAAACCAGGTATGCAAAGCAATTACTTTAATAATTAATTGCCGACAACTTGACTTGTTGACATGAAGTTAGGTGCTTTTAAATTTTGCGTATTTGTGTTATTGTGACAGTTCTGTTTCCTTATTTAAATCATTTCTACAAGGGTTTGAGAGGGTTGGGGTGGGGGAGGCATGATGATGTCGATGATGATGATGATGATGATGATGATGATGATGATGATGATGATGATGATGATGATCATGATGATCATGATCATGTCGATGATGAGGATGATGAGGATGATGATGATAATGATGATGATGATAATAATAATGGTGATGACGATGAAACAAATTGAGGATATTATGATCATGCCTGCAAGTCATTGTCCATTTTTGTTAAATTTGTATAACAAGTTTGACGATGCGCTGAGCTGTATTTCTGACGTTTTTATTTAATATTATTTTTATTAGCTTGTCAAGACCGATACTACTGGTGCCCCCGCTACAGACGTTACTGCCGCTACAGCAGCTTCATGAGAAAATATTGCAGGAAGACCTGCAATACCTGTTGAGCAGTGACTGACCTAACAACTAAATTAATATGATAGTTGTAACGACAAAAAAATGAATTCCTGTTCCCGCCATTTGTACATTTCCGTGCAGATTTAATTTGTACTTGAATTTCATGATCGTTTCACAACTTACATGCGACGGGTATTGTATAAGTAAAACTAATGTGGCATAAAAATTGAATAAAACGATTGTTAGGTCTAATACTACGTCTTTTTATTGTAATGACATGTCGTCTGTACAATCATGTGTGGTGAGGGATGCGAAGCCTTTTACGACAAGCGGTTTACGCCATCTCTGGTCAGAAGCTTTTTGAGGGGCTCAGAAGCAGAGTGGGCAAAATTCCCACAATCAAAGAACTGAACATTACCTATTTTGCCTACACTGTAAAAATTGACTAGTTAAATTAACCAATTAAAATAGTTGTGAAATGCATCTGAGACAGCTACCTATTTTTAGTCACTTTGACCGGTTCTAAATAGTTAAAATAACCAGGTTCTTTGGTTTGAAATAACCAATTATCACTAGTTATAATAACCACTGACAAGGTTATTTTGTCTTTTCTGTTTAGTCGTTTTGTCTCTGACATTTTTGTTGTTTTAACTATTAGAATTAGTTGTTTTAACCCGTTTATTTGTAGTTGCAATAACCAATATCTTTTGTGAAAGTAACTCAATTCATTCGGTTATTGACCATTCAAATTGGTTAAATCGACTATTTATAAAAGTACCTGGGATGCATCTGAGACAACCCATTTTTTTTAGTTACTTTTTGTTATTTTAACTAAAAATATTGGGTTAACCAAAACTGTTATTTTAACCTTTATATGATCAGTTGACTTGACCATTTCAGCAAGTTAAAATGACCCTTTAAAATAGATGAAGACGACAAATAGTTTTGGTTAAATGCACATCTTTATTAAGCGTTCTCTAAGACGTATAACTGGCCGTTGCTGGTGGTTGTAACTGGTAATGTTCTTTTATAGTCTTCTTCTTCTGAAGAAGAATGTGCGCCATGTCAGTAGCAGCCAAGATACGTTTTTCCATTCCTGAAAACAATGATTGAAATGTAATTATTACTGAGAAATATAATAGTGATTCATGATAAATAGTTATTCTGCAAAACTAAAGCTTTCTTTGGAATTAGGCAATCTGCGTTGCATTGCAAGGTACTTGTGAATAATATAACTGAATTATTATATTCTGACCAAGTTATGGATGTTAGAATCCTGGAACAGTTGTCCAAGGCTAAACTTTCCTGACTAAACCAATAAACTGGGTTAAAATAGGATCTCGCTCGATGAAGGTCTTGACAGGCAGAGGGAAACTAGAATGACGAATGAGACTTAGCATTGCTTTTACTCCGTTGATAAGGTTGGACCTCGCAAAGTATTGTTTGTTTAAGAAATTTTACGGAAACACTTATGCCTTTATATTTACCCTTTACCCTACATTTGACACATCTTCCAAATGCACCCTTTCCTAAAAACATGTCACTTCCAACCTCTACAAGCTTTTGGTCACATAATCTTGCTTCTTGGAATATCTATATATCTACTTCCTTAAAATTACTGCTGCATGGCAGAAGAAACAAGTCCATTGTTGTTATCTTCCTTTGTCTTCTACCATTTGCAAAAATATCCATATACGCAATTTCCTTGGCCGTCTTACATGTTATCCTCAGGCTCAACTATTATTTGCTCGTTGACTGCTTTAGCCGAACTGGTTTTCAAAAAAGTTTTTTTTTTCGATTTAAACAGGTCATTCTTTATCTACTTTTTCGTTTATTTCTTTCCACCTCTGGGGGACCTGGGGGACTGAACTTGTCGCCTGCAGGTTAATTCCAGACGGTGTTGCTGCTTAAATCTGCTTGAGTCACCGAGGGCAAGATATTATTAAAACCGATAAATTAAATTTGAATTTGGTACATCGCAGACAGAATTTAAGTTACTGTAACAAATGTGAGCTAGGTCAATCAAGGAAGCAAGAACTCACAGGCAGACTACAGCCCAAGCAAGGCTGCCAAAGTGACAACCTCAGCAAGGAAATTGTCAGTAGGCAAGCAATTAAATCCATGCCTTGACAAAACTAAGGCTTCAGAATGCTGGAGTTCAGTTTCTCTGTCTCAACCCTTATCACACTTAAAACAATTCAGTCCTTTAACTACGGTTCACGTACTGAATTTTATAATGGCCCACAAGCAGCCTTCAGTCTCCTGGAAAGTCTGATAACCATAAACACTGCAAGGTTTTCTTCTGAGGTGACTTGGAAATGACACGCATTTTAAGATCATCAAGCCTGATGGAAATTACCGATAATAAACTACTTTTTGAGACAATTCAGTTCAGCCACGACACTCAAACAGCACGCTAAACATAATATTTAGCACTTTTTGAAACCTAAGAGGCCAATGGAAAGCAATTTCCAAGACTTCAAGACTTAACTTCTTGGAAGAAAACATTTAAAGCGATTTTCTCCTTTCTCATTGTCTAGCTATCCAACTGAAAAGGCATAGTCTAAAACCTGGACTGGACTCTGGACTGGACTGGACCCTGGACTCTGGACTCTGGACTCTGGACTCTGGACTCTGGACTCTGAGATATATATGATATATGTTCGAAACATCTTCGGGTTTTTTCGGGAATCTTCGGCAATCGTCAGCAAACTTCGGAGTTCTTCGAAAAACCACCGAATCTTCATCCATTTTCTTTCATTAATAAAAAATCACACGACCTTCTCGTGATGTTTTGAGAACTTTCAAAACATCACTCCTACCCTAACTGTACTCGAGGGAGGCTTTGCGACTTCCTATACTTTATTTTATTTTTTTTGCTTTCTGAGATACAATCTGTAATAGAAATGTAATAAAATCGTGCAAAATAGACTAAGCTCGAGAGATCTCCTTAAATTTGAATGGAAACTTTTCGATATAAAGACGAAAAGAAGGGAAGAGAGGAAAATGAAACGAGGACGGAGTATAGCAATGAAAGAAAACAATGCGGGCCTATTCCCGAACCCCTACTAGGAGGCCTTCATATTCAGCGATATATAGACAAAAGTGTTTCAGTGGAAAATAGACCACTCGTTAAGTTCATACAAACCTACATCCGGGGCTCGAGTGGCGTATTTTCCATATCCTCACTAGTGAGGATATCGATGACGTCATTTCCCGCTCTTACTGTTGCTTGTGCAAAAATACTCCTGTCTAATATATAATAAAAGGAAAATTACACGTGGCTTGAAGATATGAATTTTATTTTCTTGTGGTAAAAACAATATTCTACTCCCTCGCTGCGCTCCTTCGTAAAATATTGTTTTTACCACTCGAAAATAAAATCCATATCTTCGCGCCGCGGTGTAATATTCTCTATATGGAAAAGAAAAATTACCAGGCATATGAAAAGTTATTTCCTTTATTTTCTGTCTGTGTAATTTTCTTTTAGAAAAAAACACATCTTAAGCTTTTCAAATTAAAGAATAAAAACCGATCCCAAAGGCAAAAAGAAGAGAAAAAAAGCAAAGAGCAAATTCGTAAACAATGAGCCATTTCCTTTGTAAAGTTGCAAATTTTGTTGACATTTTGTTGACACACGTGTCATCATTTTCATTCGCAATATTTATTTTTATTTCTTTAATTCAATTTTAAACAAATTATCTAGTTAATCTCCAGTGAATTTACCTAGAAATTGCCTTAATTTACCCGAGGGTTCGCACAAAGTATCCTAATTTTTTACTCTTTCCTTAATTATCATCATCATCGAGAAAGTAACGGTCACGAGAACCTGGAAAACCCTGAGGGAAACGATTGCATTAGGTTATTTGTGGCTCATTTCGCAATGTGCTGTCTATGTGATGCTTGTAAATGCGGATGGAGACCACTCGGAATAACTACCAAAAAGGAAATAAATGCTGGTTGCATCAACTTCACACAGTTAGCGATACAGTGGAAATATACATTGGTTAATTGGCCTCGCTTTTGCACTCCATTTTGCCAATACTGTCTCCGTGTGGCAGTAATGATAACCAAGTCATTTGGCGGCGGGAAGGAATCGATAGACTGCTGTCATTTTCATTTATATCTCAGAGTCCAGAGTCCAGAGTCCAGAGTCCAGAGTCCAGAGTCCAGAGTCCAGTCCAGAGTCCAGTCCAGCTTTTAGACTATGCCAACTGAAAAATGTCTGACAGATTTCCCTTGTAACAAGAGCTTAAAAACAGCTGAATGAATTTTCTAGATAATTCAGTTCAGTCACGATACCCAAACAGCACACAAAATATACTGCAATAAACCTGAGTGACCAATGAAAAGCAATTTCCAAGACTTTTAGTTTGGAAAATGTGAAGAAGCCAATTGCATCTACCTTAGCTTTGAACTCATAATTGCAGCATTGGTTCGGGAGGAAAAGTATCAACTTCTAATCACCAGGAAAAAAGCCCAAGCAAGGCTGCCATTACAGACAACCTCAGCCAGGAAATTGTCAGAAGGCAAGCACAGATCTTGCCTTGACAAAACTACGGCCTCCCGGATACAGAAGTGAACTTCCCTTAACTGGTTTCAGTTTATATTATAATTTGATCAAAAACGACAAATTCTAACGAAAGTATCTTCAAATAAAACAACAAAATATTAACGTTTCGGAAGAAAACATTTTAAGCGATTTTCTCCTTTCTCGTTGTCTAGCTATCCAACTGCAAAATGTCTGACAGATTTCCCTTGTAAGAGTTGAATGGATTTTCTAGATAATTCAGTTCAGTCACGATACTCAAACAGCACGCAAAATATAGTGATAAACGATCTATTAAACGGCCTGAGTGGCCATTGAAAAGCAATTTCCAAGACTTTTAGTGTGGAAAATGCAAAAAAGCAAATTGCATGTACGTTGGCTTTGAATTGATAATGGAGGCATTTGATCGGAAGGAGAAGTATCAACTTTTAATCACCACGAATAAAGCCCAAGCAAGGCTGCCATTTACAGACAACCTCAGCCAGGAAATTGTCAGAAGGCAAGCACAAATCTTGCCTTGTCAAAACTACGGCCTTCGGGTTACAGAAGTGAACTTTCCTTTACTGGTTCGAGTTTATACTATAATTTGATCAAAACCGGCAAATCATTATGGAAATTATTTTCAAATGACTGACAGCTTTATGCACCCACTTCCGCTGCTAATAGGCGCGCGCGTCGCTTGAAGTCGCCGGAAATAATTATGTGACAGGCGGTAACAAATATAATTACACAAAGAACATTCATATCTTTTATAAAAAAGTGACCGTTGGTTTAAGCGGGAAATTGTCATCGAAATAACGGCGCAAAACAATATATCTCATAGATCCCGTACGTAAAAAGCGTAAGTGTTACTGGAAACGTTCATGTATATATGTAGGCTAGTTCTAGAAGCACAAAAAAATCAGACATTCAGATCACAGCTCATATATCAAAGTTTTGGCGGGAAGTTTATGCACTGCGTTTCAACGGCACGAATTAAAACATTGTTGCACATAAAACAGTCATAATTCCGTAAATATTGATAGCTTTGATCGTCTCATAATGATTAAAACGTAAAAATGAAAACAGCTCAAACAAGCTACTTTGCTTATATATTTTAAATAAACGGCAATTTACTTACCAGGACCTAACCGGCGATGGCCTGGCGCCGCGACAGCATGAAGGTCGTCTAGGGAGAATTTTCTTCACGGCTTACGGAGAAATACAGCCCGCCGTTCTGTTAAGTTGTACTTGCCGTAAAAATAAAATAAAACAAGAAGTGGAAAATATAAGCTCGAGCAAATGTGGGAGACTGAACAACATCGATATATCGGCAAGAAGTGATCTTCGTTTGATTCATTCCATCTCATGTAACTCCCCAACTGATTCCAAAGAAAGCGACTGGCATGTAGTCAATATAAAGAAACAACCACTACTGTGCGAATTGTCCGTGCCTCTGAACTAGAGCGAAAAATCCATCCCCGACTGAAAGACGCAAACATGATTTCAGGTTCAGTGACTGAAAGTGGACTGACTTGAATCAGGCGGTGTGCGTCACGAGATTTGACCAATCAGAACGCGTCATTTGTGTAGGCATTTTCGCGCTCGGAAAGTGCCGCTTCGAGAAGTGTATGAGGTGAAATTTTCGTTATTTTCGACGCTTGTGATTTTGTTCTCGGAATTATACCTCATCCTAAAGTTTTTGGAATACCATATCTTAGTTCTGGTCAGGTTATCGTTGAAGGTAAATGTTGTAGTCGCGTTTATGAGAAGTTCAAAGTGGGCAGTTAGTTGAACGCCGCCATGTTGATTTCACTGTTAATGTCACAGTTCTTTATGGACTCGAAGCTGCTTACTGTTAACGGTATTTGCCCATTATCTTGGCCAGTTGGGTAGTATAACTTTTCTTCTTTTGAAATTTCGGGGTCTACCCGGGTCTACCCCTTATAGTTTCTCCGTTACAAGCCGTTGAAAGTATCGTAGAATGAAGAGATCATGTAAATCAAGTAGCAGATCTCCCGGGAAACCGGCTGATAAAGTAGACCGAGATGAAAGCCGACACCAAGGGAATAACATCAAACTTCGAAAGGTTCCGCTCAAATTTGAACTAAAAAAGGGGAAAAAGGTCAATTTCTCTATAATGCCTCGGGCATTTCAGCCTTTTATCTCCCTTGTTTGTGTTTATGAGGTCGAAGCAGGTGCTGTACAAAGTGAGCTTATTTTATAATACGATTTTTTTTAAGTCGTCAGTGAAGCTGTTTCTTTTGTTGTTTTTTTGTCACAAGACATAAACAGTGATTTTATTTGTACATTCTGATAATAAAATGGTGAGCAAAACAACTTGTACAAGTAAAAGTTGGTACTGCTTTGTCACTGTTTAGTGTGTAATCTTATTATTTTCTGACAGTCAGCTCTACAACAACTGTGCACGTCTCTGCCACCAGTGGAATAGATTATGTATGAACTTTATTTCAGTGCTTAAATTTCGAGGCTAATTTTGATTTCTAATAGCTTATTGGCTTAAGATACTTATGGATATGTTCACACTTGGTGTCTGTGCATCTACACAGACTGGTGCTGTGTTACTGGGTGTCCAAAAATATGTAATATTGTGTACACATTTTGAAAACGGAACTCTCTTTTGCTCCATTAGAGGCAATTTAAAAATGTGAGCACAGGCAGGAGTTATTGGTATATAAGCGGACTGACATAAGGTGTTTGCTAAGTTGTAACCTTGGAATTAAAGAAAGACATAAACACATGGAATTGGTGATCACTTTAGAGCCCAAGCACAGATCTTCATCTCACAGTGTAGTAAGGTACCCAAATTCATGCAGGAGTACTTAAAAAAAGGTGTGTTCACCTATAAAAGTGCCCAGTGAAAATAGTAATCAGTGCAAAAAGCAATAGGTATCCTGTGTGCATGTCTCGTTTGGAAGTCTTCTACTACTCTGGTCTTTGATTTAGGAGTTTGAAGGTTTTCTTCTTTTTTTTGCCATAGTGCTGCCACTGAGATACACTGTGTGCACCAGTCTTTTCTCACAGAGAAGATGAAATAAATATTTACTTGATATTCTTGGTGTCAAACTACACCCTCTAACGGACAAACAAGACAACAGTAAAGTAACTTACTGACTCCTGTCGGCAATATAACAAGCACCAAAGTTTTTACAAGAACAGCTGCATTCAGGGGCCAATTCATTAAAACTTTTACGATTATTTACAAGTGTATTGTTTTTCAAACTGTAAAACAATAGCTGCACTTGTAAAAGTTTTATTGAATTTACCCCTGGTCATTATCAGGTTCTGGTTGGAGCTTTGCCCATACTGCTTTATCTTTAAAATGTCCATATACAGGTCTGGGGTGGCTAGCTACCTTTCAGCTATGTTCAGAAACACAGGCCAGTGAGATATTTTAGAAGCAATTATCATGATAGCCATCACAAAGTGTCCTCAGGGATTAAAAGGAAATTTGAAGTGATCTGAAAGTAACAATTGAAGCTGTCACATATAAAGGGCTTTCTCAACAATCCTTGCCTGTATTTCTGGAACCATCAGCATTCCCTAGCTCGTATGTGTCTTTTGTGGTATTACTGGAGTGTGGTAAAGAAACATTCATGCCAAAGCTGTAAGCTCCTGGCTTTGCTATAAATTTCTTCTCATCAAACTTCAGCAAGAGCACTGGCTTTGCAGGCAAGGTATTCCTAGAGGCAAAAATTATCCCTGAGCTCTGATAGTACACACTGTCAAATATGTGATGTTTCAATTACCAGATCAGATAACATTGTTAAACTTATTTCCTATCCAGCCCACTATCCAGCCTACACATGTCCACGTGAAGGAGCAATCCACTCAAATGTTCCATACTTTCAACTGACTTGGTACAGACAAGACAGAGAAATACATTTTATTTTATAAAATAACTAAGATACTATGTGCACTCTGAGTGGCTGAGATGTGTGTTTGCAGGTGAATAAAGTAAGGAAAACCTTTTCCTGTGTTTGGATGGCCTGATATACAGCAAACACTCAAGTGGGGGGGGGGGGGGGGGATTCTCAAAAGTCTATATGCAACCCAGGCTGGGCACTCCCTGCAAACCCCCAAGGGTTTGCATAACTGTCTTGAATTCTCCCAACATTCTTGTGTTTATATCAGGCTATGCAAACACAGAAAAAGTTTTTCTACCATTTGCTTGAATACAATGTTTTACAGTGAAACCTGTGGACAAAATTAATTTTCGGTAAAAGGAAACACCTCTCTTAAGCAGACAAGAAGGTCAATGAATAACATCGGTATCAATTTTTTTTTTATAATCAGTGACTGTAGGAATGTAGGTTAGTAACTTGTTAAAATAGGAAGCAGAGGAGTATATATACATATGGAAGTATGGCTCTTCCTTGGGATCAGCATCACTAGTCTTATAGCAAGGTTGAGAAAACTAATGTACAGTGTTTGATATAAGAGAAAATAAAACATGCTTGATGAAGTACACACCTTTAGTAAAATCAAGGACAACAGCATAAATGATATTAAAACAACAAAATTTTTTATTTTTGTGTGGCCGTGAGCTTACATCAACAAACTTGGGGAATCCCTTTGAATGGCTGTTATCAGGAAAGACTTGAATTTCCAGGACGACTACCACAAGGAACATTTTGTCTAATACATTTTCAGTAAGTTGTTAGGTTATTTCCTTGTGTTGCTTCCTTTGCCTGAAGGAAGATCTGATTTCCATATTTGTAAAAAACCGTAATCACACCTTTGCCGGCTTTCTCACCTTGCTCGTTGTCCACGCTCTCTAATCTTTCCCGGTAACGTAAGTCCGTGAACGATACCAGCAAACTAAGTGTTGTGGATCTCTTTTACCGCTGATCTAGTCAAAGTACCAACCAAATACGAAAAACTTTCCGAGAAACGAACGTTTCAGCTCTTGTTTACATAGTAGTCTGTGCACATTCGATCGACTCCGAATCGTGAAAAAACGTATTCACCTGGTCCATGTAACCAAAACATTAACCAGTCAAAACAATCTACATTCGTGTCCTCAGTTATTCTTTTCAAAACGGGAAACAGAGTCTTAATTCTCATTTTTACCGCCATTGTAAGGTCTCTCGTGAGATGTTTACTCCATCGTGCCTAGAGTGAAATGGACATTAGTTATATTTTTACCCATGACCCTTTGTGGGCCGTGACGCACACCGCCTGGACTTGAATGTAACTATAATTGTTTAAGGCTTTGTTGGATATTATTCACTGATTGGTCAAAAATTAATAGGATTTCAATTCCTCTATTATGACTGGCTGTTGTGTTTACACAAGGCGAGATCTAGGACAGAATCTGTCATACCGCAAATACTTGCGGAAGATAACTGCAAATACTTGCGGCGGGTATGCGGATTCCTTGCATAATTGAACGATAAAAAATCCAAACGTCACTGAAAGACGCCAACGTTTTTTTAAAAGGTCTAAACGCCTTTTGGTTTAGAAGTTGTGGCTGCAAAATAAAGAAAAGCTTCAAACAACCTTGCTCGGCGGCGTTTGAGCCGATAACGTGCACCTTATTTCCTGTGGGTCAGTAAAAGTCACGTTATTTTCTACCCGGCATGCAATAACTAATCCTATTAGTTGAGTTTATCTTAACTAATAGCTTAAGTAAAAACAACCTTAGCTTCCTTTACGGGTCATTTTGTTTTATTATATTGTAAGCAACATGGTAAATCAAACATCTTTTCATTCAACTTGTCTTTAGTTGATGTTTTACCTCTTGCAAAATGACTGTAACAGTTTTGATTAGTCACAACCACTCTTAATTGGTTATATTGACTGATTTAATAAGAATAATTTTAACCAGTCATCGAACAGTTACAATATAGTTTCTGCTCCTGTGATGAGGGATCAAACGATATGAATCAGTCAACGGCCTATGCATTATTAGCCACAATCACTAGCAGTCGATTGTCGGATTTACTACAAAATCTGTCACTAAAACAAGAAAGTTTGTTTATTTCCGACAATTAGATTTCATACTTATCAAATGCTCTGTTACTTTAGCTACTATTTATTTTTTAATATTTGAGTTTTAATAGCGAGCAGAATGCTCCTGTGGCGAGTTAAATACATAATACTTTACCAACTAGTAAGTCATATGTACCATGACTAATTAGTTTGGTCGTTTAGACTAATAAGAGAAGTATAGTTTTCACAACTAATCTCAAAGGTTAAAACAACCTGTAGTTAAATGTAACATTAACTATTTTATTTAGTTGACAAATTTGACTGTTTAAAATAGTTAAAATGACCATTGTTATTAGTCACGACTATTTTAAATAGTCATTTTAACTAGTCAATTTTTACAGTGTATAAATACATTGAAACCCTGTTCCTGCAGACGTTTAAAGTGATATAGTTTGAGGCACCTTCCTCAAACAAATTCGCATTTTGCAGAATTAAAAAAATGCACTTTTGAAACAACGTCTTCAGTCACGCTCATCTGTCATCTGTCAAGGATCACCCTCTTATTTCACCTGCCTCACCTTGCTTATAAACGAGTGTGACTAAACCGCCCCACACAGAGATAAACACACACATACAACCTCCCCCTATTTACAACTCCCGCCCCAACACACACAAGCTCACGCTCACGCCCGTGCACGTGCAAATTATTTACCAGGATCCGTATGTGGTTGTCAATATAGTAAAACACGCACTTTCCCAAAAACAATGTGTCACCTGAAATTGAGCTTTTCAGTGGTGAGGAGCCTCCAAGTAAGATGGCCAAAATTTGAGATTGAAAATATCTTTTATTCTTTTCGCATTTTACCTGTAGTCCAATGGACAATTTTGCACTTTTTCTCACCGCATGTCACGATCTGTGAGCGTAAACAATGCACGTTTGCCTATCATCACCTGCTCAGTTTTCGTAAACCTTAAATAATTGCCTTTGAAACCACACATTGCCGTCTTGTGCATAGTCACTTTTCCCCACACTTAAAAGTTCTAGTTCTAGCTGTCGCGTGTTCGAAAAGGCAGGGAGAAGATCATGCTTAATTTCTCCCTTCCCTGTTTGACTTTCCATGATGGCACTTTGCATGTCATGACTTGTTTCGCGAGTTTAAAACTCAAAGAGAAATAATTACAAGCATGTTATAATGCGGAGCTGATTTGCCACTGAGAAGAATGCATACTTGCCTTGGATTGGGGGATGGAGTCCACGTCGAAGTTTGAGATAACAAAACTAAAGATCGGCCAACTAAGTATTTGTTATCTTAATAGCTTGTTAGTTTCGGCAGTTCCCATTTTATTTTTGAAGAAAAGTACTTAATGAGCCGTTATTGTAACTTAAAATTGGAACTTTTTGATAAGTGAGCGGCCACGATTTTGACTCTGGCAGCAATCAGCGCAAACCGTGGGCATATCTATTGCTACACACAAGCTATTTTCATGGAATAAAAATTATTATTTACTTGCAAGTTACCATTGTTTTGGTTTGTTTACGTTCTTCACAAATTAAAGGAAGGGAAATTGGGTCGCATATTAATATATGTTATTTTCGTTTAAAAATTGTGTAAAATCCGGAATGCCGCTTGCAAACCACTAGCCGCAGATAGAGTGGCACTATATTTCTAAGTTTACTAAAGACATTTTAGAAAAAGATGTGCACGTGCTTACAACCTGATGCATTATTAGATTAGAGGGAATTTAGAATACTTCTTAGTGTCTGTATAAGTTCATTTTCAGTTCCTTAATAAGCAAAATGTTGCGTGCGTCCTTAACCGTGTATACATCAACAATCTGGAATGGCCACAAAACTGATCAGAAGGCAAGTTAAGAGCAGAAATGATATCAAGCTTTGAGAAAACTAAGCTACATTATATTGCTTGTATTAAAAAAAAACGTTACTTTTTCATTCCTCTTGATTTGGACTTAAAATGTACTACATGTAGGATGTATAACATCTTTAAAGTCTTGCGTTTTCTCTTCTTTTGAGCAACAAAACTAATTACTTCTTCGTTGACTTTCGGGAATGTCTGTGCCATTTTATGCATAGATAGTATAATTTACACTGGAAATATTGAAAATCTAACAATTTTTTGACCTTAAATTTCCAAAAACAAACACTTAATTCGCTGATGGGCGCCCATTGAGGAGCGAACTATCGCGCACTTGATCAATTTCGACCAATGGGAGCACTCCAAAATTTAGCGTTGTACTATAACTATCTTTGGTCATTTGGATACTTTAGGTGAACGCAATGCAATGGTGGACGCATGTTTCGGATTTTTATGGCCACGATAGTGGTCGTGTCAGTTAGGATGAAACAGTGCCTGAAACCAACGGTACAAAAATAACACGGAAAGCGGAAGGCGAAAGGGCTTTAACTAACCGCTACTACGTAAAGAAAGATTAAAACAATAACTTTATTTTCCATAATTATGTATAGATTGGTTGAAAAAACTCAATAAAGTTGTAGAGAGGTTGCAGTCATTTCAATTTGCCACTTTCAGTGCCTTATTCCACGAGCGTTTTCCTTGTAATCTGTCGATTTGATAATATATTGTTATCATCGTCCGTTATATAATTATACCCGACGCATGGGGAAACGAAACTTCCCCTAAGTTAATATCAGCAACTGCTAACGAAACTATATAAAACAGTCAGAACGTTGCTAAATAACAGTATTCTAGGTACACAACTGATATACTTCTGTACTGCGCGTATCTTGCTAAGAGAGCAACATGAGGTGGCTTGTTGTTGCTTCATTGTTCATTGGAACAGTGCTCGGAAATGATCATAATGTTGACGGTAAGTCTTGCTAGACCGTTCCTAAAACGTGGAAATGTTTAAGTGGCATATTCTGTTCGGTGAGCACACCATTCGAATTTCCTACCTTAGTCCCACAAACTCAGCACAATTTAGCGTTACATGAAAACAACTGAGGGACTATAATTATTTTAAAAACGATTTAAAACTGTTAACTTTACCGAGTTAAACAATATTGACTTTCTATTTACGTAGCAATTAGTTTCAGCATTTACACTTCCGTGTTTCGTTGTTTTTTTGTTGTTGTTTTTTGGTGCTATTTATACTTTTAGCTACAATCTAGTTGTAAATAGACATATTAGAATTTTAGCTATCATAAGATTTTTTTTATTTGTTTATTTAGTATTTAATAGGGATTAAGAGTTTAATAGGAATTAAGAGTTTTGATACTTCAGTAAAGATGACCTCAGTGAGTTAGTGTAGAGTCATTAGTATAATACGTATGCATTGTTAGAAGACAATTTCACGGTAATGAAGTGATTATTAAAACTAGTTATCCAGTATCAAAAATTTTGAAACATGCGTGATTTTTTTAATATCGGTAACTTGCAAAAACGTTGTCAGTTATAAGCAGGCGTTTGTCTTGTACCGTTTGCTTGTCACGGTGTCATGTCAAAACAAATAGTAGACCCCGCTGTCTGGAAATACAAGGGAAAGGAAACTTGTTCTATACAGCAGGTGTTCGAGATAGCGAGAGTGAGGTTGAGGTTTCAATATGAACCGGTCACTGGTGATTACGGGGCTCGTAATGTGTGCTTTAGAGAGCTCAGCCGGTGCTCAATATTGGTTATCTATGCTGTTTTTATTACTTCAGTGTTGCTCAGTCAACAAAAACAATAACAACTAAGGCACCAATACAAGTGCTCATGTGATAATAATCATTAAAAATTTTAAGGCTTTTTCATTGCCACGAAAAAAATTTCTCTGTAAATAGTATTATTCCTTTTTAATTCAGCCAACATCATTACGCCAGTTTGAGATGCGAGGTGGTATTTTCGCTCAGGAAAGTATCACTGTGGTCGGGATATCGGGTTATTCATTCAAGGTTTGGCGATATTGGTGTGGGATCGAACCCACCAGGACTGACATGACTTATTGCAGGATCTAAAATCTTTCGCTGCGATGCTTGTAGAATCCATATCGCTCGCACGCTTAAAACTAAATTGAAACTTCAGAAGTGGAAGCATTAATGAATGAATGAATTAATTAATTAATTTAATGTGCTTCTATTTCTGCATTTTCAATGGACTTACGTTTCAGAGACCCGCCTGGTCTAGCAAGGGAAACGAGGATACGATATAAATATTTTTATCTGCCACCAAATGTAAAATGCAGAATCGTTAAAAAAGAAACCCAAAAGAGAAAAGCCTAAAGTAAAACCTTGAAGCTGATGCAGCTTGGGCTTCGTCAACTAATGTTAATTATTAAAAACTGGACTAGGTATATTGGATTTCTACCATTCTGATTGGCTGAACGGAGCCAGGCTATCAGCTCATATACCTGCTGTGACCAAATATGGACAACGAACACTCAACAACAAAATGAACAAAGTGAGCTGGAAGTTTTTTCCCTCGCCAGCAATCCGGCGAGAAAAAAAGACAAGAATAATCACTTGGCAGCGAATTTGAATTAAGCAGAAATTCCAACAGTGTCACTAACAGTGTCGTCTAACACAAGTCAAAATTGTTTGAAGAAACTGTGTAGAAAAAGAAATTAGAAATTTAAGCACTGAGCGTTGTGTACCCAATTATTTTCTTTCATCGATCGTCACGTCAATCATTAAAATTGAAAAAACGATAGATTTTATCAGGAAGCCTTTCCACTTCAAAATATCAAGACAAGACAAAATAAAACACATTGAAATGGGGCAGAAGCATTTAATAACAACTGTCACACATTCATGACGATTCGGTGCGAAAATCATGAAGCAGTCTAAACAAGTACTAAACAAACTACAGCTGCAAACTACCAAGAAGGCCGAAGGAAGGGCGAAATTTTTTTCCGGCTTTAACACGCAAAATTGACACTGGTTTACCTGCACTCGTTGTAGCTCTGTGTTCCAACAGGTCCAAATGCTCAGATAGAAATCGGATGCCATGTAAACGGAGTTGAATCGCTTTTCCAGTTGTTTGAATGTTGTTTTTACCATTCCGTCCGCAACCTCTAAACCGAAAACAACTGCATTTTGTGCTTTGCATTAAACAAACTATGATGGTGAATTCTAATGTTCCTCGTTACAGTAATCTTGCTTCTGAGCTGCATAGAAATTACTTCTTCAAGTTCAAATTGGTTCTGTCTTCATTCCGATCAAACACGCACATGATGGCTCCGTTGTGCGAACAGATTACAAACTTGTTCTGTTTCAACTCCAGCAGCTAATATGGTGAAATTGTAAAGCTTCAATCCGCTTTGAACGATGATTACAACAATGTTTCGGGAAAAATCAAACATGTACCATATTTCAGAGCCAATAATTAGAAGATTTTTTCCCAAACTTGTGCCACTTCGTTCACTTTCGAGCAGTTTTCATTGATTCATTCAGCTTTGCAATGAAACGCTGCAACACTTTGCAAGGTTTTGGCGCCTTTTTCGTTCAGTCATGTGATCGATTCTTGCTCCCTTTTTATCCCTTTTCTCCTTTTTCTCTTTCTTTCTTGATTTTTTTAACAAATATAGTAGTTAAGTTTTTAACAAAACAATTATTCTAGTCGGGCTTGCTGGATATCAAATGATTATAACCAACTCGGCGCTAAATGCCTCGTTGGTTATCTATCATTTCATATCCAGCGCGCCCTCGTGGAATAATTGTTAAATATCAACGAATAAACGTTTACAGGAAAACGAGTTATGCACCGTGTCTTAAGTACCGGCACATGGTTTAGAGCAAGGATATGTCAAGGTCTCAAAACAATAGAATAAAGACTAAAGGGCTAAGTTAGGGTTCTATAAAAAAATAATAATGTTTTAATATGCGCGTGCAATCGTTGGCAGAGACTCAGGGCATACAGAACCCTAACCTGTTTGAGGGAGACATGATTCTTACGCCAGAGCAGCGTTATAAGGCCGAGCATGGGATGGATGTTGATAGTGAAGATCGCAAAAGAGGTTCAATTAGATTTAAGCTGTGGCCGGGTGGTGTCGTAGTCTATGATATCCAGCCAACACTTGGTAAGTTTGACTAGTTGTTTAATTTGTTTTTTGTTTTTGCCAACCTGTAAATCAATAATTTAAATAAACTTTATTCATCGAGGATGTTTTGTATTTTAAACATGTTTATTGTCTTACTTAAGATGTATTAAAAGAATGTAATATATATACTCATTTTCATTAACATATACACATAAAAATTAACCCTTTGACGTACAAGCAAAGTCAGTCCCCCACTGTGGTACGAGGGGGGGGGGGGGGAGGTGGAAGGAACCCCTTCCTTGGGTTTTTGTTGTGTTACAATATTCTGAAGATATTTTGCCTTCGATAGCTAGCATGTAATATGCTCTACAAAATGAGGTATACATTACGGATAGTGGCGCTGCTGGGGGTACGTGATGTCTTCCATGTAGATTTTGATATAATTAAACACTTGGCTGCTTTTTGTTCACATTTGTACTTTTTTTTTTCCACGGAAGAAAAAAGATGAAAAACAACCGTTTCCCACCAAACTTGAGTCAAAATGTGTGTAAGGGATATGCCTACAGCTACTGAAAATGGCAGGTGCTGATAGAAAATCGTCTTGAAAGAATGAAATAAAAGCCTTATGGAGGGGGATGGGGGGTGGCATCCATCACTGACCTTTTGTACGTTCGAGGGCTAATAGTTAATAGCGACTTAGGAGAATATCAGTAATATAAACTTGCATCGCGCTGGTAGACTATTAAGTGCACAGGAAAAGATAGACACTTTCTATCAAAAGTACGTCTTTTTCATCAACTAGACACTTATCAACAGAACACTCACATAATTGATTATTATTGTTATTTATTTATTTCATTTATTTATTTACTTTATTACTTTGTTTTAGCTCAAAATGCTTTGGCAATGGCCGCCATAAGAGCTGGAATGAATGAGTGGACCACAAAAACTTGTATCCGCTTCAAACGAAGAACAAATGAAGCAGCCTACGTCTACTTCCAACAGGGTTTTTTCCTTTTTAGTGGGTAAGGACAGCCAGTAGGCGTATCGCAATTCAGGGCTCAAGATTGAGTGATTGCAACTTTGATCTCTTATTTTAAACGAAATGACACATATTTTTCAGGTGTTGTTTAATCCCAGTTTAACAGGTGCCAGGTGACGTTTTAATAAATTCCGCCTCTTGTTTACACAAAGAGTTGTAAGATGGTATTAGAATGAAAAAGGAGAAAGAGGCATTTAGAAAAGTGCAAAGGAAAACTATGCTAAAAAATACTATGCTAAAAAATTCTCACAATTCGAGATGGAACCCGAATGAAAGGAGATGGGCGAGGTAAGGCAAACTACCTCTGACACATGCTGAAGTATTTTAATCCTTTGTCAGTTGTTCTTCATACGTGGGTAGAACTGGTAGTCGACAACCTATCAATCTTGCTCGAGGATGCTGGACCAGAGGAATTGTTGCCCACGAAATCGGTAATAAAGAGTTCTATTATTATTATTATTATTCTAGTATTATTATTATTATTATTGTTATTATTATTATTATTAATCTAGTATTATTGTTTACTATCAATAAGTCCCCTGTTAGTTTTGGCTGAGAGCATAAACAATAATTCATTAAAAAGGTTACTGAGACGCTACAAAGTGTTACAGAATGGTAAAATGACACGTCATCAGCTTAAATCAAGGTTACCTTGCCTGGGGAGGGTAAAGAGAAAAATGGCCAAGGTCTGGCATTTTTACGAATACGCACCCAGACTACGTGCTTTTAACAGAGCGGTTCAGCTATTGTCAATATGGATCTGAACAGTTTTGCTCAAAGCTAGTTACTTTTGGTCTAATTTCATCTTAATCGTAAAAAAATAATCGAAATCGTGACCTGAAAAGAATATTGTCTTGGTGTATCATCTAAGTCATCAAACAAATCTCCATACCCGTCGGTCTGTGAAACTCCTAGAGCGCATCAGTAATTAAGTTATAGCTATTGTCAACATACAATTTCTTTTTACTCATAATAATAATATTGTGTGCTCTAAATACCCACAATGCTTTCATTAAAAAATAACATTGATAGACGATGCACTCCAGGAATATCTCGTAAAGCAGAGTAGGCATTGAAAAGTATAAAGCTTTCCGTACTATTTCGAGTTATTGACTGATATACTGGAATCGCTCTTTTTCGCAGCACATGCTGTCGGTTTCTACCATGAACAGTCTCGTCCTGACAGAGACAACTATGTCACGATAGTGTGGGCCAACATTCCAACAAGTAAGTATGGACCTTTCTTGATTTCAGTGGCTTATTATTTGCTGGGATTTTTTTTCTTAAAAGTAACTCAGTAGAAGAAGTGAATCCCAACAGACGGATATCAAATCTAAGTTTGAAATAAGGACACTGTCTTCCTTGATTGTCAAAAGCAACATTTGATCAAACTAATTATCCTGAGATCCTGAGATAACACACCATTACATAGCTAAGTGTATTTTCACAACAAACCAGTATTGTATTGTATTGCATTGCATTGCATTGCATCGTATCGAATTTCATTGTATTGTATTGTATTGTATTGTATTGCATTGTATTGTATTGTATTGCATTGCAGTGTATTGTATTGTACCGTATTGTATTGTATTGTATTGTATTGTATTGTATTGTATTGTATTGTATTGTAACGACAAGGTCAAACCAAATTTTTTTTCAGACAGGAGGAATAATTTCCGTAAGTATGACCGATCAACCATTGATTCTCTTGGAACTCCATATGATTACGGAAGTTTAATGCACTATGGTAGCAGAACTTTCAGCAGCAACCGACAACCCACAATATTGGTTAAGCAATCAGGGGTAAGTTATGAAAAAAAAGAAATATTTCTCCAAGGTTCATTTTCATCAGTCGTCATTTCAGGGATACGATATTCCTGTCTCAATCACCTTATACGGAACAAGGCCTTCTTAAGAACACAAACTTTTCAGGGTGCGTTAGCACTATGCAGGACGCACGTCATAATGAAACTTGTATACAGCTATTTCAATTAAGGTTGTCAGATCCGACTCAAGCTTACGCGACAAGACCGAAGGGTAGTGTGGGCAGTTGCAAAGCAGACTTAGTTTAACGGTTGTCAGAAGTTGGTCGGGAACTTTGAATTTCTTGGTACTGACAAGTAATAAATTGGCACCATCCGATTATTGTCAGCGGCAATTCTGATTTAGCTTTCCATTTTCAGTTGTTAGTTCTTGCCTTAAAGTGCAAAAATTCATGTTCCATATTTTCATGATGCTGTTTATCCTACTTCTAATTTACATACCATGCACGTGCTCCACGTGTACCCACATATTTAAAATTTGCATCCCGTTTTAAACCGGTAAAAAAAAAGATGAGTGGGCTTCAAAATTATTTTAAACGAAAACTGTATCTGAAAATAATTCTTTTAGGTTATTTGTTTAGTTTTTATGCTTTAAAAACTCTTCCATATACTTTGCTCTTGTACGGCAAGCAAGGTGCTGGTGATTTTGGTGGTCATATAAATCCCATATTACCCTGCGGTCTTGTCGCGTAGGCTTAAACTTTCATCTGACAACGTTAATTGAAATAGCTGTATATGACCTTGCTCCTATTGGTCTCCCAGCATTTCATTCAGCGTTTAAAGCGTCCGACCGGTGTGCGAAAGTTCATGGGTTCTTTTCTCATCTGATATTGAGATTTCATATTTTTTTTTCGCTCTTCCATGCACGTGATAAACTGAGCAAAATGTCACGAAAGACGTACGCAGGATGATCCACTGATCATGATGCAACGGACCACGATTTTAAGTCCCCCTGCTGTGTTTGAGTTGGGACAATGAACTTTGAAATGTTGTTTGAAATATTCGACGTTTCTTATGTTTGAAAACTCGGCCTCACTATCACTCGCCGAATGCGAATCAATGATACTAATACTTTAAAAGCGCCATGTCCAATCTGGAAGCTTCCCTAAATGTGTGACGTGGAAGAACCCAGAAGGTTACAATGTCGACTGGCCTACTAATCACACCATCTAATTCACTTTATAGATACAAAAACTAACAAAAACAACAAACGCATACAAACAGTAATAGTTTTTTAGCATATTTGTACTGATGATTTCCCGTATATCGATAAATAAATAAGTAAGTAAGTAAATAAATAAATATATATAAATAAATAAATAAATAAATAAATAATTAAACAAACAGACAAACAAACAAGGCTACGACTACTATTGAACCCAATGTGGAAGATACTGGAACTTGCTTGAAATTGTTGTTTTCTTTGTTTTCTCGCCGTCTCTTCTTCGTAGTATTTTTCCTGGCTTATTTAGGCTTCCATTAAAGTGAGAAAAGAAATCTTTCATTCTGAGACCTTATTGAAGTTAATCATTTCTTATAGGCTGTTATTGGCCAGCGACGGGGCTTAAGTGCTACTGATGCGCGACAGGCAAATCTTCTGTACAGGTCGCTGTGTCAACCAGGTATTTGAGGCAATTGCTTTCAAGCAGCTTGAAACGTCGCCTTCGTATTCCGTTTATTGAAAGCTTTATATCAGCGGGAGTATGCTTTTCTTTGTGTATGTGTGAATCTCTGCTTCTATGAAGATAGGCACCACATTAAAAAAATTGCGGGTCGGTGCCAATGAAACGTCATACTTTATTAACACCGTCACGTCAAACCAAAATCTTTCCAGTTGAACTTAAGGAAACGTCACAAATTCTGGTGGCTTTTGCTTTGTTTGAATATCCCTTCCCCCCCCCCCTCCCAAAAAGAAAAAAACAGGAAAAAGTTATGGACGCTCAAAGTAAAAAAACAGGAAAACGTCGTGGACGCTCAAAGTGAAGGGTAGCGGGGGTGGGGGTGTCATATGCATGTAAGTAGTACCCTTCGGATCAATATTCCCTACTATAAGTTACGTCATGATATTCATCGTTTGTAATATCCTCATTAATATCATAATAATTATTATTTCTTTTTCTTTTTGTTCTTGTTTTTACGTACCTTTTGCAATACTGAATTATGGTAATAATTATAGTCATGCAAAAAAAAGGTTATTATTATTATTATCTTTTCAGTACCGACTGTGAATCCTAGTTCACGTCCTACGCAAGGTAAGACATAAATGTTAATATTGAAAAGAAACATGGAGGATAAAATTTCAGAAAGGTTGCAATTTAGGTTATATTAGCAACATTAGCAACAAGATTATCATCATCATCATCATCATCGTCATCATCATCAACCGGAAGTACTACATCACCAATAAGATGTTAGCCCATTGCAGGGTTATTACAGGATTTTTGTAGCTTTTGTTAATTATTTTTCTGGACTGTTACCAGGGCAATAGTTTTAAAGAGCCTCAACAGTAAAATTAAAACATCTTCTTGAAGCAGTTGTTTTGATCTTCGGCTTTGTTTGTACACTGGTTGGGGGAACGTCGGTGTGAAAACCAATTCTAAAACTGTTTAAAAATTTAAATGTTTTGAGGATGAAAAGAGTTGGATCCAGAGGGAACTATACCAATGGCTACAAAGTGTTTACATATCTCAATACATTTTGACTCACCACCCTATAGTTTTCTTGGTTATTGCGTATCATGCATGGTTTGAAAACGAGGTGGTATAGCGATTTCTTATTATTTTCTTTCAGGGCCAATTACTCAACCATCAGGTAAGCCATGTGACAAGTATATTTATCTTTTCTTCTCCTTAGGGAATTTAGCAGTAATGCATAAATGTATGTAGTTTGCGTTTTGTGTCAGTGGTTAAACCATGAAAGCGCACGAATCGTTAGTGACACTAAAATTAAACGTTTGCGAAACTAAATACACATTTAGTACTGGTATAAAATAGATTTGGTCCAGCATTTGCTCTTTTAACTTATTTTGTTATGTAACTGAAAGTCAATGGTTTTTTCGTTTTTTTTTTCTATAAAAACTGAAATTGTGTGTTTAACATTTTTTGCCAGGATGTTCAAACTACAGGATCCTGAATGATGCGGACCGCAACAAAGACTTCCTTCTCCGCGGTCGAGTAAAGTGCGACAACCGTTTGCCTAAGGCCTGGTACAGGTTTACTGGGGCAGCCCTGGAAAAGTTGAAAATTTACATACTATGTAAATAACATGTAAATAACATGTAAAAGGGTAAAAAGATACTGTAAAAAGTAAATTTACATGATTTTTGGACTTTTACATGTTCTCAAAAGATACTGTAAATATCATGTAAATTTCGGCATTGAAACATGTAAATATAAAGAAAGATACTGTAAATGTTGTAAGGCAAAAGAACACAGATCATGTAAATAACATGTAAATTTATAAGAGGGAGCGTGCCGAGATCCTGTAAAGACCATGTAAATTGAAAAAGGGTGGCTGCCAAGATCCTGTAAATGACATTGTAAATACCATGTAAATTGGAAAAAGGGGGCTGTCGAGACCCTGTAAATACCACGTAAATTAAAAAAGGGGGGCTGTGGAGATCCTGTAAATAACATTGTAAATACCACGTAAATTGACAAAAGGGGGCTGTCGAGATCCTGTAAATACCACGTAAATTGAAAAAGGGGGGCTGTCGAGACCCTGTAAATACCATGTAAATTGAAAAAGGGGGCTGTTGATATCCAAAAAGGGGGGCTGCCGATATCCTGTAAATATCATGTAAATTAAAAAGAGGGGCTCTCGAGATCCTGTAAATATCATGCAAATCGAAAAAGGGGGGCTGTCGAGATCCTGTAAATACCGTGTAAACTAATAAAGGGAGGCTGCCCAGATCCTGTAAATACCACGTAAATTGGAAAAGGGGGGCTGTCGATATCCTGTAAACATCATGTAAATTGAAAAAGAGGGGCTCTCGAGATCCTGTAAATGTCATGTAAATCGAAAAAGGGGGACTGTCAAGACCCTGTAAATATCATGTAAATTGAAAAAGGGGGGCTATTGATATCCTGTAAATATCATGTAAATCGAAAAAGGGGGGCTGTCGATATCCTGTAAATATCATGTAAATTGAAAAAGAGGGGCTCTCGAGATCCTGTAAATGTCATGTAAATCGAAAAAGGGGGACTGTCAAGACCCTGTAAATATCATGTAAATTGAAAAAGGGGGGCTATTGATATCCTGTAAATATCATGTAAATCGAAAAAGGGGGACTGTCAAGACCCTGTAAATATCATGTAAATTAAAAAAGAGGGGCTCTCGAGATCCTGTAAATATCATGTAGATCGAAAAAGGGGGGCTGTCGAGATCCTGTAAATACCGCGTAAACTAATAAAGGGAGGCTGCCCAGATCCTGTAAATACCACGTAAATTGAAAAAGGGGGGCTGTCGATATCCTGTAAATATCATGTAAATCGAAAAAGGGGGGCTGTCGATATCCTGTAAATATCATGTAAATTGAAAAAGAGGGGCTCTCGAGATCCTGTAAATGTCATGTAAATCGAAAAAGGGGGGCTGTCAAGACCCTGTAAATATCATGTAAATTGAAAAAGAGGGGCTGTCGAGATCCTGTAAATACCACGTAAATTAAAAAAGGGTGCTGTCAAGATCCTGCAAATACCACGTAAATTGAAATTAAAAGGAGGGCTGTCAAGGGCTCAACTTATACAGTCCTCAGTAAATAAAAATGTGTAATACATATACATAAAAACTTTATTGTTTCATTCTGCCCAATTCAATAAAAATTGTAATTTGAACTACGTGCTTATATTTTCACATCAATATAATAGGTTTGTTAAATGTATAAATATCCTTTTGTTTCGATTCAAATGGTAATAATTGTTGTTTTTGACCAATTAAGTTATTTTAAAAGATACTACACATTTGTATTAATCATTCTTACAATTTGTTATATACACCCAATTGAAAAAACGTTGTCAGGTGAAAAGCATAAATCAGAGATGATGCAACCCAATGGTCCTCCAAGAATTATGACTGGTTTGAGAAGCCATATCAAAAACTCGAAAGAGTGTTTCATCAGGTATCCAAACACCTCGAAGTCGGTCAAAAAAACTCGGCTGCGCCTCGTTTTTTAAATCCACTTCTCGGGGTTTCGATATCCTGATGAAACACTCTTTCTCGCGTTTGATATATTACTTCAAAATGGTACCTTGCTATGAGTATTAGTAATTAATTCTTGCACTTATTGCTCGAATGCGGAGCTGAATCCGTCTTAAAGTGTCAAGATACATGTATTTGACTCTGGTATATTTCTAAGATTTGTTATGTAGATGCCGCATCATATTCTACAGCATCAACTTTCCCAAAACAAAGGAAAAATTCATTGAACTAGATTTGATCGCATTGTTGTCTTGTACCATATTTTCCTGGTTAAGTGGACCAGTGCTTACAACTTTGGGCTCACAGACACAGCATTCGTTTTAGTATTTGCAACTTTAGAATTTGGTACTCAGTACATTGTGGAGTGGTATTCGGTGATGGTTTATGCACACCCAAAGTAGAACACCCATCGGAGAAGAATCAGTCTCATCAACAGAAAATGTATGTGTACATTGTGTGAGGTCGACTTATGAATGCTGTTAAATTGTATCTTATTTGAACCCTGGTTTTTATAACCAAGAAAATATGTTACGTGTAAGCAAAGTTCAATTGCACATGACAAATTAGTACCGGTAGGTAAATCAATAGTTACGAGGTTATCATAGGTGATAAGTTCTTCATTGTTTTTACATTTTACTACATTTCTCAAACAGAACCTGTCCTAGGGAACTCAGTAGGTCTTGTTTAGGTGTCCCTGGCATGCAAAGAATGCAGTGATCTTTGCACAATGGTTTCAGTCTTTTTAATGTGACAGAGGAAACCTGTCTCTCTTTTGAAAAGTGGAGGGCAATCATAATTTCTTGGTCTCTTTGAACCTGGAAGAGAAATGTGATCAACAGTAACCATAAGCACAGACACTAGACTAATTAATAAATATAGTACCTGCTTAATACAGACACCTTGTCAAAACCTGCATTTTCTTGTACACTGAATTCACTACATGGTTATTAATTAGCACACACCAAACTGAATTACATTCAAGATATTCAGCACATTTGCATATTTATTTAGGAATGACTTTCACTAATAATAGATAGATTTTATTAATGGGATCAAAATTTCAATTTTGCTTAGCCTATTGTAATATTCCAATGATATCCTGAATCCAGTACCATAATTTCAAATAACTGTTGATTGGTTTATTACTAGTGTCAGGCAAATGGTCACATGCTGAGTATTTTGACTGTGATGAATTGTCTGCAGAGAAATGGTGTTGTGACATACATCCAACACACTAAAAGGCTGGCATTGAGCTTTTAAGGCAATGGTTAAAACTTTTTTTCATGTAATCCTAAAACTAATTTTCAGAAAATTTACTGTTACATATATTAACGAGTAATACATGAATACTTACAAGCCCTGTTTGCAACAACTTCAGGGAATCAGCTTTTATGGCATCCAGCCTTTCCTTTTTATAATCAGAAATCACCTAAAAGGTAAATTGAAGGATTCCCCTTGAATGAAATGTTTACATGCATGTACATGAAAAGAGCTGATAGACTATTTTACTCTTTGAGCCAAAGCAATGATAAGAAAGTATCTTCACTAAAACTTGTCAAAAAGGCAAGTGGTACTAAACTATGAAATGATAATGACCATCACATTATGACCATCGTATTATCCCGTAGATGGAGAATAAATGAACATGAATATATGAAATTCATATATTTGAACTGCGGATAAAGATAGAATTATATGTAGATCATCGCAGTGAAGGTGTTCCAACCTAAGCGGTTGAAAAGAAGAAACCTGAAAAAAAATTCAGGCTTGAACGGGAATCGAACCCATGACCTCTGCGATACCGGTGCAGGGCCCTAACCAACTGAGCTATCAAGCCAACTGGGAGCTGGTCAATTGAGAGTTCGTATTATCCCATAGATGGAGAATAAATGAACATGAATATATGAAATTCATATATTTGAACTGCAGATAAAGATAGAGTTATATGTAGATCATCGCAGTGAAGGTGTTCCAACCTAAGCGGTTGAAAAAAAAAAACCTGAAAAAATTCAGGCTTGAACAGGAATCGAACCCATGACCTCTGTTTGCGATACCGGTGCAGCGCCCTAACTAACTGAGCTATCAAGCCAACTGGGAGCTGGTTAATTGAGAGTTCGTATTATCCCATAGATGGAGAATAAATGAACATGGATATACGAAATTCATATATTTGAACTGCAGATAAAGATAGAATTATGTGTAGATCATTGCAGTGAAGGTGTTCCAACCTAAGCGGTTGAAAAGAAGAAACCTGAAAAAATTCAGCCTTGAATGGGAATCAAACCCATGATCTCTGCGATACCGGTGTAGCTCAGTTGGTTAGGGCACTGCACCGGTATTGCAGAGGTCATGGGTTCGATTCCCGTTCAAGCCTGAATTTTTTCAGGTTTCTTCTTTTCAACCGCTTAGGTTGAAACACCTTCACTGCAATGATCTATATATAATTCTATCTTTATCCGCAGTTCAAATATATAAATGTCACATATTCATGTTCATTATTTTATTCTCCATCTACGGCATAATACTAACTCTCAATTGACCAGCTCCCAGTTGGCTTGATAGCTCAGTTAGTTAGGGCGCTGCACCGGTATCGCAGAGGTCATGGGTTCGATTCCTGTTCAAGCCTGAATTTTTTTCAGGTTTCTTCTTTTCAACCGCTTAGGCTGGAACACCTTCACTGCAATGATCTACATATAATTCTATCTTTATCCGCAGTTCAAATATATGAATTTCATATAATCATGTTCATTTATTCTCCATCTACAGGATAATACAAACTCTCAATTGACCAGCTCCCAGTTGGCTTGATAGCTCAGTTGGTTAGGGCGCTACACCGGTATTGCAGAAGTCATGGGTTCGATTCCCATTCAAGCCTGAATTTTTTCAGGTTTCTTCTTTTTAACCACTTAGGTTGGAACACCTTCACTGCGATGACCTACATATAATTCTATCTTTATCTGCAGTTCAAATATATGAATTTCATATATTCATGTTCATATAATTATATGTCAGCAACCAAATTTTAAGCCATCAATAAAAGCCTGGTGTACACTATTTGCCTTGATTTCATTGTGCAATAAAAACAGTGATTTGAAGGTTAGTCACTGCTAAGGCATAAATTTATCTTGCACAAAGGCCTTATTTTGTTCTCAAACTAACCCAGGCATGTGTTCCTGTCAGTTACAAACAAATGAATTCATTAATGGATATTTTTTGTTGCAATAAGTGGCTCTTGAAATAAACAATTCAAAGTGAAACTTGATCTGATATTCCATAATAGTTAATGCATGACTTCCAGCCTCAGGTCAGGGTGAGAGTTTGACTGACTTCGATTTGCATTATAGTTGCACAACCTTTTAAGGACGGTGCCTCCTAATACAGATGTACTTTTGCAAAGGTTATGACTATGGGGAAAAAGTAGATATTAGCAAGGGCTATTGGAATCCAGACAGAAAAATGTGGGTAACTGTGCATTTTTCAGAGATAACTGAGCAACCATAATTCTAAAAAAGCATTAAAATACAAAGAATGTATGGCAATTTCTTTCCAAACTTAAGCTCTATTATCTCTGAAAAATGAATGGTTACCCCCAATTTTCTTTTTGGATTCTGATAGCCCTTGCTAAGATCTGCTTTTTCCACATAGTCATAAACCGTGCAAAAATATTGTTGTATTAGTGGGCAATTTCCTTAAGAAATCTGAATATACACACTGTACATGTACCAAGATGCGGTTTGAGTTCTCTCAACATTTATGCATTGAAAAAAAAATGGGCAGCGAAGAGAAAAGAGAATAAAAATAAAGAGATGTAAAAGTAACAAAATGTAACTGACTGTTACAGCCAGATTATGCAAATTGTAAACCTGTCAAATTCCTACTCCAGCTGGGTGCCAGAAGCCATTCACTAATTTGTTATTGACAGGAATGCATGACCAGGTTTGAGTAACCAATGATTCGGTATACAGGGCTGTCATTAAGCTTTGAGTCACCTGTTACCTTGAACTTCACACCCATAACAAACTTGTAAGTAAATTGTAAGGACAAGAAACCGAGTTCATCCAGAACATTGAGGTCCCATCATGAATACCCAGCCATAACAGGTGTTAGGGTTTACGGCCCTTAATGACAGCCCTGGGTATACACTGATCACACTAATAGATGTTACCTGTCTGTCTGACAGAAACAGATGGAAGATAAGGTGATGTGGTCACTCACAATGGTACAGCAGCTTGACGATCTGACAAAAAACTGTCACTAGCAAACCGTACCAAGCATAAAGATCTCACATTATGAAATTAAATGTATAAACATGATAAAACCCATATTCAATCAGAGTCAATGTGGTCACTTGCAAATAGTACAGCAGCTTGAAGATCTAACAACAAAGCCATCACTAGCAAACTGTACCAAGTACCTGATGTGACCAATCGAACTTTTCAGTAATGGAACTCAATCAAACCCAATCAAACTAAATCGAATGACTAGGTTTGATTGATTTGGAAATCGAACACAATCGAACTAAAGAAATTGTGTGAAAGTTTGATTGTGTTCCATTTTCAAACCCAATCGAACGAATCGAACAAAAAAAATCATTCAAAATATATAAGTTATTTGAACAGTATGGTTCACAATGTGAGAACAACTTACAAATTAAGTTCATCAGACAACAGAAGATTATATAAATTTCAATTCACCCCAGCTATTTTAAATTTTCATATATGATTCATTTATTTCTTATCAGCATATGTAATCTTTACAATAACCCACGCAAAATTCAATGAACCAAGCCGATGATGTGGAAAGAGTTGGCATTGTAAGCTGCCGAGAAAAACTTGCATCTCCCCAGATTTGGCTCTGCTACCTCTATTTTCAATGAAATGTCATCCCACACTGATCACGTTTTGTGATTGCCTTGCCGTCGAACTGAATCAAACCTTATCGAACACAATCGAACCTAATCAACGTTTGATTGCTCCATTTTTTTTTTGTGAGAGCTCGACTGAATTCGACTACCGAACCCAATCATATGATTGAGTTCGACTGGGTTCGATTGAATTTGGTTTATCGAATGTTCAATTTGGTTCGATTGGTCACGTCGGGCAAGCATAAAGATCTCAAACTATGAAATAAAATGTGTAAACATGATAATTTAAAACAAAGAAAATATAAGCTTATTCCAGTCTTGATTTTAAAAGGTGTGGGAGCTCAGAAATGAGCCACAATTGATGTTGAGTTTACATCATGTACTTTTGAAGTCCCAAAGAAAGTGTCATCAAGAACACTTAAAGTGCGGGGCAATTGGCTTAACCGTGGTAAATATCAAACAAGGCACGAATATTTGGACATACAAGAGCCTTAGCTCACGTTTTACAGTCTAAAACTTAGCTTACCTCGGCAATTACAGCAAGAACCATGCATGATCATGAGCCATCAAATGTGGCGGCCAAAAGTTGACTCGATCCAGCTTGTTAAATGGCAGAAAAACATTCCCACTGATCGTTAATCCGCTGTAAGAAGATCGTTTGCAGCTACTCAGAGACCGTGGAGCAGGGAGAAGGAATAGTTCACAAGCCATCTCTCCAAAGCGACAGAAATTTTAGACCTCAAACGATGAATTCAACGATCGGCGCCAAAAATACGAACAGCACGTCGGGAAGGGAACCACTTTGCGCATGATCAATTCGTACCCAAGGTCACTCGGCCAAACCCACCCTGGTACGAGATTGGCCAACCGGCAAATAAATGAAAATGCGAACCGCTTTTCGATTCATTTTCATTAGCTCTAATAATATCAGTACTCTAAATCTACAACAAATTTTTTTTTCAAATTGCAACTGCGTTTTTTATTTTTTTCTTATCCGTTAAGTTGAGAAAATACCGCTGCGAAGGAGCAACGAGCCCGGTTGGTACATCAAATATGCATCGTTCGCCAATGAAATTAAACGGGGGTATTTTCAGATGAATATAATTAACGCCAGTGCTCTGTTTGAAACGTTTCTAAATTGATAAACTAACGCAAATTTGTAACACCTATAAATTATGATGCCCTGTTTGCGACTTCATGGTTTACAGCAGGAGCCTGAGATTTTATGATGCCCCGTTTGCGTCAATTTACAGAGTTTTTGTGGTGCCCCATTTACGTCAATTTACAGAGATTTTATGATGCCCCATTTCCTTCATTTTACAGACATTTTACAGAGCCCCGTTTATGCCCTATTACAGACATTTTAAAGAGCCCGGTATATGCCGTTTTAGAGACACTGGTAGAGTCTAGATTCCATAGGTCCAAAGGAGGTCATTTTCTTGACTTAACTTACATTGAGAAAAATTCAAGAAGGAAGAAAGAAAGAAAAGAAGAAGGAAAAAACCGGAACAGAATGACACACCAACGACCGTTAATTGCCAGGAATAAAATTTTAAGAATATAAATACACTGTTACCATAACAAATAATGAAACGTAACCACCCTAAGGCTCCAGCACACTCTTCTTTGATAAACCGGAACTCTATTCTCTCTGTTCAACCGAAGCTCGATCCTTGCCTACGTCAGTACTCGAACGATAACTGATTTACTAGATTAAATATACCTCACGTATCCTGGGAACGACCTCCTTTTGAGCTATGGAAGACCACAGACATTTAACAGAGCCTCGTACATGCCATTTTACAGACATTTTACTTGGCCCAGTATATGCCATTTTACGTCAAAGCCCCGTATATGCCATTTTGTTTTCACAAAGAAATCACCTTAATTTCTTATCAGATACAGGAGCTCATTACTCTGTCACTCTGTCTGTTCAAGCATCAACAGCAACCTTACTGTATCTGGTAAAACCATTTACATGTTGAAAATCACTATTTACAGCTCATTTACATGACACATGGAAACGATATGCGGTTCAATCGCCCCATTTTCTAGCAACCATAAATTTACGTGTTATTTACATTATCCTCAAATCTGCATTAGAACATGACCATGTAAAGTACCATTTACAGGACATTTACATTGTCCATGGAAAGATATCAGTTCCTCGTAAATTCAATTTACAGAGTTCTAACACTGCAGTTTTCTGTTAAGACCATTTACATGTTATTTACATGATGTGTTCAAACAATTTACATATTTTTTTACACTACAGATACTGTAAATTTGCCAAAAGGAATTTACACGTTTTTTACATGTTTTTCGAATTGTAAGACCAGAAAGTGACCCTGTAAATTTTCATTTACACCACGTTTACATAATCTATTGAAACGTGTAAATTTCATGTAAATTTTGTTTTACAAAACCTTAAAATGTAAATTGCAATTTACAAATCCTGTAAATCCAGATTTACATGAAAATTACATGTTTCGTAAATTTTCAACTTTTCCAGTGACAATTGCTACAGATGACGGAACAACTAGGATTATTTGGGCTGCATGTCGCTGAGAACAATTATTTATGTTGCAGACTTTACAGATGAAGTGCAGATCTATTTTTTATCTGCTTCTCGTCTGCAGGCAAAAAAATGTTGCAGATGATCCATTCACTTCATCTGCACAGACTGAAAACAGATCATGCAGATAATAAATTAGTCTCAAGTATGTTAAGGCTTGACCAGGCTGGTAATTTCACATATTTTTATTTGAAGGTGAGACATTTGTCCATTCTTCCTGAAACTTGGCGAGTAGTTTGGTATCGTTATTATTAGTAATTGTCTGAACTTATTCACCGGAATTTTTGTCACGTGACTTGAAAATGACTTGTAACGGTGGAAATCTTTACTTGAAAATGGGGAACAGAAAGCTTTCTGGTATTCATCTTTTTGCTTCCTTGTTCAATGACTCTTAGTATAGGCTTCATCACTCCGCCTTTTAATCGTGCCTATGTGTTAATGAAAACGGCCAATTTTTGAAAACAGGTCACGTGACATACTAAACGTCAAAATAACTTCAAATATAAATGACGTATACCACCTTAAAAGGCGGAGATACATTGGCATGGTACTACTAGACATTTCCACGACATAAGTCCTCCAAATTTTTAAGTGCTAACGTTCCCCATTTCAAAAAACACGTTTTGTGACGTCATCAACCAAGAAATGTCACGTGATACTTACAAAGTCTTTCATTTGATCAGAAAAGTCAAACAATTATTAACTGACACTGGTATGGTCGGGAAAAGTTATTTTAACCACAGAAAACGGAAGGTCTCAAAAATCTCTGTTGGGGGTCGCTTAAGGAGAAACAACCAAGCCTTAAGTTACTTGAGTGTAATTTATCTGTTTTGGGCAAAACAGATCTGTCACAGATCTTTCGCAGATCTGCTGGTTTCGTACGGGTGGGAGAGACAAGAGGCAGCTGTATTCCCAGGCTATGACTTTCATTAAGAGGGTGGTATTGCTTACCAGGATGACACAAATATAGAGAATATTACAAGGCGGCGCGAAGATATGAATTTTATTTTCGAGTGGTAAAAACAATATTTTACGACCAAGCGCGGCGAGTAAAATATTGTTTTTACCACAAGAAAATAAAACTCACATCTTCAATCCACCGTGTAATTTTCTTTTTATTATATAGACAAGAGTATTTTAGCACAAACAACAGTGTAAAAGTGGGAAATGACGTCATCGATATCCTCACTAGTGAGGATATGGAAAATACACAACTCAAGTCCCGGATGTAGTTTCGTATGAACTTTACGAGTGGCCAATTTTCCACTAAAACGCTTTTGTCTCTATAATAAACTTTGTTATGATTCCCACTGTTGGAAGAGAATTCAATAATAATGGCTAGCTACTGTAGCCCTCAATGGTCAACCACTCTTGTAAGGGACCAACAGCCTTGAGAGCCCATCTTTGAAGAATCCCACTTGAAATAATTCATTTAAACACTGCAGAGCTGAACACTTTTTATGGGCACCTTTAGGATAGAACAAACTGCTTGGGGTGTCCAAAAATATAGGGGCTTTACTTCCACTGGGACAAAAAGAAGAAAGAAGTGTTTGTATAAGTGATTCAACCGTATGTATTTAGTCTTTCTCGGAACCAACATCTGTAAGCAAACACCCTTTCTGGTTTCATGGGTGGTTGCTGATTTTAACTGCACAAGCAAAATTTGTTTATAAAAAATAATGTAACAGGAAGGGGACAGATTTGTAGAAAATAGCCTTAGATGAGTGCTTGAATTCAATCTTGAACATTGATCAGTTCTCATGTCCAGAAACCTGAAATTGTGACCTTAACACACACCAAGCAAGGTGCCTGGTACCCTTGATGGTTTGGTTGCGAACTCAGGCTAGAGCCCCCAGACACACTGTATTTCAGTCTCATCAATTAGATAAGACAATCAATAAGATTGTCCTTCCAGGTTGCTGTTCTTTTTATATGTTTTTGCAGTAATTATTATTTTTATTACTATTATTATTATTATCATTGTTGTTGCTGTTGTTGTTGTTGTTGTTGCTATTGAATTAGCAAGCTGGATTTAGTTCCTGTTCAGAAGCAACAATGCACAGCATTTACTACTTCTATAAGGCAAACATTTTGTCCAGGAACCAACTCTAATTTTGTAACAAAAATAGCCGTCTGTAGTCTGTCCACTGAAATCTGTAATAATTTTTGTGTATTACTGAAACGCATGCAATGAAAATTTAGGGCTATCATTTTTGTTACATCAATATTTTCCCTGTCCCCTTGGTATTTATACATAGACATTTGTATAACTCTGCTTTATTCTGTACTACATTATTTTGTCTATTTACATTTTAATTTCAACACAAGATAAATTGTAGCACAATCAGCCTTCACTACAGCACAATGATAGAACCTTTACATCCAACGTAATTACCGAAAATTTCGAAAATTCAGGATGAAATGCAACAATCAATTTTGGGACCAATCTCGGCATATTCCTGAGATTATTTTTGTAACTCCTGATGTAGACTGCTAGAAGTCGCTCTGTATTTGTCGAGCGAGTAAACTGCTCGCTGCTGGAGCAAGTTATGCTGATAATAATGAGCCGTTGGTCAAAACCTACGGTTTCAAACAGACAAAGCTATCACAACACCTTGAAAGGGCAGTTGATTAGGGTGCAAAATATTCCTCGGTCGGGATTACTGGTGAAATATTACGGCGTGTTCCTCTGCTTCGTAAGCCTTTCCATCGATCGGCGTGACAAAAAGCTGACAAAAACCACGTTTATAATGAAACCTTAGTTAATCAGTTGTAAAGAAACGGTAACTTGTCCAAAGGAATCGTATAAACTTCGATCTAGGGTGTTTCAGAGCTTATTGTAAAGGAATTCTTCAGTTAGTCGAGGTCCGCACACTTTCGAGGTTCGTTGCAACTTAGCTGAGAGCCGCTCAAAAGGACACGTTGCCCCGTGATACCTTGCAGGCCGTGTCCAACCTCCTCTGTTCCGAACCTTGTGACGTTTTTGTTGTTACTGAGGCGGCATTGTCCATAATATGCTGTATTTCTTCCTTGGATAGCTCACGGAATCTGCTTTTTTGTCCATTTGTCGATGAAACTTGGCTTAGCGCCCCAAAATTTTAAGCTAAGCGACCTTTCCTGAAGTCAGTTTCAATAAAAGGTTAAACATAGGTATTATGGGTGGTAACCGAGATCCAGTGAACCAATGAGAAGACTAGAAATGGATTATCCGAGATTGAGAATTTAATAAAACGTGTTTTAAGACAAGTAAAAGAAAACAAAATGGCCATTAAGCTGAAATATAGCGCGATAGTGTAGAATCCGCATTCGATCTACTACTGTATAATAGCAGCCTTGAGATTGTGTCGGGAAGTATAGCCGAGGTAATTCTATAAAACTATCTACTAATTAAGGACACAATTTAATGGAAGGGATGAAATTGGTAGACTAGTGAATTATGCAGTCCAGCCCTCGGGTTTAAATTGAATTTTCTTTTTATCAATTAACTGTCACTTTCTGCATAAAGAATTGAATACGAAATAAATATAAGCAATTTACGCAGAAGTCCTTACTTGAACGTATGTTAGCCCACGCTATTGTGACATAGTTATCTCTGTCAGGACGAGATTGCTCGTGGTAGAAACCGACAGCATGTCCTGTAAAGACAAAAAAAGTTTTTCTTTTGAGTTACAATCTTGATACAGTCATTATTTCTCTTTTCTACTTAGGTATTCCTTTACCATATCCTTGTCAATTACTGTCGGATTGGCTGTAAAGGATTATTTTAGGAAACTAAATCGCCACACGTTTCATTTGCCTTATATCAGTGTATATTGGCGCCTCTCGTACTTCACAGAACTGAACCTGAACTTAGTCATATCAAGAAGTTTATTCTTCAAGGAGTTTATTCTTCGACGTACTCGATCTGTGCCTTTGTTCGTGACAAATATAAATGTGTGAGACGGAAAGGGCGTAAAACAGTGGAGTCGAACCAAAAGGGGCTATGTTTGTATTGATGGAGACCCAAAATAATGGTCCAGTTTGGTTCAAATGTACACTACTAGTGCACTAAAATTGTAGATGCGTGCCTTTGTCAAGATGGTCAGGATGGAAACGGATTGCAACTTGAAAAAATTAATCAGGCCACTTTGTCTCAAGTTTTCCTTCATGTTCGGCAAAAAACATTATAAACTGATTATGTTTTGTTCTCCTTTTACGAATTCACTTCATATCTTCCACTTCAGAGTACCATTTTGTGTATACCGCGCAAATGCTCTTAGTTTTGGTTCAATTAGAATTAATTTTTGCTCCTAGACGTAGGACTCGTGATGTCCGTGCGGTACAGTCGTGAATTGTAATACCTGTCGTTAATTGTAATAGCTCATACACGACGAGTGTCATTACAATTTAGGACAACTGTTATGACGTATACAATTCACGACAGGTATTACATTTCATGACAGTACATTCGTGAAATAGCTTGCGAACTTGATCCTTGTAATACGACCACCTCCTCCTCACTGTTACCAGTTCTTGGCCCGAACTAAAGCTAGACACTGCTTGTCACTCGTCGTTTCTGTAAACTCGGTTTATTTCAGCAGCCCGTTAGTACGATCAAATTTCTTTTTATGTTCCTCAGGGCGGTGTGTATTTTTCTACGTATTTTGTTGCCCAATGCCTTTACAGTCTCTGTAGTTAAACTAAACGACAGTTGGCTGTATTAAAAATTGATAGAGGGAAACTTTTTCAAATGATATATTATTTAAAAAATGTGGAAATTTACCGATTTCATGGGCAACAATCCCCTTTCTCCAGCATCCTGAAGCAAGGGTGACATATTGACGTCTTCCAATTCTTCCTACGTATGATGAGCACCTGAAAACGAAAACAGGTTCGATTTTTTTCATATAGCCCTGGGCATCGTTTGTTGTGACTAAAACGTTATCATATGATTTCGGTTGACGCTTTCAGTACAATGACTTAAAAAGTCTTCATTTTTTTCCTTTATGCATTTTAGGACAGCGATTTCGAGACGTGTTAAAACAATCAGTTGAAATCATTTAAAACTCGATTAAAACAATATCAACAGATTAATGTACCGAACTTGTAATGAAAATATATATGCATCATTTAACGTTAATAGCGCAGGTAAACAACTTTTAAGTTTGATAACAATAAAATAAGGATGAACTAACTAAACAGAATTCGCTCCGACGAAGGGCTAACGCTCGAAACGTCAGCTTTCAATCTCTTTTCGGTGACCAATCTAACTTATCAACTCAGTTGATAAATCCAAAATTTTGTGTAAACAGTAGTATGGTTTGATCCAGCAACTGGTCGATAAGTATAATTAAGAGGCAATCTCAAAAAAAAAATTATGTTGAATGTTTGTCGTTGAAAATAGCAATCTTGATATATCAGTAAGGACAGAAGACATCAGCTTTCATCGACCTACCACTCCTACCATTTGTACTCAGAAATAGTATAACATTTGTATTCGACTATTGGACTATTGCTTGTTCTATGCAGCGGTTAACAGATCAAGTTCTTGGGCCGGGAGGTGTGAAAAGCCAAGATGGCCGACGGACGCGTTGTACGAGCTGCGTAAATTTTCGCTCCGGGGAAGCCCAGATAGGCTGCGACATTCGAAAAAAATGCGTCGTCGAAAACTGAAATAACAAGAGCTTAATATGGAAAATACCGTGTGCGTTATTCTAACTTTTTGATGTCGAAACGGCAGGTTCGCTCGCCGAGTTGTCTAGAAAACCCGTCTCCGAAGAGAAATAGACTAAAGAGCCAAGAAAAATCAGAAATGAGTTCGGGCAAGGATTCCGAAGACCAAGTATCCTTGAGGATCATCATGGACAAACTAACCTCCATAGAATCAAGAATGGAAGACAATTTCTCACAAATGCACTCTCAAATGTCCGAACTAAGGTGCGAGTTCAAAGTACAAATTGATGGTGTCAAAGTCAATATCAAGGAGATCGAAAAATCCCTCGCGCACGCGTGGGTAGAGATCGAAGACGTCCAGCAGGAGGCGAAAACGAATAAAGATTCAAAAAGATCTCACCAGGACATGCTAGACAAGCATACATCGACCATCCAAGAACTCCAAGCGGAGATAGAGCAAATTCGTGCTGACAATAATCAAATGCGACCATCACTCAAAGAGACCCAAGAAAAACTTATCGCTTTAGAGAACTACACCAGAAGAGAAAATCTGAGAATCATGAATATTCCAGAAGCAAGAGAGGAAAATTGTTGGGACATAGTTTATGATATAATAGAGAATGAGCTAAAGTTAAGCACCGAAAATATCAAGTTTCATGCAGTACACCGTGTCGGTAAAACAGCGTCCCAAACTGATCAAGACAACTCTACGCCACCGCGCCCACGACCGATAATCGCTAGATTTGTTAGCCGAGAACACACAGAACAAGTTCTATCAGTCAAAAATCGGCTAAAAACATCCGAAAGGTATGAAAACGCCTACATCACCAAAGATTATGCTCGGGCAATACAAGAGGAAAGAAGATCTTTAATTAAAGCCATGTTTGTCGCAAAGGAAAAGGGACGAGAAGCTAAAGTCATCAACCGAAGCCTGTTTATTGACAACCAAATGTATGACATTAATTCTATTCCGGCCGAATTTAAACCAGTAGTTGATTGAAATCCGTGTCAACCAAGGTATGTTTTGTTTTTCCCTTTTCCATCGCCGAACGGCGAAAGATTCCATACAGCCAAACGAAGTCGCTGGGTATTCCCTGGACTTCCAACCTCCTCGAAGATAATGTACGTAAATGTATTTGTGTTTATGTGTAGGTGTTTTAGGTTTGCATATTTTATGTTATTTAGCGATGTTTTTTGTACCAACTTATTTTCTGAATGTTTCTGTCTACCCACAATGTATTCCTCGGATCACTCAGCTCAGAGTAATAACAATGTATTTACGCTTTCCAAGTTGCACAGGATAATTGCTCTGTACTGACGTTAAACGTTAGAGGGCTTAGGAATCAGATAAAAAGAAGGAGTATCTTTAGTTATCTTAAAGACCAAAACTGTCAGTTTTATTTTCTGCAGGAAATTTATTCCGAGCCAAACGATGAAAAAATTTGGAAAAGCGAGTGGGGTGGTGACATTTTTTTTTCACACGGTTCTACTCATAGCAAAGGGGTCTGTATTCTCATAAACCCTTCACTCAGCTTAGCGTCACCAATCGAAAAGTCCAGCAAAGATCAAGAGGGAAGGATTGTTTCAATCAATCTAACCCTTGAAAAAGTTAATTTTTCGCTGTGCAATGTTTGCAAAGAAAATAAAATGAGAGAATTTTATTTCAAACTTATTCATAGAATAGTGGTGACCAAAAAAGAGCTTTTTTTCTTCGGTATAGAAGACGACATGTTTTGTTTATTTTGTCAAGAACCTGACTCAATAAGTCACACTTTCTTAAATTGCCGCTGGTCAATTCAGTTCTATTCGGAGGTTATCAAGTGGTTTAACAAAGAAAATGACACCACCTTCTCGCCAAGCCCCGTAGAAATACTGTTCGGGAAAAAATCAAGCAATTGCTCTCAAGGCTCGTTTAAATTGTTAAGGAAATTTAATTATACACTCCTGTTTGCCAAATACTATCTATATACACAAAAGCTACTCAAGAAAGAAATAAACACGAACGAGTATATTAGGAAACTCACTTTTAAATATCAAATTGAAAAGCTATTTTGAGCAGTTATCAACACTGTTCTCCTGCCCTCCCCACTACTCTTACTGTTAGTCATAAGAAGAATACTGTGTGGTAAACACTCCCTTTTTGTCTTTCTTTAATTTTTATGTATGTATTCTTATTTTAGCGACGTATGTAATGTATTAAGTAATTCTACTGTAAATAATGTCACTGTATTGTATATTATTATTTAAAAAAAAAAATAAAAAAAATAAAAAAAAAAGTTCTTGGGCCGGGTATATGTCTTATTTTCGCTTCGTTTTTAAAAATATATTATTATTATTATTATTATTATTATTATTATTATTATTATTATTATTATTATTATTTTATGATGACTTGTGTACTGTTGTGTATACACGAGAAATAAGACAGGATGTGCAAGTAAAGGATTTAACAAAACGGCATCAATGTTCCAATGGGACGAGCTAGTAATGAGGAATGGCGTGAGGAACGTTCTTTCTTCGTGCTCGCTTTATATGTCTCTTTCGTTGATCTAATGGCGGAATCATTATTAAAATACGTCACCAGGAGAAACTTCGGACAGTTCCGCAGATGGAAAAGGAGACTCACCCGAGGCGAAGAAGGCGAAAAATACTGACGACTCTTAACTCCATCTTTGAATACGGGCCACGACAACCAGGTGGTGGAGGACGAATTGAAGAAAGCGATATCATGTTAACTGCTCTTAGTCAGATGACTCACGGGATGAATGAATCTTGAAAGGTATCCTGGACAAGCTTAAAAAGCTGGATACTATCGAGCAAACCGTTGAAAAGATCGAGGCTAGCATGGTCAAATTAGAAGAAAGAACAGCGAGATTCGAAGCTTTTGAGAAAACAGCCAAAGAAGATGTCGAACACTTAAAAAGCTAATGGTAGCCTCATCGGCAAGAATCAGAACGACGCCAATTGCGCTTTAGATAAGAAGATCCTAGACACAATAAAACTGCCGAGTTACAGGAGAAAGAGCAGAAAATTAATCCGATTCTAGAGGATCTGAACACTAAGGATCTATATCTCGAGGCTTACTTAAGACGAGAGAACATAAAGTTTAATCGCATCGCCGAAGCACCGTCACCCAGAAAAGGCGTCGAAGGTACCGAAGAGGTTCTGAGATCACTTTTTTTTGCAATGCCATTTAGGTTACACCGAGGCAAGAACAGGGGGAATTCAGCTTGTGCACCGCTTGCACCGCTTGGGTAAAGAGAGGGAAGATGGAGAAGCAAGGCCAATCTTGGAGAGTTTCCTTTGATTTAAAGATTGTCAACAGATCCTTTCTCTAGGCTCCCTCCTCAATGGAACAAATTTCCAATGTTTAAAGATTTACGAAGTAAACAAATAGACGTCTTCAAGAAGGCTAAAAGAATGACTATACCAGTATCTTTTAGCGCATCACAACCAGATAACTTTATGTAAGAGGGAATCTGTGGCCAGTCGGCCAAAATCTGGAAACAGCATAAAAGTTTAAATTATTGATGTTGACTCTCCAGTATATGCTGGCATTTGTTTTCTTATAGATATTCTATATTTAAAGCGAGCGAAAGAAGAGCTACTATGGGAAGCTTACAGCGCAGAACGGAAACATCCCTTTGATTGTCTTTTTATGCAGCACTTTTTTTAACACATCTGTTTTCTCATTTCAAAGTCTAAACCATAGTTCATATTTGCTGGTTTTAGTTCTGCACAGCACTTTACGTTTTATTCCGTTTTGGAGCAAGAATATACTTATGGACTAAACTTAATGTTATGAAGTTAAATCCGGCGTTCAGTAACTGCTTTAAACGTGCCGCTCCCTCTTTTTAGTGCTTTCGTTTTGCTGCTGTTACTGCTGTTATTGTCTTTTTTTCGTCGTAGCTGTTAGTCTATCAGTAATACCCGTAACTTGAATTGTTTCCTGGAAAATTCTTCAGTGCTTCCTTCTTTTGATGCTGCTGCTGTTGTTGTTGCTTCTAGACTTAGCCGTTAGTCCTTTTTTTAATACTTGTAACTAGAATTGTCTCTTGGAAAGTAAAGATTATTATTATCGATAAGACAAAGTATTGGCAACGACCATCTCCTTACCCGGAGCCACGTCTAAATTCGACGTAAGCTGCTTCATTTGTTCTTCGTTTCAAGCGGATACAAGTTTTGGTGGTCCAGTCTTTCACTCCTGCTCTTATAGCAGCCAATGCTCGGGAATTGCGCGCTAAAATACAAACAGTAACCTTTCAACAATTAAGAGATCTTTCACCACAGCATTGTGACTTCATTGAATAAGACTATGGAAAATTAAAGTAGTAAATTCAGATGTTTTGTTGGAATTACTGCGAAGTAACCAGAGACTGTTTGACTTCCGTTCTCAGACTTGTTCCTTTCTCAGACTAGTTACCTTTGAAATTGTAAAATTGTGTCCTAATTCGCACAAATGTCGAAGTCAAGCGGTGCTTTCAACAACCCATCAGGACCTAACTAAACAACTCGAGTTCCTACAAATTTGTGCGTTTCCCAAACGGTGCGACTGGGAACTAGTCCGCTAAGTGACTATCAAAATGACTGTTAACTGGCTGATTCATTGATTGATTGGCTAAATGATTTATTAGTTGACGAACTGATTAATGGATAGATGGGTGGACGGACGTACATACGGACGGACGGAAAGGCAGACAGAAGGAGGGATGGATGAATGAATGGATGAATGGATGGATGGATGGATGGATGGATGGATGGATGGATGGATGGATAGATGGATGGATGGGGGGAGGAAGGGAGGGATTGTCGAGTGAGTGAGTGATCGTGAACGAGCGCTTGAGTGAGTGTGTGAGTTACTGATTGACTGAATAACTGATTTAATGACTGATTGATTTGCCAGTGATTGAGCGACTGTTTTAATTGGCTGACTGACTGAATGACTGTCTTATTGATTGATTGATTGATTGATTGATTCTTTGGATGTAGTTATGAAGACCTCACCAAGCGTGTATTGGATAGCATAAACCACAACACCACGTGGCCACTTTTTTAATCTGATTGAACCTCTTTTCCGATCAGGACTATCGACATCCATTCCATGCTCGGCTTTATAACGTTGCTCTGGTGTAAGAATCATGTCTCCCTCGAACAGGTTTGGGTCATGATTGCCCCGATTTTCTGAAAAATAAGAAGCACGCGATATTGCAAAGCAAAGCGGTATCCTACTAGTCGTTCCCAATTTCTTACTTGTTGTTTACTTGGTTTGGTTATTTTCGTGGATATTACAGAAAGATATACTTTAAATCTTAATTGCCGGATGGATTTTTTTCACGCTTTCAGTAAAGCTGGCATCTTGTTTATTATACATTTATATATTATGTATGTTTTTTTTTCTTTTACAAACCTGAATTATGAGGGGAAAAATGAGGTTTTATCTTATTCATCGACCCATGAACATTTTTATAGAAATTTTGAATCCGCGAAACTTCTACGGACGCTTTCATGTTAGGTTGCTTTTAATTAAATACCTTATAGTTACCCTGCACGTGAGATGGCTGCGGTACAGAGCCTTGCCGAGTTTCTTCCCGTATTCCAGAAGGCAATGTTAAAGACATTTTCACCGTCAGTGCGAGAACAAACGCATTCAAGTAACTGGATATTTCATTAATCTGCTGCACTTCCAGGATTAGCAAATCTATGTGTGTAGTTTAGATCGACTAAGAGATCCGGGCGCGAAATCAGCACAATTAATTTACAGAATTCGACGTCAATCCATATACGTTTCCCACATCTCGCTGAGCAAGTAAATGCAAACCAGAAGGATTGATTGGTTAGGATGTCCTAGTTTCGATATTCTTTTGGTGCGGTGCTGTTGTTGTTGTTATTTTTTTTCCAATTTTTCAGCTTTATTTTTTATTCATTACTATCATTATCATTTTTTGCATTTCAATATTGAAATAATTAATTACAGTCTGTTGAAATTTGAGTAAGAGTATTAATTACCAGGAACAGTGAACACGAATGTCCTTTATGTCAACCACTAACAAAACGGCTAAAATAGTAAAATGGTAATTAAACATCTACAAAATATTGTGTCAACATCAAGAGCTTGTATAGTGACAACTAACAAATCAACACAATTAAAAAAAAAGCGGATATCTTCAGTACCCTGTTGTAATAGACCTTTTTCATCAAAGGCATTCTGCAAACGGCCATTGGACGCTTTAGATTCTACACCCCTTCTCTAGCAACGTGACCCGAAGAACGACGGCTAAAAGGGTGTTTGCGCTTTCGAAAGTTTCCTATTTGTAATTTAATTTTTTAAAGAGCAAGGCTTACCATCAGGATTTGAGTCTGCGCAGAGCACTGTTCTCACGAACAACATAATCAAAACCCACTTCGTGTCGTTTCCTTAGCACGGTAAGGACAACAGTGGGGTGCACCTTCTTTACACCTAAAATAGCTTCAACAACAGCTCATAGCTGTTTTCTATTTTGGTTTAATATAGGTATAGCAGAATCTTTCATATACCTCTGCATCGGATACTAACATTAAGCTAATCACCGACTGCCATCTACAAAACAGGAAGCTAGCTCTCAATTATATTCATTTGGTAGAGTATCGTGGTGAGACTTGAAGGCGACAACATTCAATTTAGGCTCAGTCTCCAGCCGTGAGTGTCTCGATGCGCCCGCGATTCTCGCCACCTTCACGGCTGGGCGCACGGGTTTGTTTATTGTTTAGACTGACCAATCAGAGACAAGCCCCCTGAAATTTGCGGGGCAGAAAGCGCGACATAATTTAGCGGGATTTCGTCTTCCTCTTGAAATTTGACACTTTTAGGAGGACGTTTCAGGCATACTTTTCGCACTTCGCTTTTTTTCAAGACGATAAAAAAAACAGATAAAATTTAAGCAAATGACACGTGGACTGACTGCATAATTATTAAAATTGTAATGACGTCACGGACATGCAACCAAACCCGTGCGCCCAGCCGTGAAGGTGGCGAGACACTCACGGCTGGAGACTGAGCCTACATTCAATTCTACACTCTACATCTTTACTGGTGAGTCTGTCAAATTATCAAGGATATATTTTTTCCTCACCTTATGTAAGTCTATCTTGCGAGTTACTTTTTCTAAGTTCCATGTTATCTCCCAATGTTGTTTCAGTATAACGAGTAGCAACTATCGCGGCTTGAAACTCAAGTCGATGTTGTTCCGTTTTATGCGCCCAAGAAGGGTACTTGAAACAGATAAAATTCTTGCACGTACAAATAATAACAAATAAGTGTGATGGACCGTTACCTATCCAACGTATAAAAACTGTCTTTGTTATCTCTTCAGTATACTTGATTTTTAGTATATATATATATATACATATATAAAAAGAGAAAACTACAGCATTAGTTAATCAATCTCTTGACAACAAATAGTGAAATATGTCTCATGGTTTTTATGCAATCATTTATAGTCAGGAGAAATCAATTCCCTCCCCACACCATCCCCTCCCCCAAGGTTTACCAAGGCTATGGAGCCCCATATCATTAATATTTTGTCTTCAAGGTACCCAGCTATTTCCGATACGTTTTAGTTTAATAATCGATTTTATGTCTTACCGTTTTGTTCAATGCAAGATAATCACAAGGTCTGAAAATCGGTGAAGTGTTTGACTAAACGTGGAAACCATTATGATCTGCTTCAAAGCAGATCCCATTACTAGAGGATCAAGCCGCGAAATATCGTTAGTCCCCAACTTTCGCTTAACGCCTAGTATTGAGAAAATAACTATGAATTATTATTTTTGTTCATAGCGGAGCCAGCGCGCTAGCGCGTCAGCGGAGCTCCATTGCTAAGGAAATTTGGTAACCTATCAAGCCAAGAAATTTTGGTAGTATCGTAATAGTCACATGAACGTCCGTCCGTACGTCCGTACGTCTTCACCACATGGTTACCAATACACTTCATACACTGGATATAACCCTGTGCTGAATCCCGCGTGTTTTTGGCGCGAAATTGCACGTTGACCCGCGTTGTAGCAAAACAAGCAAAGACACCAAAAGTCAAAAACAAATTTGTTAATGAAAAAAAAAGTTGAAAAGAATACTCAGTTGTCTTTTTGGTGGAAGGGGAAAAGTTCAATTTAGGCGAAAAAAATTAGGCGATAAAGTTCAGGCAAAAAGTTCCAATTTGCCTCGTCGGTTCTGTTCGAACCCCATCGGCACACCGCTTGAGTTCGCAGCTTTTTGCAGCGGTTTCGACGCCAAATATAGCAGGGCTAGTGCCTTTTGGTTTTTTCTGTCCACAACCACGGTTTTTACGGCGTTCCGAACACATTTTGCCAGGAAAAACACCAGCATTTTCATGCCAATAGGCAGCTTGTCATGAAGAAAGAAATAAGTATTAAATTTAACTTGATGAATGACAATAAACGCTCATGGCCTAGTGGACTAATATCCGGCTTCAGACGCCGACGTCCTGGCTTCGGCTCTCAGCGAGGATAGGAATTTTTTCCTTTTTTTTCTTTTTTTTTTTGTTTTGTTTTTTTTTTTAAATTAACAACTTGAATGAGAGTATTTTCACAAATTGATAACTGCCAGCAAAAAAAACAAAACAAAACATGCGCAAACAAAAAACAAACAAACAAAACAAAAAGGGGGGGAGGGGGGGCTCCGCTTTTTGGCTTGGCTAAATCTATATATTATATTGTCTTGTCTAGTTTTATGTTACTGTTGGCTGGAAAGACAGTCACTGTGTTTTATCATAAATTTTGATAGAAACGTCTTTTGACAAGCCTCTGCTGCCTAATCCTCGTAAAAATTTAAAGTGAAAGTGTGAATAAGTGACGATTAACTAAATAATTAGGCAGCGGGAGTGGGCTTTTGTTTTTTGGTACATACCAATCAGGAGGAGGGATGACTGTGCTATCTCACAGGTTTTTTTAACCTTTCATCAGAGGTCTCATATTACCACTGACGCAGCCTGCAAGCAGACATTGTCGGCTAACAACTTGACATTGTATGCCAAAGCTGTACTGCATCTGCTAAACAAACTCATGAACAACTTTCTGTGGGTGCAAAGGGGGGTGGGGCGGGGGAGAAGATAGAGGTTGATCTCTTGGATCGTAGCCTGATTTGTCGGATTCGCGACATCTGGGTTAATTTGTTGGCAAATGAGGAATTGAAAAAAATAGGAAGCTTACTAGATAGCAAAAATCCATGAAATGTTACAAACGTACGTTTATAAAGCAGTTTCAAGTAAACCAATACACACGCTGTAGTGAAAAGTGCCTTTGTTTATTCACTACACTACTTTACCATACAATATTTAAGTTTGTCGTATTTGGGTTGATAACGAAGGTACGCCATTTTTTTTATGCGCGACAGTTAAAATTACAAAAACGTTAGCTCGACTAAAAATTAACAATTCTATTCGTCAAGAAAACTGTAACAAATTTTGGTTTAATATTAAGCTTACTTTATAAAAAAAAACGACAACAACAACTATTTTTCCAAACTACGAAAGTTGGCGGTTTCACTTGTCTGGCAACGGTTCCGTAAAAATCCACACTGTCAAAAAAAGGACGAAATATAATTCATTTTTATAGGATGTAAAACGAGAAACTATAAAGGAAGGTATGAAAAGTCGCTTATTTAAAATAGATGCTCCTTCGGTTATAAATGATTCGTTTGATCCATCCTAGTGAGCTTTCAACTTTCAACGTTTGGTATTTGTTATTTTTGTTGTTCTTCTCCTACACATAGTTTTGTTCGAAACATTTTTACCAAGTTTGCAGTCTAGCTTCTTGAAAAGGTAACTGGCCGGCTTGGACGTTGAGACGAGATACGAAATTTTCAGTTAGTGTCTAATCACAACAAAACTACATCTTACCGTTTACGGCTTGGGTGTGTTCCCTACTCCTGGAAGTCCATACTTTTTGTAGGAGCATTTGAACGGAAATTGAAGGAAAGATCGTTTGTTCCCAAAACCAGTTGGTACCACAACCTTGTTATGAAATGAGACGTCTTCTCCGTCAGAACTGTATTCGTTAAGATACAAAGAAAAGAAGAGTTCGTTAATTGATTAGCAACTGTTTATTTTAATCCCATTCGTACAGGAAGATTTTGCTCTTCTGTGGTTGAGGTGGCAGACGTTGCCATTTCGTAGCTACTAGAATATGAAAACTATGGCGATGAAATAAGGAGGGTGTAATAATTATTGATAAAAGTTATTTCTTGTGATGTCCACTGCATGAGATCAACAACGATATATAACGTGGGATTAACATTATATCCCCCCTCCCCGCCACCACCCAAAAAAAAAAACGCACCTTGTGGCACCGCAATTTTGGATTGCTTTCTTTGCAGATCAGAAAAACCATCAGGCTAAACCCAGCATATTTATTTCATATTGTGTTTGTAGCAGTGGAGGAAGAAAGAATCAGGAATTAGGCTTGGCCTCAGAGTGTGCGTGATATCCCCACATTACAATGCATCTACGTCGATAAATCGTAACCGTCTGGACTCATCTCCTTGCTAGTGTAATTTGTAATAACGAACTTTTAATTAGTGTTATCGTGATTTGTTTTGTTTTATTGATTGATTGATTGATCGATTGATTGATTGATTGATTGATTGAGTGAGTGAGTGAGGGAGTGAGTGAGTGATTTGTTTATTTATTTATTTATTTTAACCTGCGCACTGTCCCGCAACCTTCCAGTGGGGATTCCATCGTAACACTTTCCTCGTTCAGCTGAAGTACGCCGCATCCTGGATCACTGAGATGAAGGAGACTGGGATCCGATTGTGACGGCAAGATACGACGAGGAATCCTCACCACCATAGCTCTAGGCAAGCATAAGATCATAAAACCTTGGTTGGCTCCTAGAAAAGGTAAAAAGTGTTATTTCTTATTGTTCCCCTATATACCAAGTCCCCACGGGTGGAATAGTCAGAAAGCTAAAAACTCAAGTACAGTGCTTTTGCTGGGGCAAGTACTAGTGATGATCCCTTACCTAATAACTGAGCTTGCCTTAAAAGTGGCAACTACACAAGAAATGCCACACATACCGTATTTACTCGATTAAGCGTCGCCCCCGATTAAGCACCGCCCTCAATTAAGCGCCGCATATGAGAGCAAAAATATTAAAGAGCACCGCCCTCGAATAAGCGTCGCATTCATTCACAACAATGCGGCGCCTAATCGAAGCATCATCAGAGTGAATCAGTGTTGGAGGAGCCAAACTAATAAACAAGTACGGTACAAGCCAATCTAAACCAGCCTCCGAAATTTATTCTCCTGTATTATCTTGTTTTTCAGTTCGAAGTGGGTATATTTCGTTACTTTTTCTTTGTTAAAATTTGCTTGTTATCGTTTACAAATATTGTGATTTTTTAAAGAGCGCCGCCCTCAAATAAGCGGGGCCTCCGAATAAGCACTGCATCTGAAACACTAAAAATTTAAAGAGCGCCGCAGCGCTTACTCGAGCAAATACGGTATGTTTCTGATTTGTTTGTCTCACAGTAATGTACTCAGACAGAGAGAGACGAACAAAATTGAGGATTTATATCAAGGCAAATGTTTAGCACATATTTATTCGTTGTTTTTGTTTTTCTTTTGTCTTGTTTGTTTCGTTGTTTAGAGAAACAAATCCAAGTACTCATGAAAGATTTGTAACGTTAACTAAGAAGGGGTTTTTCGTTCAAACTGTGTTGTCCTGGCTGGCTAGACGATTTACTGCAGGTGACTCAGTGTCGTTGAGGAACCACAGTTACGTTACAGAATTTTTAACCAACCCTTAACTTGTTTTTACCAGTGAAGGTGATTCGCGACTTCTTAATAGTAAATCCACTGATAAAGAACACAGGGTATACATGATCAGCAAAAGTTGCGTGTTTGAATTCCTCTTAGAAGAATTTGGGAAGGAATTTTTGTTGTATTCTATTTTTTGTTCGTTTGTTTTTTAGTCATCCATCGCTTAGTAATACCTGATGAAGGTTTAGCTTACTTGTTTATGTATTTCGTACTTAAGTTTGAGATGAGACCAAATGAATCACCCAGACCATTTTAAGCCGATCGTTCATTCCTTACCTGATGGACGTGTCGTTGGTGCTGAAAGATAAATAAGAGTATATTTACTAAACATTACACGACATAAAGCTATATATAAGCTCATAGCTCAAAAAGCCCCTCGTAAAACTCGGGTGTTCGTTACGAATTCATTAAGCATCTTATTTGAAGAGACAATGTTTTGGAAATTACACAATTAAAAGTAATCTACATATATCCTCCATCTTGCACAGTGGAGAAGATGCAATTAAGATTTCATCGTCTATAGTATTTCATTTTATCGCTTACCAGGAGTAGGTCGTGTGGTTGGCCCTGCAAAAGACACGAATAACATAACTTCGTAAATGGATCTGTCAGGATGACTGAAACTATGAGGTTAAAAATTAGTTGCATAATTCTGGGAC
>OZ034972.1:1936900-2281900 GCA_964030785.1 Siderastrea siderea
ATTACTCCCCTGCTTGGTCGATCACCACTTACCAGGACGAGTCGTTGGTACTGAAATAAAAAAAAATTATCGTCAATGAATTCGTCGTGTAGTTAGCACATTTTTTTCTTCCTATTTTTCTGACACTTCAATTTTTTGGTACATTTTTGGTAAATAAATGATGCGCAAAGCGACAATAGCTATAAGGAGCTGCCGACTAAAGTGAAAATATCTTCAATAATGTTATGTTATTCAAATAATCTTATCACCAAAAATACGACAGGCGAAAATGGGAGCAGCATCTACCCATTTCCTTCCACACTGACATTGACTTCACGATGGCTAAGGGCAGGGTGCATTAATGATTGATTGATTGATTGATTGATTGATTGATTGATTGACTGATTGATGGCTACTCGTTTAATTTAATAAGCCGTATTTCTAACAAAGTTTCTCTTTGTAAATCATAATGCAACTGTAAATATTTTTGACTAGTTTATTTATTTATGTATTTATTTTATTGTTAGCTAATAGGTTTTTAACTACGTTAAAAGTGTCCCCAGCCAATAGAGGGGTCTTTCCCTCCGCTAGCTAAGACTGACATGGTAATGAAGTTAATTGATTGATTGATTGATTGATTGATTGATTGATTGATTATTTTCTGGTTTCTCACTTACCTGGAGTAGGCGGCCTGGTGGGTCCTGAAAGAAAAAATGCAATCACATATTAAGCTTTTGCAATAGATCTATGCAGGTTAATAGGTAATGAATAACATATTGCTGCATAACTTTGTATGTAAAAGTGTGACGCTTTAACAAGCAGGCCTTGTTAATACCATCGAAGTTACCTCTAATGATTGCTACTCGAGCGATTGTTTTAAGATTTTCAAGGTAAGGTTTTCAAGGTAATTTTCTGTAGCACTCGAGAGTATACCGACAGCAGACGTGTAATCCACTTCGGTGCTAAATTCTCCATTCGTGTTGTTAAAGTCTATTGACGGCGCTGTTCCTTCAGAATTATAAATAATTTTGGGAAAAGAATTCTCTGCTGAAACGTGCCAATTTTAATAGCTTGAATTAGTTATAGAACTGTAGAAATTATTGACTGAGTCGGCGATGGTGTTGTAGTAGCCAAAGAATTCCGTAATTTACAAGCCAGTTTAACAGTTAATTTGTCAAAAAATTTAACATGATATGGAAATACCCCGCAGATATAAGTTGTTCTTGGTTGAGAGTTAGTGAATTGTACAAGCACAGGGAGAAATGAGAAACGCTATAAACAGCACTATTGACAGGCTGGCTGGTAAGTAATCAATTAGAAGAAATATGTGGGTATCAAATCAAGGTATAAAATACGAAAACAGCCGAGTACCTCCAGACCTCAAATCTCATTCCTCATTCATGCTCCCTCTCCACTCCACTGTGCTAAGATTAGTTTTCGTTTGTACATGTGTTCGAGAATTTAAAACAAAATGGTTTTAGTTACCTAAGCCATTGTCTCCACAAAAACGCAACCTGCAGGCAGGAGGACTGGATAACTCGTAAACGAAGAAGGCTCCACAATTTTGCACTCGAATGTTAAGAGACCATAGACAACAGTTGCTACCCCAGTGAAAACACACACGGCGTTGGACAGCTCCTTGACCCACTGAAGGATGCCCACCAGTGAACCAGCCAGGGGCATGTGTATTGCAGCGATTTTTAGGCACACATTGGGTCGGCATCTGCCTGCCTGCAGCACCTATAAACCTGTACCAGGCCTTAGGTAAACCTCTGTCGCATTTTGAAACGCCCTGGTAGTTTTTGTTACGGTCACCCTCACTTAGGAACCTATAGCTTGGGCAACCTATTAAAAAAGAAAACAAATAAATAAATAATAATAATAATAATAATAATAATATTTTAATAATAATAATAATAATAATAATATTAATAATTTAATAATAATAATAATAATAATTTTTTAACTTTATATCATTTTTAATGTTAAATGTACGTAAGGTTTTTCATTAGATTATGTTAATAGTTGCAATTTTGTTGTAAATGTTCACTGAGTTATAAATAAAATAATAATAATAATAATAATAATAATAATAATAATAATATTAATAATAATAAGGTTGGCATGGTGTCTTACCTGATGGAGGAGTCGTTGGTGCTGAAAGAGACACAGGTATGGCTATTAGGCTTCATCTTAAAATTGCTGTTACTGTTTTAAGGTTAATTGTAGTGTAGGAGGCTGAATTTACTGACACGTGATAAATACTTGATAAATAGCTATAAAGTGTCCTTTATCTCTGTAAAGTCATAAATGACGAATTTGCCATTATCCAACTCAAATTTGTCTGTTTGCTATTTATTCGTTGTTGTTTTTTCTTAACACTCGAACGGACAACATCCACGTCCACGACCACGTCCAACGTACTTCTTATGGCTTCCTATCTCGTAACTATAACAACTGATTCTCACCAATTTTTGCCAAAATGTGTCTAAGGGATATGCATACAGCTACTGAAAACGGCAGGTGGAAAAATTTAAATTCAACCCCCCTTGTACGTCCAGGGATCAGATAAAGGCTGTATGGTTGACACTTAGATGAGGATAACCCGCATCCAGGCTTATAAACGGCCGCCTGCAAAAACCGTTAATGAAAATTATCTTTAAAAATGCTGTAGTTAACTCTGCAGCCGAATAAGAACTCATTCTACAGATTGTAGTAGTGACACTTCCTTGTAGTTTATGCTACAGGAACATAGAAAAACTAAAGGCTTCGTTTTAATGGTAACATTTGGCCTGTTTTACTGTAGCAATAATACACCTAAGTCATTTGGCTGAAAAACAGTAACATCGTTTGTTTTTGAAATACATTCGAAAACCTGATAATACCAAACCCCAGCCAAATTATTGTACACTTTTTGGACTAAATAGTCGGGGTATTTTACAACGGGGGGACATCAGGTAAAATCTGTTATTTGTCGTAACAAAAATTATGCAACAGAGAAAAGTAAGGGAAAGTGCGAAAAATGTGATTTTGCACTAATATAACTTTTTCTTAGTTCATATCACTTACGTGGAGTAGGTGGTCTGGTTGGCCCTGATAAAAAAAAAAAATAAAATAAATGAATGAACGAACGAACGAACGAACGAATGGATTAATGAATGAATGAATGAATGAATGAATGAATGTGAATGAATGAATGAATGAATGAATGAATGAATGAATGAATGAATGAATGAATGAATGAATAAATGAATGAAGGAAGGAAGGAAGGAAGGAAGGAAGGAAGGAAGGAAAGAATGAATGAATGAATGACTATACAGTAAACACCATAAAAATCTTTGATAGTTGTGTTCCAATAAAATATCAGGTGCATGGTACCAGTAAATTCTTTATACACAATTACGTTCATGACCATTTAACCCGCAAGCGCACTTCTGTTTTTTCGCAATTTTACCAATATGTATGGGTCCACGCTATTGTTGGTTTGCTTTTCTTTTCTTTTTTTTTCTACAAAACATTTGATAGACATTTTTAGATGTATATTGAAAAAAAGTCAAGGCAATTAGGGCATAGCTAGTTAAGCGGTTTATTACGTAACCAAAGAAATGGTAATCTAAATGAAAGTGTAATAGGAATAAAGTTACCAGTTAAGAGTCATAGTTGAAATGTCTGGAACGCAACAAAATGCAACGATGCAAATTCTTGGATATAAAGCAAATCTATTGAAATGTTGCTATTAATAGTGCAATTAATTTAATGCACCAACCCATAGTTTGTAGAGGACAAATCAAGGTACAATAAATGCGGATAAAAATTGTGAACAAAAGAGCACTGGAAGTCAATATATTGCTACATGTAGAACTAAATAAAATAAGGCTTGTGGAACATCATACCTAAACTATCGCCACAGTAACGGAATTGACAGCCAGGTGTTCCAGAAAACTCGTACACGAAAAAGGCGCCACAGTTTTGCACACGAATGACTCGAGACCATTGACAGCAACCACTCGTCCAACTAAAGCACACCGTCCGCTGAACAATCCCTTGAGCCACTGTAGGATGAGCCCCATTAAGCCACCCAGCCGCATGCGTACCACAGTGATACTTAGGCACACACCGTGTGGGCATCTGCTTGCCTGCAGCTCCCACGAACCTGTACCAGGCTCTAGGCAGACGGCTGTCACATTTTAGAACAGCTTTGTTGAGGAAGTTTTTGTTGCGGTCAGCTTCACTCAGAATACTGTATCTTGGACATCCTAAGAAATAATAATAGTAATTGAAACTTCTTAAACATATCGATTGGTTCGACGTTATTTGTAGAGCTTTTAGTTCGTAAGCCAAGTTTTAGACTAGACTAAGAAGGTACGAAACTTCCTATTGTTTAGATCGATGGTACTGACTGAAGACCAATCAATGAAGTAATAAATGGAAAAGAAAAAAAAATCGTACATACCGGCACGGTGAATTGAATAATTCCAAAATAGAAAATATAAAATGACAACAACAACAACAATAGCAATAGTAATAATAATAATAATAATAATAATAATAATAATAATAATAATAATAATAATAATAATAATAATAATAATGTCTTACTTGGTGGAGGAGTTGTTGGTGCTAAAAGAGATACAGAGATAAAGAGATACAGAGTTTCAGTAATAACACTCCCTTCTGCATGGTTCATGTTACAAAAACAGGACAAAACTAAAGGCTGCGTTCGTATAGTATACCTAAATCATTTGGAAGACCAAAGCTTCTCGCTGAGAAAAGTAACATTTTTTTGCTTTTTGAGGAATGAATTCGAAAACGTGATAATATTAAACTCTAACTGAAATATGTAAAACAGTTGTTTGACTGAACAGTCATGGAATTTTAAACAGGAAGCATCAAGTAAATTTTGAAATATTTTAAGGTGTTGAAAATTAAAAAAAAAGTGCAAGACAAAAGGTCTAAGGAAAATAAGGAACATTTGATTTGTATTAATATAACTTTTTATTAGTTCATCGCTTACCTGGAGTAGGTGGTCTGGTTGACCCTGAAAACAAATAAAATGAAATAAGTAAGTAAATATAACTCAATAAATGATGAAAGTTTTTTATTTGTTTTTTTTTTTCTTCTGCAAAACATTTGATGGATATTTTTAGATGTTATGGCACTAAGGGTACAATTAATTACTTGGCTATGTAATAATGATGATGATAATAATAATAATAATAATAATAATAATAATAATAATAACAATAACAATAATAATAATAATAATAATTATTATAATTTGAATAAGAATGCAATGACAAGAGATGAAGGGTCATTAACGGAACTTCTTAGATACAAAATTAAAGAGCACTGAAAGTCAATATATAGCTACATGTAAAATTAATAACATAGGGTTTGTAGAACATCATACCTAAACTATCACCACAGTAACGGAAATGACAGCCAGGTGTTCCCGAAAACTCGTACACGAAAAAGGCGCCGCAGTTTTTCACACGGATGGCGGTAGACCATTGACAGCAACCACTCGTCCAACTAAAACACACTCTACGCTGAACAATCCCTTGACCCACTGTGGGATGAGGGCCATTAAGCCACCCAGCCGCATGCGTTCCACAGTGATACTTTTGTACACACTGAGTGGGCATCTGTTTGCCTGCGGCTCCGACGAACCTGTACCAGGCCCTGGGCAAACTCCGGTCACATTTTAGAACAGCTTTGTTGAGGAAGTTTTTGTTGCGGTCAGCTTCACTTAGGATTCTATACCTTGAACATCCTAAGAGATAAAAAAAATTCATTTAAACCTATAACGGTTTGTTCGATTTTATTCGGGCAGCTTTAAGTTAGTAAGCCAAAATTAGGCCCCAGTTTTAAAAAATAAAATTGCTGAAATCGATGGAATTGAGTGGAGACCAATCGAGGTTAAGGGATTGTGGATTAAATGAAGGAATAAATGATAAAGAAAAGAAACGTACATACCAGCATGGTGTATTGATGAATTTCTAAACAGAAAATTAAAATAATAATAATAATAATAATATTAATAATAATAATAATAATAATAATAATAATAATGGTGATGATGATGATGATGATGATGATGATGAAGATGATGATGATGATGGCGCTTCCAGTCTTACCTGATGGAGGAGTCGTTGGTGCTGAAAGAGACACAGGTATCGTATTAGGCTTCATCTTAAAATAGGTGTTGATATCTTTATGTAAACTCTAGAATAGGAGGATAAAGTTGCTGGCACGTTGTAAATAGTAATATGGTTTTCTTTAACTCAAAACACACAGACATAAATGGCGAATTTGCTATTATCATTTAACTCAAGTTGGTTTGTCTGTTTCTTTGTTGTTTGTTTTTCTCGTTTCAGTAAGGTGGTACGGTTAAAAAAAAAGATATTGTTTGATTTTGAGAAATACATTCGAAAACATGATAATATAAAACCCTAACTAAAATATTTGAAACATTTGTTTGACTGAACAATCATAGTGTTGGAAGCATGGTGCAATATTTTGAGGTGTTAAAAATAAAAGACGCAAGGAAGAAAGTGTAATGGAAAATCGGAAAATTGATTTTGCATTTATATAACTTTTTCATTAGTTCATATTACTTACCAGGTGGAGTAGGTGGTCTGGTTGGCCCTAATTAAAAAAAAAAGAAGAAGAAAATTAGTAAATAAATAATAAAGAAATCCTGCAATCTTTTTTGACAGTGTTCCACAGCTTGTCTTTAATTTATAAGTATTTACTATTTTCGTAAAGGCATATAAGTTAATTAGTTGATTATGTGAGAATTGAAAAAAAAAAGGAATTTAAAAGTAATAAGAAACAATGGACTGTTTCGGAGTCATGTTTTAGATATCAGAATTATTGTAGAAAATTTCAAATGATGTTTGTTATTGGTCACGAAGCACATCAATTGAAACGTTGGTATAAAGTAATGCAATTAAGTTAATATACCGGCCGTTTGTTTGTAAAAACATATAAAGCTGCCATAAATACCAATAAAAACTGTGAATAAAAGAGCACTGAGGGTCAATATATTTTGCTACATGTAGAAATAACAGCATAAACTTTGTGAAATACCATACCTAATCCTTCACCACAGTAACGGAAATGACAGCCGGGTGTTCCAGAAAACTCGTAGACGAAAAAGGCGCCGCAGTTTTGCACACGGATGACTCGAGACCACTGACAGCAACCACTCGTCCAACTAAAGCACACTGTCCGCTGAACAACCCTTTGACCCACTGTAGGATGACTTCCATTAATCCATCCAGCCGCATGCGTACCACAGTGATACTTGGGCACACACTGAGTTGGCATCTGTTTGCCTGCGGCTCCGACAAACCTGTACCAGGCCCTGGGCAAACTCTGGTCACATTTTAGAACAGCTTTGTTGAGGAAGTTTTTGTTGCGGTCAGACTCGCTCAGTGTCCTGTAGTTTGAACAGCCTGGAAACAAACAAACAAACGAACAATTAAACAAAACTCTTTTTTTACTATTTTTTTTTATCATTTAGGACCTCAGTCATGCTAAGCGTATGTTTAATGCAAAACATTCAAATGTCAGTCTCTGACAAGTAAAGGCCTGTCAGAAATAAATCAGGACGTTCTCATGTGACTGCCTGGTAAGACACGCTCGTTCTGCTGGTCCCTCCAGCCTTAAAGAGGTCCATTAATATGATTGAACTGTTATTGCTTGCTGTCACTGTTGACCTTTAAAAGTTCATTAATTATTTACCTTGAACAGGGGGTGTAGTAGGGAACCCGGTTGGTACTGAAAAAAAAACAAAACAAACAAACAAACAAGTAATAATGAAACGCTGAATCACTGTGGGGAACTTGTAAAGGATGCATTCTTTCCCTAGTGGTGAGGACATACACGATTTAAATTGATTCGTACTTTTAAAATAATACATATTATATATGTTGTACTGTTCTTAACAACAGTGAATTGGAGCTAGCAAACAAAAATAAAACACTTACACGAAGAAAGACTAGAAAGCAAAAGCGAAACAAACAAAACAATTGTAAAACATACCCGGCGCCACACACAGCCTCCTGTACAGAAGGTTTGCCTGTTGGGCGTCAATGACACTTAAACCTTGTCTCTGACCAATAAGATGCTGGAATTAAAAAAATAGTTTTAATTACATCAGAGGTTAGAAGGAAATATTTCTGGCTATTAATCTATAGAATACAGAAAACAAAATATCACGAATGGGAAAGATCTCAGCAGTGAGCACGCATTTACATTTAGACTCTAAAGTAAAGTTTTACCAATGAGACTGAGAGTTGGCTTGTGCCAACTAATATTTCGCAAATTTTGAATTGAAATCCCTATCCTTCGTTAGTTTTTCTCTTTTTTTTTCTGTTTTTATTTATAAATGACTTGTATAGTAATTACGCGCTTCTTATTCCCTTCCCACCCACCCGGGCTTCTTTAGCACTGGAATTGTCAAGAAATCGTGGAAGGATGACCAAGAGAGATTTCTGTCAACAACACATTATTCGCCATAATCACGTACCCCACCCGGCTTCAAAGGTGTTATTGTGTCCTTTCCGTTCTTGCTGAAGTATTTCCTCCCATAGTGCATTACGCTTCTGTAATCGTATGGAGTTCCGAGAGAATCAATAACCGACCTGCTATACTTGAGAAAATTATTTCTCGCGTCTGAAAGAAAACGAGAAAGAAAAAGACAGGAAATTTCGTCATTTAACCCTTTAAGCCCTGATATAAAAAATGCATATTCTCCTTACTATTCTCCATACATTTCTCATGGAAAAAAGTAAGGATAATTTGTCCAAATACCAAGACTTCTTATCCTTGGTGATCACTTTCTTTATTCTCATCACTTGAATATTTAAACAAGGAGTGATGACGTAAAGAGAAATTTCATTTTCGTCACTGTTAGGGCTTAAAGAGTTAAGAAAGCCTTAGAGTGTCAATAAGATAGTGTGCAGTCAATCTCCTTAAAGAAATAATATATTTTGTACAGATGTATCATCTCGCTTACTATCCCATCCTTGAAAATCTTCGATCTGAAACTTGTTATTATAAGCGAGATGCGAAAAGGCAAATGCCTGATTTTGCAAAAGGTTTGTCGTCAATATTTTGATGGTTGACGGTGACAGCTCGCCAGCTTAAGTTAACACTTGACTTTTTTCTATTATTGAATAAAATAATTGAGGCTCATGAGCCGCTGAGTCCTCAGTGAAAGTGATTGATCTAACCTGGTACACAGGAAACATTTGTGCAACTGGGAGCGATCCATACTCACTGTCTCTTATGTTAGCCCACTCTATCCTGACATAGTCATCTCTGTCTGGTCGAGACTGTTCATGGTAGAAACCGAGAGCATGCCCTGCAGAATAAAATGTTTTTACCATTTCAGCGAAAAGACGGTGACTGTTAGTTGCTATTACCATTCTTCGCCTTCGTTTTGTTTCACTTTGTCGTTTGTTTTTCTGTTTGTGTGGTTGTGTTTTTCTAAATCTCGTTTTTAACACGCAATTCTTTCTTTCTTTCTTTCTTTCTTTCTTTCTTTCTTTCTGTCTGTCTGTCTGTCTGTCTGTCTGTCTGTCTGTCTGTCTGTCTGTCTCTCTCTCTCTCTCTCTCTCTCTCTCTCTCTCTCTCTCTCTCTCTCTCTTTCTTTCTTTCTTTCTTTCTTTCTGTCATGATCTACGCCCCTTGCGTGCACAAAAGCTAGGTTTTCAAGGACCTTTAGTAAGAAAAATTGGTCAGGGATATTTTAACTTCCAACAAAGAACTTTTTATTTACCAATTTCGTGGGCCACAATTCCCCTGTGCCAGCATCCTGGAGCAAGATTGATAGGTTGTCGACTGCCAGTTCTACCCACGTATGAGGAACAACTGCAAAAGAAAAAGGAAAACAAACATATAGCATGACAAGCAATTTACTTCAGATTGCTTACTAAAATAGATTTGAACTTAAATTTGTCCTTCCAAGGTTAAAATTTGCTCTTGGAAGCGTAAGCGATAAATCGAGATTCAGATACTGGCTAGCTGTTCTCACCCCCGGCCAGGTTGGAAGTAAGCGTATCCTGTTTCATTTGTTCTGTTTCTAAAACGGATGCATGTCTTTGAAGTCCACTCATGCATGCCTGCTCTTATGGCGTTCATTGCTCTGGGATTTCCATCTAAAACACAGGAATAACCAATTATCAGCAATTGAGACATCATTTACTAGCGAATTCTTCTATGGCAGCGATTCTCGTTAAAGGTGTTGCCATTATTAGTCTTACGATGCCAATCCACCGTACCGCAAAAGATGGCGACTGGTACATTTACCCATAGTTCTTAGCGAACAAGGACCCTAAAAACGCTCATAAAAACGCAGAGAAAAGTTCCAAAAACTTCAAACTTAGCATACGGAATGTTGCTAGCACAGGGGCAAATTTATGCAAAAAATGTGGTTTTATGAGCTTATTGGCTGTGTTAGGTTCGCATGGTATTGTGGTAAAATGTACAGCCGCCATCTCTTTCCGGTCGGAGGATTGTGATTGAAGATTAATCGATCGAAGAAATATTAACAGTAGATAAATATAGAAAAAATAGAAAACTTTATTTGATCACATAGTTTTTTCAGTGGACGGATGCATGCATGGATGGATGGATGGATGGATGGATGGATGGATGGATGGATGGATGGATAGAAGATAGATAGATAGAAAACTTTATTAATCCACGGTGGTTTTGTCAAAATTACAATAGTATCTTTGGTTTACACAAAAGCCGTGCAATATTTACAAATAGTGTTTTAAAATGCTAAACTAACTAACCTTAAGTTTCATGTATTACAATTTTTAAAAAAATAGGAAATGTATATGTATTTAAAAATCGATACAGAGGTTGAGAGATTTGAGCTTGTTTTTAAAGGATTCGAGCGACTGTTCACATTTCAGATCATTTGAAAGCGAATTCCAAATTTTCGCCCCAGTGAAGGCGAAACTGTTTCTGTAATAGTCGGTTCTGGCTCTCGGTAAAGCGATGTCTTCTCTTGATGTTCGAAGGTTATAACATGACGTGCCAATGTTCTTTGGGAACATATCCTTTAAGTAATTAAACTGGTGTCATGCCGTTAATAATTTTAAACATCATCAGAGCTTTCTGTTTATTTCTTCTCTCCTTAAGGTTTGACCATCCGAGTTTTTCTAACATGTCTTTTGTAGGTGCCATGTAATGTGAGCCTGTGATAATTCGTGCTGCACGATTTTGTAACTTTTGGAGTTTTTCGGCCAGGCCCTCACTAATGCCATTCCAAACGATACTACAATAGTCGAAATATGGTTCAATGATTGACTGGTAAATGTTAATTAAGCTGCGCGATGGAATAAAAGGCTTGATCTTTTTTATAACACCTATGCCCGATGACACCTTCTTACAGACACTTGTAATGTGGGAATCCCATGAAAGAAATTCGTCTAGTTCTACACCTAGGCATTTACTGCAATTAACTTTTTTTAATGATATGCCGTTTATAGAGAGATCAAGACTTTCAGTGACTGTCGCAATTCTTTGTCTTGAACCAATTAACACGTATTCAGTTTTTAATATGTTCAGGGTGACTTTGTTTGCGCAAAGCCACTGTTTGAGTTTTTTATGTCTGCGTTCATTTCATGTCGTAGTCCTTCGACACTGCAAGCAGTGAAGGTCATGTTAGTGTCATCTGCGTACATTCTTGTAGTAGCAAAATCGGTAATGTTGCTGAGATCATTAATGTATATCAAAAATAGAACTGGTCTAAGTATGGATCCCTGTGGGACTCCACCTTTGGTCATGTCTTGTTCAGAGAGAATCCCGTTTATGTATACGAACTGATATCTATTTGTTAGATATGAATTGAACCACTCTAACGAATGTCCACGCACTCCAACATGCTCCAATTTTGTCAAAAGAAGGCTATGATCTACCGTATCAAAGGCCTTCTTGAGATCTAGAAATACAACTCCACTAATCATGCCCCTGTCTATATTGAAACACCATTGGTTTGTAAGGTCGAGTAGTGCAGTTACAGTCGAGTGGAGTGATCTAAAACCTGATTGTCGCGAGTCTAAAATATCGTTCTTACATAAATAATCATATAGCTGTTCGTAAATAAGTTTTTCAAAAATTTTAGCTATAGTTGGTAAGACTGATATTTTTTGCATCGTTTCGTTCCCCGGTTTTATGGATAGGGGAAACTTTAGCTAGTTTCCAATCATTCGGGATCTTTTAACGGATAGATTAAACAAGTCCGTTAGTTGATCTGGAAGTTCGATTTAGCGCACTTCACAGCATAATTAACTTTGTTTCGCATGTTTCTGTAACAATTCCAATCGTTTTCGGATGGTTAGATGGATGGATGGATGGATGGATGGATGGATGAATATCGTCTGATCGGCTCATAACATGTACCTACCAAGTACCGGATCGATTTCGTAGACTAATTCTCCACGCGGCCACAGCCTAAATCTGCCCGAACCTCTTTTGCCGCCAGAACTGTCGACGTCCATTCCATGCTCAGCCTTATAACGCTGCTCTGGTGTAAGAAGCATGTCTCCTTCAAACGTTTTATTGTCATTGCTATTTGCATTCTCTGAAAAGTAAGTATAATGGTTTTACACAGAAAGTTATTAAGAGTTATTCTCAGAAATTTACAGGAATTCCCGGTAGTCTACGCACAACGGCGCCTCGACAGAGGGCTAAGGTGTGTTTTCAGGGTAACTTCAAAGTTGAAAGATTTGACAGAAGTTGAACGTCACGGGGTTCATGCAAGTTCAGTGTTTCCTTTCTTTTCGCACTTCTCCCTCACGAGGTCAATAGGAAACCTCTTCTTTTGAAGTAAGTGGACTGTCACGCAAACGTCGGAACATGAAGAAAGGAAACCTCCAACGCAAACATTCTAAGAGCTCGTAACGCAATCCATACCTTCGCGGGAGAGGAGCACATGACGAGTCCAAAAAATGTCTGCGTTGGAGGTCTGAAAGAGGAAAGTTGCTTCCGGATGTTATTTGTCACCATTCGTCACCGTTCTGTTTCCTTGATGTCCCATCTTTAACTTACATAATGTATCACGTAATCACGTTCTATCAAGCGCGGGAATCGAATATTTGATTGGACGCGCTCAGTAAATGAAACTGTGCGAGAAACATTAATAAAAAAGGTCGTCAATATTTCAATTTCTTACTCGCGAGCCGATTTTGCGGGCCATACAAAAAACTCTAAACCACTAAAAACACATTTAAGCTGGTCAACTGTGACCAAAAATCTTATGTGCACTCAGCTCTCAGGTATGACACCATAGCTCAGTTGTAGAGTTGCACTTGCACTTGTCATGGGTTTAACTTCTTTAAAGGCTGCTTGTTTATTTTTCATTTCTTCATTATTCTCTTTTAATCTCTATTTTTGACTGTTTAAGTTGCTACATTTTATTTGTAAATGAGAAGTTATTTGTGAAGTGTTTTAAGACCAATCTTTACAATTGAATGCGCATTTTTTTGTTCTGGTTGGTTGCATTTATGGTTGAACCGTGTGAGTTTAATTGTTGGCGCAGACAAAATAAAAGAAAGATGCAGTGAAAAAACAAGCTAAACTAAACGTTAGTTTCATTGTTCGTTAGTTTCATTACGGAGCGATCAGAGCGTTTTGTTGAAAATTGTTGTAAAGGAGTGCTGGGCTTAACTTATTGTGGAATTGGAAAATTTCAAATCCCTCCCACACCAATATCGTCATTGCTTGGATGATGTCATTCGCATCAAAAAGACAAACAACTAAATCCCTTTCTAAGAAAACAAACTAAGGCATTCGACGGCCCCGTATTACAGTGTCAGCACTGCCGCTACCACAAAACACTAGACGCAGCATCCGTAGAGGGACCGAAAGGTTGACGCCCAGTCACTCCCTTAAAGTCAAAAAGATAACACTACTTTTATAGAAAGTTCACGCAGGTGTTGTGAATATTAAGTTGTCATGCATGATGGCCGAAGTAACAGACTGCATTCAAAATGAGGTATTTAATTTTGAATTTTTGATTGTTTTAGTCAGAGGGTGTTCATTATTAAGCGTGTTCTCTATCATTCATGAACTAGTCCTCAATCGTTTGAGTAAGAGACCACCAGCTTCGTAAAGAACAAATTTGCATCTTGGCAATATCCGCTTCAGGAACGACTTCATTTGTCACTTGTCAATCTTGCCACGTACCAATATTTGCCACTGCAGGAAGTCTCTCCCACACAATTACTGCTTGCGTTAAGTATTTCTTCTTCGAATTTCTCTGTTCTAAACATATCTTTACCACTAATGCTACCGAAAAACACAAGGATCAAAATCGTCATTGGCTGGCTATGTTCTGGTACTGAATTGCTGCCCGGGTTGTTGATAACTATATCCTACTTAACATTTTGTGTTTTCGTGTTTTTGTGTTCAATATCGGGAAACCATTTGTAGTATTTTTGTTTTCGATACGTTTCTCTCAAAAGAAAAATATACACTTTGTCTTGAATCATCTATTTAGTGACGTTACACAAAACAGCGTTCATTGTCCGCTTTCATTTTGTGAAATGGTTGTTTTATCTTGCTAATTTCCGCTCAAATTAAATAGAAAAAAAATGACGTTATAATCAATCGTGCGACAAACTCATTAAGTGAAACATAAACACGATAAAGGTATTCCTACTCTTTTGTTTTTCCGGTCATACGGCGGGTGATTAGCGGAATGCAAAGTTTCTACAACTGGTAGTTCCCTTTTCATGAATCATTTCAGTTATTTTACTACCTTTTGTTTGTATTGTTCTAAATCTTTTTTTTTTCTTCACGACTTTAATTTTAAAGTCTCCTGTTGCAAGTAAATTTCAAAACCGATATTGATGCGATTTGCCTGATAAGCATGTCTCATTTTCGGCATAGCAAACATAAACTCAACTGAATGAGACTACACATACTTGTATTATACTTCGAAGTCGAAAGAATATCGACAATTCGTGTCTAAAAAATCAATACATGAGACAGCAACAGACAGAAAGCAAAACAAGTTTTTTTGCATAGCTGTTAAAGTAATCGCACTCATGTCAACCAAAACAAGCTGAAGGCGTGTCCGCGTGTTCCAAAATTTAAATTCGCGTGTAAGATTTTTTAAACTTAATTTAGCTAAATCGTAAGAATGCATATGGCCTTGACTTACCATCAGGGTTGTGGTCATTGGCGAGCACTGTTCCAATGACCAGAAGAAGTAGGACAAGCCACTTCATGTTGTTTGCTTAACGCGGTGCAAACAACAGCGGTGTGTATCACCTTTGCACCTAGAATAACTTTGATAACTGACGGCTAACCATTATATGTATTTGGGTGAGCACATATCAATATCAATGTAGTGGAAGTTTTACTACAGCGTATATCAAACGTAGCCAATCAGGGACTGATACCTATAAGAGAACACGTAGGCATTTACTGAGACAGTTAGTGAAAAGAAAAGGAAATACTCATACAGTCAAGAGGGCGAGAAATAAATTCACCATTAATGTTCCAACCCATGAGAGTAAGTGAGACGACAACAGTTTGTGGGATAAAGGGGTAGGGGAGGAAGTACTCCAGTGAAGCATAGATTGCATACAGGTCAGGCTAGTCTAGATTGGCAATGGGCCTCCCCAGAGGGCTGAGTTCCGCAATGAGTGAGGTCCCAAAAAGTCCTCCCCTGAGGGCTATCCCCCATGAGCGAGGACGGTAACCTCCCCAGAGGGCTAAAATCCCCCATGAGCGAGGTCCTTATCCGATCCTCCCCAGGGGGCTGACAATCCCCTCAGAGCGAGGTCCTTATCCTCCCCAGAGGGCTAAAATCCCCCATGAGCGAGGTCCTTATCCTATCCGAGCCTATACCCTAAGGTTACCATAGTAACCAGTTGTGAATGGCGCAGAATATAGAAGTAACTGAGACTGTGAGTCCATGGGGAAAAGTGTGACCTGTATTGGGAGCACTTCCTCCCTTACCCATGTTTATTGAAATTAACAATTACTAAAATAAGACTAACAACTATAGCAGTGTACGAAGGCCAGAGTAATAACTATCATGCCCTTACATTGATCACGCTATTCAAAGAATTGATCAAAAATTAGGAAATAAAAATAAATAAATAAATAAAACAATGCCAATAATGAAAAGCAAGTCAGTAGTAAATGAGGCTAAGAAAAAGGCTATAAAGCCAGAGTTCGCAGTCTCATCACAGCTTTGTGCTGTGGTAAAGAATGAACAATAAACTACATTTAGACTAGAAACTATGGTAATATACAATTAGCTGGTACATTAATTTTACATCTATATGCTGACAGAACAAGATGTATACTGTAGATAAGGTACTATTGCATACAACCGGATACAGGTGTTTATAACGTTTGGGGCAACGGTTATGAAACTGTGCAAAGCCATGCCCATAGAAACTGAGACAACACGTGGGAGGGAGGGAGGGAGGGGAGCTGGTTAACAAAGGTACTCAACCAGAATGATTACTAGACTGGAAGGCTGAAATGAACAAAGGCAGATTGAGGGTGCTTGATTTCACGTGAGCAGCCAAATGTCATTGGTCAAATATAAATATCCTGATCTTTGCACGTGAATGCGGCATGACCTTTAGGCATGATGATTGAAAGGTCTTATCTTGATGACATATCACATTGCCGATATAGTAACGCTAGGACATTAACCTCATGGTTGTCCCATTAACTTTAATTTATAATACTTATAAATTGGCTTTAATGTTCCAACCCATGAGAGTAAGTGAGACGACAACAGTTTGTGGGATAAAGGGGTAGGGGAGGAAGTACTCCAGTGAAGCATAGATTGCATACAGGTCAGGCTAGTCTAGATTGGCAATGGGCCTCCCCAGAGGGCTGAGTTCCGCAATGAGTGAGGTCCCAAAAAGTCCTCCCCTGAGGGCTATCCCCCATGAGCGAGGACGGTAACCTCCCCAGAGGGCTAAAATCCCCCATGAGCGAGGTCCTTATCCGATCCTCCCCAGGGGGCTGACAATCCCCTCAGAGCGAGGTCCTTATCCTCCCCAGAGGGCTAAAATCCCCCATGAGCGAGGTCCTTATCCTATCCGAGCCTATACCCTAAGGTTACCATAGTAACCAGTTGTGAATGGCGCAGAATATAGAAGTAACTGAGACTGTGAGTCCATGGGGAAAAGTGTGACCTGTATTGGGAGCACTTCCTCCCACAAATACACGAAGTGTATTCCCCATGACGAACCCCAAACCCCGTGGCCTTAGTCCCCTGTTCACCTTAAATCAGAATGCCCATATTTCTCATGATAGCTCCTGTTCTGACGAGAAATTGCATAGTGTAATTGGGGCATGTTATGATGCTGAGAACTGGAACTTTCCCATGCACAGAATTAATACAGAATGGGGACAATACAATACTGGTTAATGAGATGAAAGTCTTAAGGTTTGTTTGCATTAGTGAAAATTTGCCATATCGATGCAAGGAATGGATGTATATGTGAAAATAAATGACTGGTCCGGCTGCCATGAAAGAACTATCAGGTGACCTGCACAGTGAGAGTCCACATGAATTAACTGTGGAAATTCTAGCATGGACTGGTGAGTAACTGTGGGGAAAAATAGGGGAATGTTGTCTTCCAGATCACTGCAGACCACACAAACCCTGAAAATAGGGGCAATCACATACCAGAAAAATAACTAAATAAATAAATAGATATTTAAACAAATAAATAAAGCTTGTGAATCAAAGCATAGGTTATTCTGTGAAGTAAAGTTCATGACTGCAGTACTAGGTTGTAATAGCCAGGCATCTATGGAGGAAATCTGCATATCGTTGATAACACATAGTGTGATGATCCAGGCCCACTCCGGGATAGACTCAAGCAGATTGGTGATGGCTCCCGCATCTCTGATCCAGAGTAAAAACTTGGTAGCACAGGTTGGTACATTGCAAAAAACAATGGTGCCAGTGAGGACAAGAAGGGGTGTAGCAAGAACACTGCTTGACTGGAGAGGGTCAGGGTGGGAGCTCAGGGGCGTTAGTGTTCGCCGAGGCCGCGAGGTAATCCGAGCTTGGAAGGCCTGAGAGGAAGGCTGCTTGTTTGGCTGGTAGCCCCTCAAGGGAATCTAAATAAGAAACAGCAACCTTCAGTGCCTGCCAGATAACCGACAGGCTTGAATTTGCCAGATTCACAATAGACACAATAGACTGTTTAGGGCACTGATTTGCCGATAAAATGATTGCCTGCCACATAAGCAGACTAAAACATCTATCATCCTATTCCTGGTATAAACTACCATCAAAGAAACCCAGGGAAGTTCTGTAGCATGATACTTGTAAAACTACATAACAAAAATTGCAGGTTGCATGGAACTGTCTTTAGTAAATGAAAAGCACCAAGTATGAGCATTTCCCAGGTGTGTACAAAAGGGCGAAACAATTACCACCCACGCAGACCAACAATAAGTGATTATTTGACGGATTTATGCATGGTTCAATTCCACCTGTCACCATGCCCCCCCCGGGCAACCCCGGGGACAAGTCCAGCCCTTCAGTCCCGGGGGTGGGGAATTGTTTGAAGCGGTCTTGTCCCGGGGGGAGGGGGGTGGGGCAAATCGAAAATAACTTCTTGTTGTTCTTGTGAAGTACGCCACTTCTCGGTTGACGCCGAACCGCGTGAAGAAGATGCTGATTTCCAGGGAGAATCTCTAAAATTTGTAGCAGGCTGGCTAGTGAAGAATAATCTCTCAAAATTAAAATTTGTATTCGAAGGAACTTTTATTACAAATTGTTAAACGAATGTGCGTTTGATGCGTACTAGAATGGATGGCGTTCTTCACAAACAAAGAAATATTTCTTCAGCGTATTTATGTATAAGACGACTTAAATAGACTCTACATGAAAACGGATGCACGGCTTTATATTAAACAGAGGTCTCAGTCCAGTGTTCATTCTTATGAAACAAGCTAAGAAAAACTCCTTTAAAAAGCTGCCATCAATTTGTTCACGGGCCTCGGCTTATGTGTATGTGCTATATTTAGAATAAATCACGTGGCGAAGACCATTTCTTTACTCGCTAGCCGTATGCCAGTGCGGTTAGATTTTTCTGCAGTTTTCTTTTTCAAATGTAGTGTTCATTTTTTTATTATATTATACATCTAGTGTCTTTCGTTCAAGAAACTCTAGAAAAGCATTTGAGTTCTTGTCAAAACGTCTGGTTCTGCCATTGTACGGATCTATGTTTTCTACACAAAACAACGTATTTGTGGTCGACGAGGAGTCCCGGGGGTGGGGAAATGTCTCTTTTTGCGTGCCCGGGGGTGGGGAATAGACCGCCAAGTGTGAACAAAATTGCAAATCCCCGGGGGTGTGCCCGGGGGGGGGACGGCAACAGGCAGAATTGAACCATGCATTACTCTCATATAGATAGAAAAAAGCGAATCCTGGAGAGGTTGTCCACATTACAGCTAATGTATACATGTAAGGCTGAATATTTGATACGCAATCTTACAAATAAGAGGTCCTGCTAGGAGGGTTCTGAATAATCCCTAATCCTGGGTAAATTTTGGAAATAATCCGTATCCCAATTTTGTGAACAAATATATCCCTAAGATAGAGAGACACTATCAACATGCGTTAATAATTTCCCTCAGTCTATGACACAACAATAAAAGTCGTAACTGAAAGATACGACTCTCTTCATTGACTTCGTAGGGAAATCGAGGTTTCAGAAAACATAATCTTTGTTCAGTGGACATTACAAGCTTATATGCAAATATACCACGGTTGTATGCAACGCATACAAAGCATTCCACAGAAATGAACCTCTTATCTCTACGTCACTACGGTAATATTGTGCAAAAGAAGCCTTTCCCTTAAAGATATATTCGTGCGAACAAAACTCTTCCAGTCTAGAAAGGCTAAAAACACGTGCGTTGGAGTCACGCAGGCCCGTCACACTTTTAAACACTGAAAATGGGATTGAATTTTTATAACACAAATTAAAAGTACTTATCTTGTTCAAGCTGCGGTAACGGCAGGAGGGCGTTCTTGGACCAAAGGCTTGATCTCGGCCGTCTATTCTTCAGAGAATGTGTGGTTTTCTTGCCGTTGGGAACCTGCTGGCGTGTCGTTCAATGGTCTGTTGTGGTCGAACATTTGGAGCATTTCTCCGCTCTTCGGCCTTCGGGACCCTCTAAAGGGAAAGCCAGCGTCTTCCAATCGCTTTGATAGCGTCAAACGGTTGTCAGTGGCTAAGAGGTTGTTACTATGGCAGAAATCGCAGGTAGTCGAAAAGCGAGAAAGCCTGAAAAACGGCGGTGTTCAGTCGGAGATTTCAAGCATTAGTCGGAGCTGTCTGCGAACGGGAACGTCTTCGAGGTGCAATGGGCGGCATAATTTCAAATTGCCAGGCTCAAGAAGCATATGCTCAATGAAAATAATTGAGGAAGCTGTCGGAATCCGTAAAAACAATACGCAAAAGGACGTAAGAAAGAGCTGGTTAACAAAGGTACTCAACCAGAATGATTACTAGACTGGAAGGCTGAAATGAACAAAGGCAGATTGAGGGTGCTTGATTTCACGTGAGCAGCCAAATGTCATTGGTCAAATATAAATATCCTGATCTTTGCACGTGAATGCGGCATGACCTTTAGGCATGATGATTGAAAGGTCTTATCTTGATGACATATCACATTGCCGATATAGTAACGCTAGGACATTAACCTCATGGTTGTCCCATTAACTTTAATTTATAATACTTATAAATTGGCTTCATTACGACCGCAAAAGCAACTCTATTTCACTTTTTTCCAATTGTGTTTAAATGCATGTGGTTTTCCGCGTTCCATGATATTTCAGACTTAGCGTGGTTTAGGCACGATTTCGGCATTACGGAAATGGCCACATCGTAATCGGAAAAATCCTAAACACAAGTTAGTGATTGTAAATGTACATGACTTAAGAGAGCAGAATTCACTCAGCTGCATCTGTCCTTATTTGAGTAAATCCAAAATTACTAAGTGTAAACTTCAATAATCACTGTCAATAATATATTAATGAAGCAAAGACCAAATGTCAGTCAAACAATTGCAGCAAGTAACGTGTTAGTGAAATGGCGGTTAAGGTCGAGTAAACAGCGTGGAACGATCGATGATATGATACCACCATTGAATTGAGTAATCGATACAATTTAATTTTAATTTCTCAGTTAAGAAATTCGTTTTATACAGAATTATATTGCTGCTCGAAAGTTTTACTTTTTCTATCTTCAAAGTACTGCAAAGCCATAGAATTTGATTTTTGCCATTTTTGTCGTTTAATTGCTTTAAAATATTTCGTGTGTATTTCGTCTTCAACTTAAGTTGTTTGAGTACTCTAGTTATAATTAATGCTTTCTCAGTTATGCACAAAAGCATGAAAAAAACCTTTTTTGACGTGCTAAAACAATGCAATATAGATTGCTTCTTGTCAACGGAAATAACTGATACTAAAACAGCGTAACACTGAGTCAGCTGTAAATGTACAATCAGTTAATGTCTGCCCGTTATTATATAACATTTCAAATGATAACAATCCGCTTCAAAATATTGACCAATTGTTAAGGTATCATGGTACCCCAAAATTGACCATGTTTTCGAAAAATGCACTTCTGTCATTTTCAGATAGATATTATTCAAACCTCTCTTTTACAAAAAGTGTCAGAAAAAAAGATTGTTCTTACGCAAAGTTATGGACGAAAAAAGATTTGTGGCATTAATTTTCTCTAATCACGTGTTGACAGTTATCTGTCAACAACGCTGAAAATAGCATGTGACATAACAGGGCCCCGATGTTTTGACACGCGATCGATTGCGTAGCAGTTCCCGCTTATTTCGAGTGTGTCTACAAAGTGGCTTCGATCATATCTGTGAAAGAGAGAGAGAGAGAGAAAAAAGATCGAGCGTTGAGGAATTACTTCGCCTCCTGGCTCCTCACTTGTCAGTGTGATAAGTTTCGACTGCCAGCTCGCTTTTCGTAACGCGAACGGCGAAAAACAATCCATTCATTCAAATTCCATAACATTTCTACAAAGCCAGATGTATCAAAGAATCAACTTGGCGCAAAAGACGGCATGTCCAGGAAAGTACGGAATTGGTCTCCAGTAATAAAGAAGTTTATTTTTTTCCCAATTGCTCGCATTTCTGACAGGATGTTCTCTCTTAGATCTTGAGCCGAACACGTGGCGGCTTCTTCGCAGATTTCAATGTGCTTTCCTTTCGTCTTTCAGGTCCCGGCTTGGGTAGTCTTACCCAGCTCAAACGATGATGCCTTCTGCATTTTACAGCCGACGTGATATTATGACTTTAAAATTTCCGTTTATTGCGTTTGAAGACCCTTTGAACGGCACTCGTACTCAACGAAAGTCGCTTTCCACCATAAAAACACGCAGAATTTGACACCATTCTTGTCGGGCATGTTTGTGCTATTGTTGTAAGGCGGTAAGTTGAGCCTCCCCTCTGTCAACCGCAGGTAATTATCCTGATACCTAGGTGTCTTAATCTCCTTAGACCGGAAAAAGTGTCCAAATCATATTTTGGCTTTTTTCTCGAAACTTATTTTTCAAGAAATTGGACGCACATTTTAAGTTTGCGTTCAGCGAGTTTTCAACCATTTTAGCTCAAATTTGGCGACAATGTTGCCACATAATTTGACACCAAAACCGTGTCTCCGAATTTTATTTTTTGCTTTCATTCAAAAGTTTTGAGCCGTAACAGAAAGAGGAGAGGTGTTTCTTCGAACTTCAAAGTTTAACTGAGTGCAGAAAATAAACCAGGCCAGATACAAAAATTCCGAGACACGGTTTTTGAGACAAAAGTGTGAAGAATTCGGCGCGATGTTCGTCTTTCTCTCCAGATAATTCTCGACTGGAGCGGAACCGATTTTGTGAACGATGTACTTTTTAAAAACGTAGTCTCTATTTTCGACACAGTTGTCTTTTTTCTTTATCTCAATACGTTTTCGTAATCTTCAATTATTAAGCTTTCAGAAAATATATAGTTTGTTAGGGTCCTTGTGAAACGCCTGACGCTCAAACGGTGAAAACGCAATGTTGTCATTTGGGGTACCCTGATACCTTAAAAATGTTGGATATCGGCTGCTTTCTTCGATCGTCCTTAATTTTTGAAGTTTAACAATGAAACACATTTTCATGCACCTTTTGCAAGAAAAATTATTTCGATGGACGATTAATTAACAACAACGTCAGAGTTTTTTCGGGAGTACGGGATTGAGGCATCAAGATTTGCAGCACGTCAATGGTGACACACGCACTGTTACAAAGAGTTTTGACATGTGAATACCTGTTTCGAAGATGATCAGTTGGGATGCTCTGTAGTTGTTTGACTACAAACCTGGTTTGATTCCCCTAACAATTTAATCTACCATACCTCAAAATATTAGTTTCCATCACAAGTTTACCACTAAACTAAAACTGTCTATGAGATTGTTAAAAAATTATTGTTTTCTCTGACAGCGGACCCTTCAATAGCTGAAATTGTTAAGTCTCCGAACGTGGCTCGCTAAGCCCTCACAAGCCAGTTTCAATAACAAACTCAGAATTACTACGTGAAGGACACAAAATCTTTGTCAATATTGTTGGTAAAGAGCGGAAACAAAGGTCAGTTAAGCGGTAACACGTTTGAGGAGATCACGTGTGCCATTTTTCACTTCAGGTTATCACACCGGCAGTTAGGTAAATGTCTTCTCAGTTAGCACAAGAAAACATGCTGCCTAAGTTATGTTACTGCTGTTAAATCAATTCAAATTAGTTTAAATTAGTCGAAAACTTGGAAAAGTTAACACAGAGGCAAATTGCGGTGACCGGATACAACGGGAACTGCTAGATCTGTTGGTTCATTACTGAAATAAAAACGAATATGCTATAAAAATACATTTTAATTGCAACAATTCGGTACACAATAGTCTATAATATAAGGGAAGAAATGCATGCAACCGTGGAGCTGCAGTATTCTGCTTTCTCCTTTGTTGCTGCTACCCCACATATCTTCTGCCCGTCCACCCCACTCATCGAGGCCATTAAGTTCGTATCGACCATTACATATAGATTTCTATTACATATAAATTTCGTGTTGCCAGGCCCAAATAGCACGAGGAGCTACATTAATCACGCTTGATTACACTTATAGGCTTATTCTTAGAGACGACATTGATTCTCAGTCGAGTGTCGTGAGACCAAAACCGATGTTAAGTTGCTTGGATCAATCATAAGAGACGCAAATAGCACAATAAACCAACCAGAACTGAAAGCTATTACATGTGACAAGCATTAAACGCGGGAAGAAAATACAGATGAGCAAGGCACAATTCGGCTTTGGGTATACATCTGATTGGCCGAGAAAGTGGCGTCAATTTTTTAATGAAGCCAGTTACGTCTAATAGAGAGGAGCGTCCTCGGAAAACCTTTTTAGGATAGCTTTACTGGTACTTCCGCTTAGTCTTAGCTCACTGTTACAACATTAACCCTATTCACACCGGGTGCGGGGTGGGGGGTTGATCAATCAATCAATCAATCAATCAATCAGTGAATCAATCAATCAATCAATCACTCAATCAATCAATCAATCAATCAATCAATCAATCAGTAGCATGTTAAATGGCGGTTAAGGTCATATGCATTTGACCATATGATTTTAACATTGGCGTAAGTAATCAGGACATGCAAGTCTTAATTTCTCAGTTAAATAAACAATTGTTCCTTCAACGTCATCGTACACTGCAAATCAAAAGAATCTGACATTTGTGCCATTTAATTGCTTCAAAACGTTGTTCAATGGAAGAGCGTTGTGATAATAAAATCACTATTTGTGTGCTGTTTAAGGCCGTGGGTGACAAGCTGCTCATGAATAAATTTATAAGGCAAAATTTTGGTGGAGGTCTTACGTTAAAAAACTTTAGACCTTGATCGTTTGGGAGCCGATTTCGTTGAAACTTAATAGAGGACTTAAGGAATGTTGGAAGTGCAACAAGTTTGTTTTTCTTTTGACAAATTGCGTTTCTCTGAGATGCTTCGAGCTTCCAAAGTTAAGATTTGGTAAAACGCGACTCCGTGTCCACGTTTTCTCCTCGTGGAGAAGACAACGCTTCTTGATTTTGCCACTAATTGATCAGTTAAAACCTCTACCGGTGTCACAACAGTTAGTAAAATCGCCCTTGTTTAAATTTGAAGACTTAAAACTTCGGTTAAAAAGCCTGGTTTAAGAAAGTGCTTCTGTTATGACAACCTACAACACACCTATTTTACCTGTCTACTGTGTCAGTTCAGGAAATTTTATATCCGCGCTGTATTCTTGGACACAAAATTGGTGGTTTTAGGGCTTCCGAAGGCTTATCGAAGAAACACGAGTGTTTAAGCCAGGAATATTTTATTATGCAAATTATGGATATAAAAATTAAGAAGCTATTGTTAACACTCCAGAAACAAACAATAGATCAGCATGCAATCTAAAAAAATGGTGGTTTTCCGTCGAAAATAAACGAAAGAAAAAAGCATTGGTGCTGAACAATTAATATTTATACCACACAAAAAAAAGAAAGAGAATTTTACTATCGAAATTTTCAAAGCGGATTTTTCCGCTTAAACGTAGAATTAAACACTAAAACCAAAAAGAACGACGAAATCGAACTCTTTTATTATTTTACAGTCTGTGGAGCAATGTATGTATACACAGAAAAAACTTCACGGAGTTCCACTTACGAAAGACCCAGATGTTGATAAATATTGGACACAAAATTGGTGATGTTGATAAATATTCGAGATATAGATGGAAACAGTATTTTATTTTCGTTTTGTTTTGCTGGAAAAATTCTAAAAAGTTGCAATTAACGTTTCAACTAACAGATAAAGAATAAAAAGAACGGTACAGATACAACAAGTGAGCGCTCAACGCATTTATTATTATTGTTATTATGAAAATTTTTATTTAACAATACTTAAAATGCACAATATTTCCTGCCACACGATTAAACGTACAAGCAATCATTGATGCATAAACCAAAGATTTTATACTGCGGAGCTTACTCATGAACATTTCGCGCAATATCGCTATCATTCGTCGTACTTCGTGCATACGCTTTAAATAAAAGAATACTGATGATCTAGTCTCGCACCTGCCGCCTTAAGTAACTTGTCTTATAATAGACGCAAGGTTAGTAGGTATAAAGTAACTACAGTTACTGGTAGCCAAAATCTATTGAAATCACCAGATGACTTTGTAACATCAAGATTAAAAGTTAGATAAACTAAAACGGTGGCAATATAGACTGCTTCTTGTAAACAGGAGAACCTCTGTTACTAATAAAAATAGTGTGACAATTTAAATTAGTTCTATGTGTACAATATGGTTACAAAAATCGAATTATGATAGTCTACTTTTAAAAAGCGACATTGTTTCAAATGATAACAATGATTCAAATTATTGACCCTTTGTTGAAAATGTTGGATATATGTTGAGTTCTTTTAGCATCCCTTATTTAAAAAGTGCAACAATGAAACACATACAACTCTTACACGAAAATGTATCAATTTCAATGGACGATAAATTAAATATAGCGTCTGGCTTTTTCTTTTTTTCAGGAGTGTGGCATTGAGGGATACAAATTTGAATTACGAACGTCAGTCAGGTGACGAACACAATTTCACCATGGAAGCTCTTGCTTCTGTTTATAATACGTTGAGAGGTTTGACATGTGAATAGCTGTTTCGAATATGATCAGTTGGGATTGCTTTGTAGTTGTTTCACTACCTGAACCTGAATTAGTTCCTCTAACTGTTTAATCTACCATACCTCAAAATATGAAATTCAGATCACAAGTTTACCATTAAACTAAAATTGTTTGTGAGATTCAGTGTTCAAATATCATTGGTTCTCTGATCTTCCGTGACAGTAGGCACAGCTTAAATCCCCAGGCGTAACTCACTGAGAATTTAGTAGCCAATTTTTTGAGTAATCCAAAATTACTCAGTGAAAACTTCAATAATCATTGTCAATAATATGTCAATGAAGCAAGGACCAAATGTCAGTCAAACAATGGCAGCAAGAAACATATTAAACGGCGGTTAAGGTCGAGTAAACAGTGTGGAACGATCGATGACATGATACCGCCATTGAATTGAGATATCGATACAGTTTAATTTTAATTTCTCAGTTAAGAAATTCGTTTTATACAGAATTATATTGCTGCTCGAAAGTTTTACTTTTTCTATCTTCAAAGTACTGCAAAGCCATAGAATTTGATTTTTGCCATTTTTGTCGTTTAATTGCTTTAAAACATTTCGTGTGTATTTCGTCTTCAACTTAAGTTGTCAGTACTCTAGTTATAATTAATGCTTTCTCAGTTATGCACAAAATCATGAAAAAAAAAACATTTTTTGTCTGCTAACAACGGCCAGATAAATTGTTTCGTGTCAACGGAAATAACTGATAATGAAACAGTGTAACACTGAGTTAGCTGTAGATGTACAATCCAGTTAATGACTGCCCAGAACATTTCAAATGATAAAAAATCCACTTTCAAAATATTGACCCATTAATGTTAAAATGTTGGATATCGGCTACTTTCTTTGAGCGTCCTTCATTTTTAAAGTTTAACAAAGAAACACATGTTCATGTACTTTTGCACGAAAAATTATTTCGATGGACGATTAATTAACTACAACGTCAGGGTTTTTTTGGAAGTGCGGGATTGAGGCATCAAGATTTGCTTTAGAACGTCAATTGTGACGCACACACTGTTACAAAGAGTTTTGACATGTGAATACCTCTTTCGAAGATGATCAGTTGGGATTGCTCTGTAGTTGTTTGACTACAAACCTGGTTTGATTCCACTAACAATTTAATCTACAATACCTCAAAATATTAGTTTCCATCACAAGTTTACCACTAAACTAAAACTGTCTATGAGGTTATTAAAAATATATAATTTATATTATTTTCTGTGACAGCCACCCCTTTTAAGTCTCCGAACGTGGCTCGCTAAGCCCTCACAAACCAGTTTCAATAACAAACTCAAAACTTCTACGTGAAGGACACAAAATCTTTGTCAATATTGTTGGTAAAGAGCGGAAACAAAGGTCAGTTAAGCGATAACACGTCTAGGAGATCATGCTTGAGTTAACAGCATGGAACAACGGTATGATTTTATACTGGCTTTAGTATCTGGAACAAGTTAAATTTAATTTTTTAGCTAAATTGTTGAAATTTTTAAGATTGGTTGCTTGAGCGTTTTCCCTTTCTATTTTCAAATGATTGCTTAGCCACAGGGTTAACTTCTTCCATGAATGTCCTTTAATGGCTTGAAAACTTATTTTGTCCGCCATTTTTTCACTTCAGGTTATTACACCAGTTAGGTCAATGTCTTCTCAGACAGTTAGCACAAGAAAACATGCTACCTAAGTTATATTACTGCTGGTCAAGATCTATTCAAATCAGTTCAAATTAGTTGAAACTTTGAAAAGTTAACACAGAAATAAAAACGAATATGCTATAAATGTAAATTTTAAAATTCAATACACAATAGTCTATAATATAAGGAAAGAAATGCATGCAACCGTGGAGCTGCAGTATTCTGCTTTCTCCTTTGTTGCCGCTACCTCTCAAACCTTCTGCCCGTCCACCCCACTCATCGAGGCCATTAAGTTCGTATTGACCATTACATATAGATTTCTATTGCATATAAATTTCGTTTTGCCCAGCCCAAATAGCGGGAGGAGATACAATAATCACACTTGATTACAATAATAGGCTAATTCTTAGAGACGACATTGATTCTCAGTCGAGTGTCGTGAGACCAAAACCGATGTTAAGTTGTTTGGAACAATCATAAGAGACGCAAATAGCTCAATAAACCAACCACAAGCTATAACATTTAATTAATTTATTTGACGCCAAATAAAGTGTTTATGACTCCTACCCACTTATGTTGAATTTTAAATTGTTTAACGTAATTGTTAAAATTTAACTAAGATGATAAATAAGGGGGGAATGGCAGTGAGCAGGGTTCAACCGGAGGGGGATGGAGTGTATTTTGTGTTTAACGTAATTCTACGCACAATCCACAAAAAGGATATAGCAATAGTCACTAGACTATTCGGTGACTTAAATAACAATAGAAAGTTTATTGGCCAATAGTCACGATTTTGGACGAAAAAATACATAGCCTCGTTTTCATTTAGAGCTATAAGACGTGGCGTGTTCCTCGTGCTCGTCCTCTTTGTCTCCAGACGTAACGCTCTGCAAGTTCAACCCTTCTCCTCCCTTCCTCCACCTCATATATTTATCTTGCATTACTTTTCTTTTGTATTTTTTTCTCGTGCCCTCACCTTTCCTTGAGCTTAACGAACGAAGGAATCGTTGCTAATTAATTTTATTTGACTTTGTATGATTTAATCGATATAAATCAATAATTTCTTTCAGCACTCTTTGTAAACAAAGCTCGACTGTTGACCAAAAATTGACTAGAGTATATTCACCAAGTCATATTAATTGCAGCTGGGGAAGGCGACATAATCAAGCATTAAGCGCGGGAAGAAAACGCAGATGAGCAAGGCACAATTCGGCTTTGGGTGTACATCTCATTGGCTGAGAAAGTGGCGTCAAATTTTTAATGAAGTCAGTTACATGTAATCACCGTACCCAAATTGTGAATTAGCCAATCAGAAGCCTCGTTTACTGTCATGATTTTCTACGATATCAAGACACTGCCCTGATATCCTACGATACCATAAACAGTTCCTAAAACTCGCACTTTTTGCAGACTTACAAGATGAAAATTATCACAGAAATACAGCAAAACGTAAAACTAATACATTTGTTACACGAGAAAGTAATTTGTTTAACGTTATCAGAGAAAAAAAATACAATCTCGCGCAAAAATTGGACGCCGCTACACTGGCAGGCGCTCGCGTGTCCGTTTACGGACAGCGCTGAAACCTTTTGTTGCAAAATGGAGCCGGATTTTCTAAATTTCTCTCCTAAGTTGGACTTCCAAGATTCCGAAAATGAAACTCCAAACAACAGAATTAAAAAAATGACAGCTGAGAAGTAAGAGAGGAGTATTAACGCACTATTCTTCTCACAGTTCACGCGTCATATGACTAGAACACCTGACTGATCACGGTAACTGAGAAAAATAACCGGCTGGGTTTTAGCACGTGCACGAATTTGGATACCGTACATATCTAATCCCACCTTTTCTGGTACGCTTTGGCAGCATATCAGGCTCGTTTGGTCTCACCATGGGTATTTTGGCTCGACTACGTCTCGCCAAAATACGAATCATGGCTCGACCAAACTCGCCTGATAGCCCCCAAAGCGTACCAAGAAGGAACGATTAGGTATAATTATAGGCATGAGCGTTCTCGGAAAACTATTTTAGATTAGCTTTACTTCCGGCTTAGTCTTAACTCACTGTTGCAACATTAACCCGATTCAGACCGGGTGAGGGGTATACTGGGGCGGAATCTGCCTGCGGGGACTTTCTATGCTTACAAAACAAATGAAAGTTAAAGCCACCAAAACGTTATGACTTTCTGTAAAATTTAACTGGGAGCAATTTGGTGTATCAAGTCCCTGTTCAACAACCTTGACGTTGCCATGACAGCCGCTTTTCCAAAGGCGTTTCTTTCAGAAACTGCAAATGTTCATCTTTTTTAATGAAAAGTTACAAATACGTTATGTTTACTAGCAAACCATTTCAATTCCAAAGTGGAGAAACAGCTATAAAAATAACCCCTTCAGTGTACCTGATTGACGTTCCGCGAAGAACCAATCATAATCGAGCATTTTGCTATAGATACGATTATTATTATTATTATTATTATTATTATTATTGTTATTATTATTATTATTATTATTATTATTATTATATTCAGACTTTGAACAAAGAAACCTGTGTCTTAAGCTTCCAATTAAGGAGTATGAGGTTCATTAAAACCAATAACTGCGGTTGCCATGGAAACATTAAATTTTTGCTTGATAAATTTCAGGACAATTCGCAAATTTTGTAGCTTTAATTTCACTTGAATAATGAATTTCTGCGAAATATGAAATAAACGGCAGGGTATCTGACCAAACAACTGTTTTATTCTATTTAACAAGTTACCTTACAAGTTTCTCTCATCAAAAAGCCGATTAAAAGCAGACGATGTCATCCGAAGAGAAGTCCAGATGAACGTGTTAGAGAAACAGGAAACTATTTATATTCATCGAAAAATTAATTGCAAACTCCAATATATATTTGTTCGGTCACTCAACGGGTGCTCAGCAAGGGGTACAGGTCTTCCTACAGAATAGACTGACAATGACGTTCGTGGTACACAAAGGACGCAAAAGTCGGCAATACTGGGGGTTGCTGTCAGGCAAAGCGCAGTTCGCTGAAAAATTAAAAATAATTAAATGATCGCAATAATAGTAATAATAAAAATAATGATAATGTTTATGATAACGACATTGTTAATGACAAATAAAAACTGAAACATACCTTATTATAGGAAATTAACGCTCCATGAAATCAACGCGAATTGCAAAAATTCGCGTTTATAATTTAAGCCGCATTAATTTTTGTGAGTGTTAATTTCCGCGATGTTAATTAAGTGGAACGTTAATTTCTGCGACCTTGATTTCCATCAGTTTAATATCTCAAATTCTGAATCCAGTCCAGGCATTCTTGACACCTCGAAAACAATAGGTTTCCTACATTCCAGCAGAATTTAACGCAGATAGTTTATAAAGAAACTGCCCCACACACCTGTAGATCTGTTTTTCCCGTTCGAATTTAAATTCAGTCATAAAATAGATTTGTTCCCTTTGTGACCACAAAGTGTTTCTTTGGGTTAATCGTGTTGATTTCCTTATTTTGAAATTTTTCCCCTTTCTTTCGCGTTAATTTACTTTATTGGTGAGTAATTTTCCCCTGATTCGCGTTAATTTAAGTCGCGTTAATTTCAAATACCTTAATTGACACAAGCGTTAATTTCCTATAATAAGGTATGTTGCTCTTCATCATCAGTTTAAAATTTCAATTTCCAGTTTGCACTTCGTTGCGATTCACGATACAAATAGGTCCTAATGGCATAAAAAATTTATCTAATGGCCGTGTAAAAATAGCAACCTGGTCTTCTTAGGATAGGGGGTTGATCTGTGTTAAATACGTGGTGAGTACTAATTCGGGTATTCTGATTTCGCAGTATCGGCAACTAATCCGAACAAAGATACATTGAATATTTTATGAAAGGAGCAACATGCTGCCAGTGTCACCACGCGTTTTTATTTTATTTATTTTTCCTAGTTGGCTCTGAACTCACCTTTCGTAGTAGTCAGGGTTGGTGCTGAAAAACAAACAAAACAAAGCAAAATACGATTAACATCACTACCATGGTTCAAGAAATTTATCATTTATTAAGTAAGCGATAAAAATGCTGTGGAGTCGCAACCGACTTAACGCTGGGACAGGTTGCAGCGGCAATTCCCCTCGTGTGGCATGCCCAACGCTCTCGCTGCGAACACGTTTTGTTCCCGCAACCTGACGTAAGAATTCAACCTGCTTGAATTAGTGCGTCAGGTCGCGGGGACGAAATGACACAAATTGTCAATGTCGCCTCGTGTGAACTGTGCAAGCGAGTTGTCCCCGCAACAAAATAAATGACAAACTAATGGGGGTTGCTATCTGGCAAAGCACAATTCGCTGAGAAGGTAAAATAAAATGATAAAGATAATATTTTATGGAGGGAGCAATATGCTATCTTTCAGGAGGCACAACGCTTTCACACAATTTTACACTATCTGAGTTTGCAACGAAATCATTTTTTTTTTTAGCGGGCACTTACCTAGGGTAGAAGGCAGAGTTGGTGCTGAAAAAAAAACAATACTGGTATGACATAATGCACGTTTCAAGAACTATATAGATGATCATTGGTAAGTAATAAAATACGCAGAAAAACTGCCACTATATATACAATCAGCCATTCGATTTTCTTTCTTTCTTTCTTTCTTTTTTCTGAAAATAAAAAAGGACCTTTTTGATTAATGTAGCCCATAGTAAACAAAGGATTAATTGTGAATTGTACCCGCAGACACAAGAACTCGGTCTTGTAAATACAAAAAAAATTAAATTTGTTTTCTTTTTGTTTTAGTATTTTTATTTGGTAATTTTTTTTTCTTGTGCCATGGAAATGATAAAAATTACACTAACAATGACGTAACTGTGTTTGATGAAAAGCTTTTATTATCTTAAAAATTTGGAATAAATAAGGAAAATGTATCTTTAGCTTCAAAACATAACGAGTTAGTTAACCTTAGGTCGGCCACGTTTGTTATCATTATTGCAACCACAGGCGACCCCACTTCATCACGACCAAAGGACGTAACGGCATGTTTCAAGGTTCTCTGACACAAAACTTGGAGGGGGTGCCTGCCTCTATCCCGTGTTATTTTCGATAAACAGGGATAAAGCACTTGGAGTATGAGCAGAAATGGAGAATTCATTGTATAAAGGAGTTGAGACGATTGGGAAGGAAAGACCGATAAGTTGTCCTTTGCCTTTAAGATCAGCACTCACCTGGACTTGGAGTCGTTCCTGGTGCTGAAAACGACAGGAATAACATTAGATTTTCTTAAAAAAATAGTTATTTTAATTTATTATTATTATTAATTTAAAATTTCTAAATAGTAGAACAGGGTAGAAGCTTGCGTATTTGTAATATCAAATTTGGCTCCGGCACATTGCATTACCGTAGTGTTTAATTGTGTAATATTGAGTTTTTCTCCCTAAGCTAAAAGATGAACTCGGCTTGTTTTTTTTTTTTTTTCGTTTTTATTTATTTATCATTATTCTTTTTTCTTTTTTTTTTTTTTTGCTGCGATAAATAGTCAGTTTGCTTGTGCATTCTTTGTAGACTTAGTGTGTAGAAAGCCAACTATAGAAATTAAAATTAATGAATTAAAGCAGATGGTTTACTTACCCAACCCACTGTCGCCACAGTAACGGAAACTGCAGCCGGGTGTTCCCGAAAACTCGTACACAAAAAAGGCGCCGCAGTTTTGCACACGGATGGAACGAGACCACTGACAGCAGCGAGAAAAGCTGAAGCACACTGTACGTTGAACAACCCCTTGAGCTACTGTAGGATGCCCACCGCTGAGCCATCCAGGCACAGTTGTACCACAGTGACTTCTAGCCACACACTGAGTAGGCATCTGCCTGCCTGCTGCCCCGGTAAACTTGTACCAGGCCTTAGGCAAACGGTTGTCGTCACATTTTGGTCGATTGAAGATGCGGCCACGGAAGTTTTTGTTGCGGTCCGCCTCACTCAGGATCCTGTAATTCGAACAACCTAGAAAATTGTATAACAAGCTCATAAGTGCAGGCACATCTATATATTTGTTCACTAATATTTAATAATAACAATAATTTGTGAATTTGTATAGTGCATTTTCCATGACAAATTGAACAAATGCGCTTTATAATAAAAAGGAAATTATGAAAAAAAAAAGAATCGAAAATGACAAAAATAAGAAAATTAAATAAAACAACATTTGATAGTGAATTAATTAGGGAAGGCTAACTTAAATAAGTTAGTTTTAAGAAGAGCTTCAAAAGAATCGACAGTTCTTGCATTCTTGAAGAACAGCCAAGAAGAACAGCCTTGACTTGCTCACATTAAAAGAGCAAAATTAAGACGTACCAGATTACTTTACACGAGAAATGATTAGTATTTACTGTAGATTTGAAAGGTTTACAGATCGAGATAACAAATGAAGTCAAATACAGATATGCTTTAGATCGACGACAATATTGATTTAGATCGTAGAAATCGTTTTATTATCGCCTACCTGACCCTGATGGTTGAGTCGTCCGTACTGAAAGAAATAAAAGTAATGTTATTAATAGCACTTCGTTTACATTTTTCTTTTTCGTTTTGGTAATTTATGCCTCGAAAAAGATTACATAACACTTTAGAGCTTTTGCAATAGTTTCGTTCATGTTTGCCTGCAGATGAACAGCAGATGAATAATCCGCTAGATCAACACAGAATTGAACTACATTGATACAGACTCTTACACTGGGACATTCTTGCATAACTGAAACTGTGCAGCTCAGGCAGAAACTATAATTGGAATTTAAATGTAACTAAAATTTTGCGACATTTTTTGAGACACATTTTCCACACTTGATAAAGTGGAGTTAAAGTCATTTATTTCCTCCGTTGAGTGCAACGAAATCCGTACTATGCAGCTGTTTAACGCATCTGTTAGCTGATACTTGACTATAATAAAACCGGAACATTAGCCCCCCCCTGTGAAAGATAAAACGTTTTCAAAGGTTAATTGGGCGCCAAAAAAAAACGATTCCATTTAGTAAACGACAAAGAGAAATGGCCTAGGCACTGGCAATGTGTTGAGGACCAAAGAAGACCAATACTGGTATGTTCCTCCAAAATAGAGGGAAAGGAAGATCAGCCTGCTTAGGTCACCTTGTATCCAACCAAAATGCTTAAGACTGGATGAGCTATAGCTAGTTAAGGCCACATTTGTTATTTTAACGTTAGGGATAAAGTTAGTGACTGCAAGAAACAATATTTATTTTCTTTTATAAGATGCACAACTTCTTGATGAAACAACTTACCGGTAATTCATTTTACACTGCACTAAACTGTGACTAGGTTAAATTTTGAAACAAAAAAGATAGCTAGTGAATGTTTATATACAGCCTGAGTGATGTAAACATACCTCCAGTCATTCAGTGTTTCATGAGACGTGTTGTGCCAAATATGTGTAAGAGAATGCCTCTATTATGTCTGTTAATTCCTCTGATGGACACCATTTAGCAGGGTTTTAAGTTCGCTTAAAAAGTCTATTTCTTACACGGTAAGATAGTTGAATGTTAAGTTATAGTCATATCCCTAAACTGGTGTTTTTCACTGTTGCAAATCCAGTTTCTGCCCATTAAACCGTTGCCATGCTGTCGTCTTTAGTGGAACCATCATGATGAAAGCAAGTGAATATTAACTGAGCATGCAATCAAAAAACGTGGCACACTCTTTGTGGCACTCTGTAGCATTTTTGTCACTTGCTTCTCTGCCTGAAAATTAACCTGCATGCAGGTCTCATTAGGATTGTATGGAATAAAATTTAAAAACTACCATCTTGTGAACTTAGCATCTAAAATATTTTAGCCTTTTTATTCCCTGTCTGTCAATATTTTGAATGTTTGAAATGATTAATGCTTCCCTTGCATGCATATTTGTAAATATTTGGAATGTCTGAAATGGTATTTTGATGCAAAACAGACCTCTTGCCTGTCAATCACTTAAATAAACATTATTTCATTGGCGCATTTTGTCTGCTTTTTATCTGCAGTACCCATCCGTGTCAGGAGAATATCTGCAGTTTCTAAAGCACTGCATGGGGATCAAGGGAGCAGATGCTCTGCAGATTTAAGCACCTTGCAGACATTCTGCAGATATTCTACAGACATTCTGCAGACATTCTCCAGATATTCTGCAGATGATCTGCAGAGAATCTGCGGATCATCTGCAGATCTGCTGCATATTTGCTAGCAGATCTGTAGCAGACTGAAAACAGATCTGCCGGTTTCCTACGGGCAGCCACTAGGGGCGTTCACGCAAATGCCCTTAGCAGCCAAGAGCAATGAGAGACAGCTGTGTTCACAGGCTATGAAAGTCAGTGATGGAATATTTTTACCACTACCTCCCCTCTGCTTGGTGGTTACGGAGGCCAAACTGCATTGTACAGTCAAACCCTACTTTGTCGGCATTCGCTCAATGTGGAAACCTCATTATAACAGACAGTTTTCTCTGTCCTGGTGGTATTAAAGCCCATGCATTTTTTAGACAAAATTGAACCACTTAATACAGACACCCTGTCATGGACAGTTTGTCCTTTCTGAAGGTGCCCATCGGCATATTAACCAGTTCAACTGTGCAGTGTTTAAATGAAATATTTCATGTGGGATTCTTCTCAAGATAGATGGTTCCTTAGGCCTGGTCCACACTAGCGACATGTTGTGTTGTTCACACCGGTGACAGCTGTACATAATACATAGGTTTTGTTTTGCATTTGCATGACCCCGCAGTTATGTTGTTCATGTCACTAGTGTGAATTAGGCATACAATTCAAATGATTTTTGTCTCTCGCTACTAAATGCTAGTCACTAGAAAACTCATTGATGCATAATATAATTTAAAAACAACACCAAAACACACAAGCGATAAAATAGATTAAAAGAGGACATTCACTCTTCAATTTACTCTTATAAACCTATTTAAAGCTTTCGTGAGCTTTGGATTTTTTTTATTCTGTTGCTTAGAGCAGGACTTAACAAGAGATCATAATGTGGCCATGGTAGAGTAAAGTCCTGAACAAGCTCAGTATAATTTTGGTTTAATGCAAATATAACAATTTGATCAGGGGCAGACTAGACTGGAGCCACATTTTGTTGTTAAACCTAGAGATGAAAAGAAAAAAAAATGACTCAATTGGGTTTAAGCCACCTCATGATTTGGCCATTGTCACAAAGAAAACAACATGTAAGTTAATTCATAATGTTCAAATTTCAGCAGCTGCGTTTCCACAAGAACATGAATCACATATCACATTACAGTCACTATTTCCCACTCAAGAGAAAACGTTTTACCTCAAAATGTCAAAGAGACCTTAGAAAATGCAGTTTATTGAAGCCTCAGAATTCTAAAGTCTTCCTAGGGACGCTCTAGAAGTGATGTTGTGCTACAGAACTGTCCCAATTTACTCATGTAACAGAAAAACCGTAAGAGGTCCGACGGGGTCTGACCCTCTAAAATTGAAGAATAACTATTCCTACAATAGCTGGTACGATTTTGTAAGGTAAATCCGACACGATATTGAGACAAGGAACGAACGCGTTGGTTGACTACAGAACGTGGACAACGGCCGCCATATTGGACAAGCTCGCGAGGAAGTCCATGACGAACAGTCTATGAAGATGTTTTAAAATATAAAGGAGTATCTAGTAAAAGTAAAAACCTACCTTTCATTTAAACTCCTCCATTGAGAAAAAACGAGCTTCATCGTGCAGAAAGGTGCACTCAAAACCATAACATGTTGCGTGGAGAAATTTTCTCAGAAAAGACTAACGAATGAATGCAGTGTTCTGATTGGTTGATCAGAGCTACCAGAATGCCTTTCGGGCTGTGTCCAACCTCCTCTGGCTTCGGAATGAGATTATTTAATGGTACGTGTCCGTGAAGTGTCTCTAAAAAGTTGCAAAATTTCAAATATTACCGTCGAGATTTAATGTATTGATTAAGATTACGTAACAACAACAACAACAACAACAACAACAACAACAACAACAATGCTTACCTTAACGTTTCAGAATGGCTCGCTAGTCTTGGGGGCACCAAGTTTTCAAAACCGATTGAAGAAATGTCAAAAGAAGAACTGGATGCTTGTCTCAGTCAAGTGTTTTTACACCTCTACGAGGAAGTAAGATAGCACTTATTACAAAACTTTGTGGATGAAATCCATAAGAGCTGCCATTGATCGTTTCCTTCACTCGTTGCCGCACAACAAACCGTTTTCCATCATCGCTGACCCTGCTTCTACTGAGGCAAATTAAGTTTTAGACGCTTTCGTGAAAGACTAGAGAAAAACGGGCAAAATATAGGTGAAGTCGTTCACAAGAAAGCAATCTACAAAGAGCAGCTGAAGAAACCACTCATGTCCGATACTGCCGAACTGGTACGAACCGTTATTTGCAGTTGACGGTCCGTAAGTTTCGCACGGACCACCATCCTTGCTTACGGACTGTTATTTGCGGTTGACAGCCCGTACGTTTCGCACGGACCGTCGTTCTTGCTTACGGTCCGAATACAGAGCTTGCATCTCATTATCTTACCAGGGCCAACTGCAGTTGGCGGTCCGTACGTTTCGCACGGACCGTCATCCTTGCTTACAGACCGTCATTTACGATTCACGGTCCTATGTAGAGGTATAAATAGGCAATACAAGTATGATTGAGCCTCACTATATAACCTTACGTACGAAGCAAGCGAGATACACTAAGAGAAGACGGTAATATGTCTATTACTCGTTCTATAAGCGTTGCGCAAACTGATGACAGGGTTCTAAAAGCGGACTCTCTAAGAGTCAAACAAAGCGATCAATTACATGAAAGAGAAGAGAGTAATATGTCCATTACTCCTATGATTATGCCCGTTATTCAAGCGTACGTACGAAGCTAGCGAGGTACACGAAATAGAAGACGATAACATGTCTATTACTCGTTCTATAAGCGTTGCACAAACTGATAACAGAGTTCTAAAAGCGAACTTGTACTGTTATATGTCGATTACTCCGCCTATTGAAGAACTGTGCAACTGTCCAAGGGAAGACAACTACGATTATGCCCCGTTATTTAAGCGTACGTTCGAAGCGAGCGAGGTACAGGAAACAGAAGACGATAACACGTCTATTACTCGTTCTGTAAGCGTCGCGCAAACTGATAACGGAGTTCTAAAAGCGAACTGTTATGTCGATTACTCCTTCTATTCAAGCCTTGTGAAACTGTGCAAGGGAAGACAACTTTGATTATGCCTCGTTATTTAATATTGTTTCACGGGTTAAGCAAAACTACCCAAAGCGTGTCAACAATAATTAAACACTCAGTTTTCTATTGCTATAATAGGCTCCAAACTAAACACTTCCTTTCTTGTTTCAAGATGGTTTAAGCCGCGTTTGTTCAAATCTCCCTCTGATAACAAGAGTAAAATATTCAAGTCCCACTAATGAAATGCAATTTACGGACCGTGAACTCTTCTATACGGACCGTATCTGAAGTTCACGGTTCGTACGAACTGTGCGCTCCGTCAAAAAGATATCTCCCTCTGTTTACAAGAGTGAAATAACTAAGTCCCACTTAAATGAGATGCAATTTACGGACCGTGAACTCTTCTATACGGACCGTGTGTGTGGTTCACGGTCCGCACAAACTGTACGGACCGTAAGAAAGATATCTCCTCTCATAACAAGAATGAAATACTCTAAGTCCTACAAATGAGATTCAATTTACGGACCGTAAACTCTTCTATACGGACCGTATCTAAAGTTCACGGTCCGTACGAACTGTACGGACCGTCAACCCTTCTCTACATACGTACGTGGGCTTTACGGACCATAAGAAACTCTACGGACCGAAACCATGGTCTCACGGTCCGTTACGGTGCGGGTGTATTGGACAACCCTCTGAACACTTAAATACTGCAATAAGGTTTTTCTCGTATACTTGAACAGTCCTTAAATTTTGGATTATCGTACGTTAATTTCAGTTGAGCTTTTTATTTGCTTCGCTTTTGATTTTTGATTCAACTGTTCGCACTGCAGTGGAGGTGCACGTGTCATGTGATCATATCACTTCCCGATCGTTTTGTAAAATAAAATAAAATTGGGAGAAAGCGAAGGTTGAGAATTTAATAAAACAATTATTCCATTCGCCCTTGTTGGATACGAGATTGGTGATAGCCAACTCGTTGCTTCGTGCCTAGTTGGCTATTTACAACTCGTATCCAACGAGGGCTCATGGAATAATTGTTAAATACTACAAGCTATTTCTTTCAGGCAGGAGGAATAATTTTCGCAAGTACCCCAGATCGACTATTGATTCCGTTGGAACGCCATACGACTACGGAAGCGTAATGCACTGCACTATGGGAGGACGTCTTTCAGCAGGAACGGACGACCAACAATATTGGTTAAGAAATCAGGGGTATGTTACCACGGCACTCTCGACTTCCGGGAAGGATGTTCCGATGTGACAACGGCATTATGTTGCAGTTAAAACGAGTTTAACGGCTAATCGCTCAACCCTCGACCAACAAAATTAAATCCTGGAAAAAATGCCAGATGACATCGAAAAATCATGGGGTTTTTAATAATTTCTATTGAGCGAAGTATTTCATTACTCCTAATTTTAAAATTCACAAACTTTTTTTTAAATCTGCCCTTCAAATAGTTGTTTTACTAGATCATTCATTCATTCATTCATTCATTCATTTACTCATTTATTCATTTATTTCTTTACCCTATCAGGCCGTCATTGATCAGCGACGTGGTTTAAGTGCTATAGGCGCACAGCAGGCAAATCTTCTGTACAAGTCACTGTGAGTACAGGGTATGTTTAACTTTTCATTTGATTATTAATTTATTATCATCATCATCATCATCATCATCATTATCACCATAATCATCATCATCATCATCTTCGTCATTATCATCATCATCGTTAATACCATTGCTATTATTGTTGTTTATGATTATGATTATGATTATTAATTTATTTCTAGCACCGACCATGACTTCAAATCCAAGTGAGCGATATACCAATAATGTGCATGTTTGCAAAGAAATCCTTGAGTTGCAATCATATTGGCTTTTTCGGTTCTTTAAAGACCGGAGGGAGAGGCTGACGGTGCGTGTTCTTCCTAACTTTAAGAATAATAAAGTTATCACAACAAAAAATAGTATACCTATTTTCCTAAAGTTAAAGATTGTTAAACGTTTTTTTTTCCTAGCACCTACCACGAGCCCAACTCCAACTGCAGGTGAGTGATGAACAAAACCTATCTTTTTCATAATAATATATATTGTACCCATAATATTCGCTTATGATTAAAAACACTATTTACGAGTCTCAAAGACGTTAAAAAAGGGAAAAACCTAACGTTTTCGACTAATTAAGACATCTTCAGAGTAAAAAGATGACTTAGTTAGTAGAAAACGTTTGTTTTTTCCCTTTTTTTACGTCTTTTAGCCTTGTAAATAGTATTTTTAATATGATTGTGATAACACATTTTGAAAGTTTCTTTGTTGTTGTTGTTGTTGTTGTTGTTGTTTCGAATAACGCTGACAAGACTTAACTTTGGAGGACAGCTCATCCCTCGGGCATAACCTTAGACAAAACAACAGTTTTTATTAGGAGAAAAGATCAGGAGCTTTTCATTGTGCGTTCTGTTATTACAAGGAAACTCGATTATTATACCTTTTTTAATGTGTGCAGTTGCAACACCATTTATTTAGTTAGCTTATTGTTTATATCTGATCTAGTTATATCCTGCCTATGTTCCTACTTTTTCAGCACCAACAACCCGGCGTGTATCAGCTGGTAAGTGAGACCCTTTTGTATGGTTTACAATGAAAATTGCACGCTTTAAGCCCCAAGCCTTTGAAGGGGAGTCCTGGTGCGAAACAAAACAACAAGTATAGGGTGCATTGATAAATTCAAAGTTTGCAAACTGCTTTTAACATGTATTCAACAAACTTTAACATGCATCAAAAGCGTTCAGTAAATAATTCCCCAGAATACCTAAGAGCCCTGCGGGGATTGACGCCAATCTGACTCGCCCCAGTCGTCTTCATGATGCGCGAAGCACGGGAGCGCGAGGTATGATAGCAAGGGGTGCATGCGGCATGAAGACGACTGGGGACGAGTCAGTGGGCCAATAGTATCCTTTCTAAATAGTGTTTTTTAACGGGGATACTTCAGACGATTTGTTCGTAATTCCATAATCTGATAGAAATATCCAAGAGTAATATAAAATTTTATTAAATTTTATGGCTATCGACCTTTGTGTTAGTTATGAGAAGTTTTCCAAAGCTTGCATTCCAAATAAAATGGGATCATTTTAATCCAGCAAGATGAATTTTAATCTAATGTCATCAAACAAGCTTGCAAACAGCTAGAGTTTACTCACAGGAAGTTACATGATAATCTGGACAATTGATTACCTAAAGGAGCAACTTTTCATTTTTTCTTCCGAAACTATGGCCCACCCTACCCTAGTGGTAGCTGTGGCTGCGACTTCATTGACAGCGTGGATCTGGCGCTTAAAGGGGGTGGTTTTGCATTTCGTATTACGCCTGGCTATGGCGTGCTGATAAGTCCTAGTGAGAACGAAACAGCTGTCCATGGCTGCCACTGCCCAGTCGATATGGCCAGTGGTATGGCCAGTATTTTCGCATGTTGTGCCCATGCGTAAGGTACTGGCCCTTTCAAATCGTTTATTTTGTCTTTATAGGATGTTCCAATCACAGAATTCTGAGTGATTTTGACCGCGTAAAACGGTACCAACGTGGAGGAGTTGCAAAGTGTGACCGCTTTAATTTCCCCAAGGCCTGGTATAAGTTCACAGGAGCTGCTGGCCAGTGGATGCCCACCCAGATTGTACCCGTAAATCATTGCGGTACGGATGCTCCTGGCTGGCTTACCGGCTGGCATCCTACAGTGGCTCAAGGAATTGTCATGCGCAAAGTGTGTTTTCACTGGGCCTGGCGGGATCGGAGAGGGAGACGCTTTGATTACCCATGTCTGTGGAATCGTTACATCAGGGTTGAAAACTGTGGTGCCTTCTTTGTGTACGAGTTGACGCCAACACCGACCTGCAGTTTACGCTACTGCGGTGACAATCAGGTAGGTAGGTTTCAACTGGAAGGCTTCTGAGTGACAGATCTAAAGAACGCTTAAGTTCAACGCTTACGTTACATTTATTTATTTAATTATCTACCAACTTCGACTCAAGGTGAGTGATGAACCAATAAGTAAAATTAATAGATGCGGGTGTACTTTCTTAACCTTGTTCCATTCCAACCTACGTACGAGGGGCGAAAAGAAAGTCGATTCACCTGAGGTTACATTAGTACCCCTTGCAGTTTGGTTTTTCATTGAAATTGTCGTTAGATCATACATACAATGTGAATAAGAAAGGAGTTGAGCTGTTTTAGCATCAAGCCAAGAGAAGTTGCAAGCGCTTTTCTTTCTCTAAATGCAGACAAAAATAATAAAGTCACTCACTGTAGAGGGAAAAAAATGCGCCAGATTTTACACATTAAAGCTCGTTTTCAAAGAACTTTTTTGCAATGCAATGTAACGTCGTACCTTTCTTTTTCAGCGTCCACTTCGAGGCTGACCAGTCAAGGTGAGCGGTAAGCTAGAAAAAAATAGATCAAAATCTCAGGACAGCCTTTATCGCTTCGGTCTTATTTATTTATTTATTTATTTATAGGGGAGCCCGCGCGCTAGCGCGCCAGGGGAGCACCATTGCTTAGGAATTTTGGTAATCTATCGATCCCAGTAATTTTGGTTGTGACGTCAGCGTACGTCCGTCCCTATAGACTCTGGCGGAGGGGAGAGGAGTCGCAAGACACCCCGACGGGGGTGGAGAATGCCATCTTTTTTTGGCGGGAAATGGCGCGGTTCTCTTGGGCAACCGCCAACCGCGGCGTTTTTCTTGGCAGGAAATCGCATGACCACCGTCACTTTTGAAAAAAAAGTTGTTTTTAAAAGCGTAGCTTGTTTAGCAAAACGATTCAGTTCGAAAGAAGTGAAGTTTAGAACTTGAGAAAAAACATCAAATAACTATAAATGGAAAGAGAGAGTTGAACAGAATACTCAGTTGTCTTTTTAGGAAAGCAAAAAGTTCAAGTTACTTTTAAAGACTTCATCTTTGTTGTCGGTTCCGTGCTGCGAACAGGGTCGGCACAACCCTTGTGTTTGTAGTATTTCGCAGCGGTTCCGATCTCAAATATAGCAGAGCTGGTGCCTTCTGGCTTTTTCTGTCCACAACCATGGTTTTTGCGGCGGTCCCAACACATTTTCCGAATAAAAACATTAACTTGCGTAACTCGCATAACATCGAATCGAATCGAAGTACATCGCTTGAATTCGCAGCATTTGGCAATGGTTCGGACATCAAACATGGCAGAGCTAGTGCCTTCCGGTATTTTCTGTCTACAACCGTGGTCTTTGCAGCGGACCGAACACATTTCCCTACGTGTTTATGTCAATCCAGCTGTATTTTAACAATTTAGCACAAGAGGCTTGGTGGTCACCATTTTCCCTTTTCATTCCGGTGGTTTTGGAGGCTCGTCGGTTCGACCCTCAGGGGAAGCAGTTTTTTTTTTCCATTTTGGTTTTTTTTTTTTTTTTGGGGGGGGGGTTATTACTTTAAAAAATGAATAACTTCCAGCGATTATTAAAAAAGTGGGGCTCCGCTTTTAGGCTTGGCTAAATCTATATATTTTATTTCTTTCTTTATTTCTTTATTTCTTTCTTTATTTCTTTATTTATTTATTCTACAGGAAATGCCGGGACAGATCAGCCAGCTGCAAAGTTTATGGACCTCATGTATGCGGCCAAAACCTTAGGTGGCCTATATCAAAAACCACCAACCTGGTTATGACTATAATAGATGGATACCGCTCCACTAACGTGACCATTTATAATTCTATTATAGGAATGCGTGATCTGATAGTGTCGGCTAGTGAATCATGTAATACTAAAATGGAATTAAGAGATTTTAGGTCTCCTCGGTTAAGGAGCAAAACTTGTGTTTGTTACATTCATTTTCCCCTTTATTAAATATATGCGACATGATAAAAATCATGCTAGCATTTCATGCTCTCTCTTCTCGACTTAACACTTTCTTGACTTAACCAATGTCACTGAGAGTTATACCTTTATCTCTTTAGATCCCGACAGTTGGTTAGCTTCTTGTCACATATCCGATTAAGAATGAATCAAGGTTTCTGCTGCATTAATATTAATCAAAATTTATAACGGTTTGGCAGCAGCTTTTCAAGTTATTAACCTGCAGAAGTGGTGCTTTCCACTCAGTTGTTTTTACCGTACGTTGGAAGCAACAAGAAGTGGTTTCTTCTTCTTCTTTTTCTCCGTCTTTGGTTTATTAGTAGAAATGGCGCTATAGAGAGTATTATTATTATCATCATCATCATCATCATCATCATAATCATCATCACCATCATCATCATCATCATCATCATCATCATCAGCAGCATCCTGGTCAGAACAGTGTTCAGCGCAGACCACAATCCTGATGGTAAGCTTTACTCTTGTAGAAAATGTAATTTTCAGAAAGAAACGTTTTAGGAATGTAAACTCGCTTTTCTAGCCGTATGTGCTGAAGTCCACGTTGCTAGCCGTACGTGTAACGGTTCAAGCTGCTTGCCGAGGCAGAGCAGAAGGCGGCGTTTTCCATAATTCTGTTGATAAGAAAGGGAATCCTTTCCAGTCGGATGGTGCAGATGCTGCTGGTCATCAAAGAGTATTGTGTGTGTGATTTGTTTTTTTTTTTTTTGTCATTTGTTAGTCGTCACTATAGATCGTGATATTTTATCCAGTTGTTGTTACTGTCATTTTAGTCGTTTCAGTGAAAGTTGATAAAGGACGCGCTATATAGCTGAAGTTTTTCCCTCAATATAGCGCGCGCATTCATTGGCTGTAACAATAACGATACGATATAAGTATTTGAAAATACATATCAGATTACGTACGAATTGAAATAAAACCTCTGACGATAAACAAAGATATAAACAAGTAAGAAAGAATCATGAATTTTTCATTTGTTTTTAATGTTGTTTAAGGTCATAGTGCTCCTTATTGACCTTGTAATTGTGTATATATTACAATTTGGACCCAACTCTAACTAAGTAAAACAACAGCAACAACAGAAAAACATTTCATAATCCTTTTGAATAAAAAAAATTAATAAAAGCGTCAAAACACTGAAAGGAGTATTTCCCAGTGTACTCTAAAAAAGCGAAAGCTCGTATGGGTTCATCGACGCATCCACAATATTGTACAAGAACATCAGTGGAGGCTGACTTTGGAGTGCGAAATTAGATTTTGAAGTCATCGCCCACCTTGAGTAGGGCGTGAAGTTGTGGTGGGACGGGCAGTTGGTTCTGAAAGAACATGATGAATGTGGGAAATATTTGGAAGAAAATGATGTTACCAACACAGACAGTTGCCAATAACGTTAATGATACTTTGCCTAAGATAGAAAAGTTTCATTAGCAACTCCTCAGTTGTTCGCTTGAGATTCGTATTGGATGTACATAATTAGCCAACTTTGGTATAACGTCGACGTGAGCACGTGGAACAAAGGTGAGTAATTTTAACAAAGCTACCATTTTGTAGCACAAATAATACGCGTAGGTCTTCAAGAAGACGGGGTTTAGTAAATGGATCCCACAGAAGAAGTGGAAATACGACGAGATCAAATGGAAGGGAAAATGTTTATAGTGGCGCGGGAAAAAACAACAACAACAATCTCAATGTGATTCCAAACATTTTATGACTCCAGGACTTAAAAACATTTCCTCCAGTTTTCCGTGGTAAATTGGCTTCTTATTTCCCACGATTTTCGTCATCTAGCCGTCAAAATGTTGTGGACTCCCTACGCCTCCGGAGTCTACAACATTTTGACGGCTAGATGACGAAAATCGTGGGAAATAAGAGGCCATACCACGGAAAACTGGAGGAAATTTGTTTTTTTACCACAAAAAATGGAAATTTAAGCATTTCGCCTTGTGTTTACTATTGATAATTTCTTTCACCGTCGCATCGATCATTAAAATTTGACCGGCTGAATGGTAGGTTTTATCAGGAGGGCTTTCCACTTGGAAATATCAAGACAAGACTAAATAAAATGGGACAGAAGCATTGAACGATGATTTCAGCATTGTTTCAAGAAAAATAAAAAACGTGCCAGATTTCAGAGCTAATAATTAGAAGATGCTTTGCACAAGACTTGTGCCACTTCGCTCACTCCGGAGCAGTTTCGTTGATTCTTTCAGCTTTGGAAATAAACGCTGCAACGCTTCGCAAGGTTTTGGCGCCTTTTTCTTTCATTCATGTGACCGATTCTTTTTCCCTTTTTATCTCTTTTCTCATTTTTCTTTCTTTCTTTCTTTCTTTCTTAATTTTGTAACAATTATAGTGGTTGAGTTTTTAATAAAATTAACAATTTTACCACAGGGTTTTTTTTTACGTGGTGCCAGTCTACAATAAATTGATCACAAGCTAAAAGCATTTTGCGACAAGCATTCATGACGCGAGCCGTGGTATGGACTCTCATCTCCCACGGCTCTCGGCCAATCAGAAAACGAGAAACTGATAAGATGTGGTAAAAACGTCATTTCAACAGGGCAAGATTGTTTTATATAATTTTTACCTGCGCATTCTGATTTGTAGAGAAGGTTTGCTTGCAGCGCATCAACATCACTTAAACCACGTCGTTGCCCAATATTTTCCTGCAAAAATAAGGCATTTATATAAACTTTGAGGCGAAGGAATTACGTCTCCAAACTTGCGTTGGCAAATTCCTCCTCTCCCCTTCCTTTTCGGTGCCATCCACTCACGCTAGTTAAAAAAAAAATCCCCTTAAATCGCATTTTGATCATGACCTCACAGACATAACATAAGAAAGTTCGTGCCTAAAAATCAGCTTTCTTTCGAGGCTTCAATAATGACCCGTAGCCATTCACCTTAAACCGTAGCAAATGCATAGGCCAGGATTAATTACTTCATGGCTTCCTGCTTTATGATGCTAATGCGATCATTTGACTGGCCTGTTAACAGAGAGGGCTACTCAAATACAAAGACACGTTTATACAGAAAGAATATCAACTGTTTAGAAACCCATGTAACTGACGTTAGGATTACCAGTTTGCTAAAGATTACTGTCAAACCATTTTTCTTGTGTTTCCTGTCTCAAAACCACTGGATGATATTGAGGCAACACAGTGTACTGTGGAACAGGGGACCAAGGAACTAACATTATAACAAGACATCTCAGACATAAGCCACTAACAGTTCTAGCGTAGAAACAATACGAAGTTATGCCCCGTTCTGTATATCTTGCTGGATTATCTACTGGTAGCCTACCCCCGACTACAAAACTCGTATCGTAGGCTGTCCGTTCTTGGTGAATGCTCTGCTACCATAATGCATCAAGCTCCCGAAATCGTAAGGAGTGCCAAGGGAATCAATAGTGGATCTACCGTACTTGAGGAAATTATTCCTTCTATCTGAAAAAAAAAAAACCTGTAGGTATCAGTTTCAATCATCTTGTGCTAATTGGCTAGATGTAACGAAGGGCTGAAGTGGCTTCTCTTTTGGTATTAATTTGGAAGATCTGACATAAAAACTAGCCTTATTTAATAATTGTATTCGTTCATTCATTCATTCATTCATTCATTAATTCATTAATTCATTCATTCATTCATTCATTCATTCATTCATTCATTCATTCATTCATTCATTCGTTCGTTCGTTCGTTCGTTCGTTCGTTCGTTCATTCATTCATTCATTTCCTTTTCTATTGAACCTGCCTGAACACAATAACCAGTGAACAACAAGAAATTATTCGACATAGTTCGTCAGCGAATATCTTTGATTGGGGGAATCCTGCCCCGTATCAGTTGCGACGAAAGGAACGCTGAATTTTTAGAGCAGCGATTTAGCTGAATTTCTGCATCATTTATTTGTTGTAGAATTAAGCGCAAAAAAAGGTCATGCAGAATTTCTGCATCCACAGTTTTCAAGCCACCGAATTGAGATGCAGAATTTCTGCATCATCCATTTGTTGTCGGTACAGTAATGAACAACGCGAAAAATAAGGTTGTACAGAATTTCTGCATCCAACGTCTTCAAGTCACCCGGCGAAGATACAGAATTTCTGCATCATTCATTTGCTTTAGAGTTACTCTTCTAGAGTTTATTTGCAGCTGTAAGGCCTTTGGATGGGAATACCTTTGCTATGCTGTAATTTTACAGGTCATTTTTTGTCTCCATCCATTTCGCTCAATTTTAACTGTAGGTTTTTACTGTAAAATTGTGTTCAGAATAAACGTGGTTAACTACAACAACAGTTAAAAAATGTGATTTCGTCGTGTTAACAGGGTATTACTCGAACTAACGGTTTGTTTGCAGTCGAGTATCGTACATTTCTGGCGGAAATCGCGTTTTATTCCGTGCGAAATTGGGCTTTATGACGGAATTTTGGAGTTTGGAAAAATGCATTTTAGTTTGGAACGCGTTATTTGCGACAAGCATTCATGACGCGAGCCGTGGTATGGACTCTCATCTCCCACGGCTCTCGGCCAATCAGAAAACGAGAAACTGATAAGATGTGGTAAAAACGTCATTTCAACAGGGCAAGATTGTTTTATATAATTTTTACCTGCGCATTCTGATTTGTAGAGAAGGTTTGCTTGCAGCGCATCAACATCACTTAAACCACTTCGTTGCCCAATATTTTCCTGCAAAAATAAGGCATTTATATAAACTTTGAGGCGAAGGAATTACGTCTCCAAACTTGCGTTGGCAAATTCCTCCTCTCCCCTTCCTTTTCGGTGCCATCCACTCACGCTAGTTAAAAAAAAAATCCCCTTAAATCGCATTTTGATCATGACCTCACAGACATAACATAAGAAAGTTCGTGCCTAAAAATCAGCTTTCTTTCGAGGCTTCAATAATGACCCGTAGCCATTCACCTTAAACCGTAGCAAATGCATAGGCCAGGATTAATTACTTCATGGCTTCCTGCTTTATGATGCTAATGCGATCATTTGACTGGCCTGTTAACAGAGAGGGCTACTCAAATACAAAGACACGTTTATACAGAAAGAATATCAACTGTTTAGAAACCCATGTAACTGACGTTAGGATTACCAGTTTGCTAAAGATTACTGTCAAACCATTTTTCTTGTGTTTCCTGTCTCAAAACCACTGGATGATATTGAGGCAACACAGTGTACTGTGGAACAGGGGACCAAGGAACTAACATTATAACAAGACATCTCAGACATAAGCCACTAACAGTTCTAGCGTAGAAACAATACGAAGTTATGCCCCGTTCTGTATATCTTGCTGGATTATCTACTGGTAGCCTACCCCCGACTACAAAACTCGTATCGTAGGCTGTCCGTTCTTGGTGAATGCTCTGCTACCATAATGCATCAAGCTCCCGAAATCGTAAGGAGTGCCAAGGGAATCAATAGTGGATCTACCGTACTTGAGGAAATTATTCCTTCTATCTGAAAAAAAAAAAACCTGTAGGTATCAGTTTCAATCATCTTGTGCTAATTGGCTAGATGTAACGAAGGGCTGAAGTGGCTTCTCTTTTGGTATTAATTTGGAAGATCTGACATAAAAACTAGCCTTATTTAATAATTGTATTCGTTCATTCATTCATTCATTCATTCATTAATTCATTAATTCATTCATTCATTCATTCATTCATTCATTCATTCATTCATTCATTCGTTCGTTCGTTCGTTCGTTCGTTCGTTCGTTCATTCATTCATTCATTTCCTTTTCTATTGAACCTGCCTGAACACAATAACCAGTGAACAACAAGAAATTATTCGACATAGTTCGTCAGCGAATATCTTTGATTGGGGGAATCCTGCCCCGTATCAGTTGCGACGAAAGGAACGCTGAATTTTTAGAGCAGCGATTTAGCTGATTTAGGCAAATTTCCGAATTTAATTTCTTTTTAATATAAGGATATTATTTTGTTTCTAGAAAGCTAATATATTGAAACTGAAATGACGGTACGTAGACGTTAAAATCACCATATTTTATCCGTTGTTTACAATTGGTGTTGTTTTGACTGCTGATGACACACAGCTGTTGTTTTGCCAAATGCCTAGTTCAGCCTCATTGACACAGCTGGAAAAGGGAAAATGGTCCTGAGCAAAACAGGTATCCAGTAGGCCATATTTCGAGTTGTCTTGTGCCTCTTTTTCAAAGCGAGGCCTGGTGCACAACCTTTCATATCAATTATTTACAATACTATGGCCTTATCAGCTCTATCCCTCGAAGCTGGAAAAAACTCCTTCATAGCGACTGTGAGCAACGCTCCACTCCGCAAATTATAATAGAAGAAATGACCTGCAAAAGAATTTATACTAAGCTACTCTCTCTTAAGCATCAGCCTCCGCCAACTTGTGAGAACAAACTCTTAACTCTTGGCTACCGAAAAGATGATTTGAGCAAGTTGTATCTTCTGCCCTTTGAGGTGACTAAGGAAGTAAAGCTATCGATGTTCCAGTACAAAATTATTCATAATATTCTGTGCACAGAGAGTTTATTATTTAAAATGAAAAGCGAAGACTCCCCGCTCTGCCCCTTTTGTCAAGCGGATCACACCATTATGCACCTGTTCACCGAATGCACACAAGCTATTTTGTTCTGGAAAGAGATTCTGGATTGGTCTTCGCACGTTGTGAATTCAGGACTACTCCTCTCGAAAAATGAAATCATGTTTGGCATCATCAACAAGGATTTGACATTCTGATTAGCCCTCAATCATTTAGTTATCAGAGGAAAATATTTTCTTTATGTAATTGCCCTTAACAGTAAATTTTATGTCTTTAGCGAATTTGTTTCCCTGGTCTGTGACAAAATCAGACTAGAAAAGTACGTGTATTCCACGTCCTGCTGCGTAAAGGAATTTGGTAAAAAAAAAAATGGCCTCGTTTTCTTCATATTTAAGAGGCTCCCACTGTAAATATCGAGAATCGGCGGACAAGCTCAGAAAATCGAAAATCCTGATAACTTGCCAGAAGAACACTTTTGGGGAGCTATCTTCGAAAATATTACTTAAACCTTCTTGATTTCTATTGTTTTGGGAAATTCGGAAAAACGGTTTTGCTTAATTTGTTACGCAATAATCAGGCTTAAAATTGAACAAATTAAAAGCGCTTGCTTTTAAACAATTTGCAACGCCAGAAAACAATTTTAATTTTAAATGATAGCAATGTTCTTCTACTTTCTATCAATGGGACTTGCATGGAGTTTTGCTTTATTTCTGTGGTTTGGTGGTTCTTTGAAACAAAGCCATTTTGCGCACTTCGGAAAAAGGCAAAAATTGGTAAACTTCAGAGGCTTAAAATGGGTCTTGGTATGTCTAATATCGAATTGAAATAAACTCTGTGATAAAGTTTGGCTCTACTTCTATCATGATATGAAATAAAAAATCTGGGCAATTCAGGCTCCCGCTGACAAAAACAAAAATTCGCGAACCAGTGTTGCCAAAATTTGCACTGCAGTAAGGCTTAAAATCAGGGTTGTTGTCCACGCTGAGTACTGCCTTAACCAGCAAAAAGAATTGCAACCCACTTCATGTTGTTCTCTCTGTTCTGTGGGAACCGACAGTAGAGTCTACCACGTCAACATTCGCAGTTTCTGGGAAAGTGAGTAAGTGGGATGGAAAAAACTTAACTGAGTTTTCTTTGGTGCTATGACACTTCGGAAAATTAATTTCAGTTCTTTGAGGGACAAGTAGTATAGTAAAATGGGGGTTCTGTAACCGGTTTATGTATGGGGGCTCTGTAACCGGTTTTTATATCGGTGGCACAAGAACCGGTTTTTGTGTTGGTGGCACAGGCGGCAGGTGTGTTTGCTTCACCACAGCTTTCACACCCGTATTTTCCTCTTTTAAACCACCCAGCGCACAAAAAAGAAGAAAAATTTTAAAACGAAGCATCTCATATTATTTTAAAAAATTCTTTTAATTAGATAATCATATTTGCACAGGTATACACCAAGATGGCAGACATCATTTCTGAAACCATTCGAAAACTACCTCCAGAGCTTTGGAAGATAATTTACAAGAAATATCTTACCATGAAAATAAGGCAACGAACTATGAGAAGTGTTTCGGTTAACGTTTTAATTTAGAAGAAAGGAATGGCGTTCTCGCCAATACTGAGTACATACAGAGCGATTGTGTCTAGTCTGAATCTCAACCAAATTTCATCAGTAAGTAGGTAGAAATGCTTCATTTTTTTTGTGATGCCAATTTAACGTGTTGTAAAGGTATCAACGGTAGGCCTTGATCAGGAGGGATTCTTCAGCTTTCAGATGACATTTTACAAGTATTGTGGGTTTTGAGAAGGATGGTGTGTTTCTTGTTTATACACTCTAAAGGCTAGAGGTTTAAATAAAGCCGCTACCTCGTACGTAACTTTCCTTCCAAACATGAACTTTGCTTCGCGCCAAAAACTTGCCTACTGCAGTCATTTGTTTACCGGAGAGGAATGAATCATTCCTACATACAGCCACTTATATTCGTGTCTCGTGAATATTATTACCAGCAATTAATAACAATATTCAGTCACTTCAAAAATCAGAATTTAAGATCGCTTGCATTCCACAGTTGTAAAAACAAATCACATCAGTTATTCAAGTGAGGAATACTAATTGCAAGTGGTGTGATTTTGAACAGATAAATTGAATAAGAAAAAGAGTTATAACGAATTTTTTTCGGTTTGCAAGATAATATTTGTCGACCAAAGAAAGGTAAATCGTCAGTTTGTATTACCAAAACTTTAGAGAAAGGTCTTAAATCATGTATCACAGCTATATCCAGTCTTTGTGACGTCAGACACAGTAGAATGGGATAGACATCCTTAACATGCATGTTCATTACGGCAAAAAAGCAAATAGATAATACTTGCCGTAACAAAACTCTCTTTTTTTTTTGAAAAAAAAAAAGAAAGAAAAACAGAGAAACTTGTTGAAAGTGCATGCAAGCGATTATAAATGAGTTACGATAAATTTATCCATTACCTGAAAGCTCAGATATGTTCAGATATCTCGCCATCTCTTGTTAGATATAGATATAGTAAGATATAGTAAGCGACTTGTTTGTAAATATGGCCCATTATCACCTTCTACACAGATTTGCTTATATTCTATCGCCAGTAAAAGCTCCAGGGAAACATAAAATTGAATGCATTTTAATCGGGGTTTTCATTTGACTAGTTTACTCATTTTACTTGGCGATAAATTTTAATCATATTCCTGCTGACATTTACCAACGTTCATCCGCGTACGATAAATAAAAGACTCATTGCTGAAAAATCAAGCCAACCAAGTTTTGAAAGTTGGGAACAAAGATGAATATGATCCGACATAATAAGATTTCTCTGAAACTCTCCCAAATTTTCTGTTTATAAAGTAAAGCCTACGTACGTAAGTAATCCTTTAGCAAAAAGTTGAAAATTTCACAGCAGCGAGAACGATAAAATGTCTTTAAATTTCTTTAAAAAAAATGAAGGAAGATATAGTATTTCCCAAATTTTGCACGAAAAAAATCATCAAAAACTTGAAAGAACAGGGAAGGTTTTTGTTTGTTTGTTTGTTTGTTCATTTGTTCTTTTAGCTACAGTCACAGTGCAGCATAAGAAGGATTTATCAAGGATGCACAGCTCCATGGAGGATTCAGTTTGTTACTTCAATTCTTTATGAAGGCTTCACGTCATTTACGTTCACGCTTATTTTTCAGAGAACCTGGACGTTTATGATCCTAAGCTGTTTGAGGGAGACATGATTCTAACACCACTGCAGCGTAGGAGAGCCGAGATGGGATTGGATGTTGATAATCCCGATCGAAAAAGAGGTTCAGGAAGATTTAGATTGTGGTCGCGGGGAGTGGTAATCTATGAAATAGAGCTAGCTCTTGGTAAGTGCATCATACCTGTATCAGGTCCAAAATTAATCAATCCGCGATCAAGCAATAATTACATACATAAATTACGAATCTTAATATTTTAAGGTGTTGAATCTCTTTGTTTAATAAGCACATTAGTGTCCGTATGTCTTTTTCACTGGTCACTTTTGTTTAATAAGCGCAAGTGTCCGTATATCTGTTTTAGTGTGCACTTTTGTTTTATGAATGCAAGTGTCTGTATGTCTATTTCAGTTGTCCCTTTCTTAATTTCAATCCGCGATGGCCGCAAAGATCGCCGGAAATCTTGATAAATCTAGTTTAGTTATTTTAACACTGGTTCAGTTTCACCAGCTGAATTAGCGCGTCATCATTCGCATTTAGCTTTTTTTTTTTTCGTTTTTTTTTTTAATGCTTGATTCGGCCGCAAGACAGTCTACATTTTTGTCAGAGTTCTGTGCGGCTGAAAGATCTGCACCAGACAGGTGTAGCAGTCACGGAATCGTTTTCTTTGCTTTTCCGTGCAAACTGGTCTTGCAGGGGTGGGGAGGGTGGAGGAAACTGCGAAAATACCATTAACAGCTCTCCACAGAAACGTGCACTGTGCGTCTTACACATTCAGCGAATATCTCCTTCTGGGCTAAGACAGTGGGTGGATCAGAATGTTTCAACTTCAAACAGACATCTTTAGTGAAGGCTGCAGTCGGCTGTTGAATCCGATCAAGAATGGCTTTCTGTACCAGCAACAAAACGTTTGTTCATCCTCAGAATGAAAGGCTATGTTTTGCACGTGGACTGCGCTACAATGAAAGAATCACCAACCCGGCAAGTTCAGAGTTCACAGACACTTTCTCAGATGAGCAACTAGTCACAAAATCAAGAGTCCGGTTTACTCAACGGCAGTTAAATGTAGACTGCAAGAGCTTCAAAACAATTTGGAGACCTTGAATTTGTCAGAAATGGATAGCCTTGAGGTTGTGTTGTAACGCGTAACGGGCCGAGGAACCGATTTCCGGTCAAATTTGCGAAGGTGAGTTTATTTCTGTTTTTGCAATGTGTTAATAATAAACCAATTGTATTAATCAAGTTTACGCTAATGATGCTGCTTTGTAATCTGCACGTAGTTGTAATCTGAAACAGGCCTTCAGTTAGCAGCCATTATTTTCCCGCGAAGAATAACTTTCGCGCTAAAACTAATTTGCATGTCATTAGGTTGGGAAAAGTGAAAGAGCTTTCTCAATGAACGACCTGAGTACATAGCCAAAAAATACACTCTAGATAAATTTTCTCCGTTGGTTGAGTTAACTGAGAGAACTATTTATAGGTTATATATTTTTTTCTCGCCGAGTTTTCGTACGGAACTCGACGGAACACAGCGTATTTAATTACAATGTGTTGTTGTTGATCTTAAGCTTACTTGAATGAAAAAAATGCCACTGTGAAGGTGGGAGCCTTTTCAAAACGCCAATCTGTTTTACTTATCTCTTACAAAGTGTTCTTTTTAAAAATTATCCCAATAAAATCAGAATATATTATTTTGACCGGTTAGTTAATCGGTCGTACAATCGCCCAACGGAAAGATTTCTGCCGCGTTGAAGTGTATGCGCTATAAATGTTCATTTCGTTAACACTGTGAAGGAATTTTAAAACATTCCATTCGTAAAGAATGGATTGATCGGTTAATAATCACTGAAAACAACTACCTCCCGATCCCTTACTCGATTATTTTTGGCAGGAATTCCCTGCTTATTTAGCGAATGTTGTATACCTTGATTGATAAGCTAAAAGTGAAAGGATAATTTGCCACTCTGTGTGACGTTTCGCGAAGTTTGTCTGCCAACTTTTAATTTAGCTCTATGTAATCGTACCGCGTATGTGAAAAAATGATTTCTGAAAAACGATGTTTCGTTGCCTAAATTGGCTTTACCTCGGTGTAAGAACCTGTGAAACTCACGGATGACGTAAAACAAAGGAAACAAAAACATTTTAAACAATACCGTACAGCAAAACAAAAGCTAACAAACAAAGAAAATCTTGTCAGGTTCTTACACCGAGGTAAACCCCCAATTTGTGCACAATAAATGAAATGTTTCGCTATGAGGTTATATTTTTATCTACGTCCGAGTTTTCTCACGGAACTCCTCGGCATTATTTCCATTACTAGATGTGTTGTTGTTGATTTTGATTCAGGATTCTTGACCTTTTCAAAAAGTCAATCTCTTTTACTTTTCTCTTAGAGAGTGTTCTTTCTAAAACTGACGCCAATAAAATAAGAAACATTAGTATTTTGACCGGTGAGTGAATCGGTTGTACATTCCCTAAATGGAAAGTGCTGCCGTGTTGAAGTTCATTTTCACTGGAATTTACATTGCACTGTTATCTAAAAGAGTTCACAATTTTACTCCTAAAGAATTGATTGTTTTGTTAATAGTCAAAACAACTACCTTCACGCGATGATTTTAGGCAGGAATTCCTTCTAATTTGTCGAATGTGGTACCACCCGCTGCGTTTCTTGATTAATAAGCTGAAAGTTGACGGATTTGCCGCTCTGTATTGACAGTTTCGCGAAGTTTGACCGCCGCTGCCTTTCTTGATTAAGAAGCTGAAAATAAAGCTGACGGATTTGCCGCTCTGTTTTGACAGTTTCGCAAAGTTTAACCCGATTAGGGCGTACCGCGTATGTAGAAATGATTTCGTAAAACAATGTTTCGTGGTCAATAAATAAAATGTTTCGCTATGGGATTATATTTTTATCTCCCTCCAAGTTTTCTTACGGAAATCCGACGTATTCCCGTTTTCACATTATTAAATGTGTTGTTATCGGATCAAATTAGACTGGCAAATTCTTGGTACAAAACTCTTGAAGGAAAATTAGTTCCGCCGCTAAGATAAGAGCTTTTCTAGATTGAAGGTCAAACTGTTCTACTTTTCTATTAGGGAAGTTTTTTTTTAAAGCGAGGGGAAAGAATTGTGAATCTTTAAACTGTGAATCGATTGATAATGCCCCGCTCGGTGTTGTTCATTTCGCCGTGTTTTGATTAAATTTGGCGGTTCTCGGAAGAATTTAGAAATAAGTCATGAGGTCTTTTTGCTGTTTGTTGTTAAATTTTAGTTTTAGAAGTGTCTGGATGTTTTATTCAGTTTTCGCAGCATTTCATCTGTTAATTCATTGCTCTGACTTTTGTTTACAGAAATCGTGAACGTGGAAGAATCCCTAAGTTCATAAAGAACATAATTGCCGCGCTGTACTGTGCTGTTCGTTTCGCTGTGTCAGTTATTTTTATCTCTCTGTCGAAAGAAACAATAAACCTTGAATTAAAATTTCCTCTTCATTGTATTTCAAGTTTAGACAGCTCTGAATATTCTCTGTACATTCTCTTTATCTGGATTATTTCCTCTGTTAAAGTGTTGAGTTTCGTTGTCGCTGTTTGCAGAAATCGTGTACGTGAAAGATCTCACGGCTTCGCCAGATCGCTCGATCGATCGCGCTGCAAAGTCTTACTTTTGAAAAATTTCGGCCACTAAAGGAAAAGTTATGATTTTTTCCTGGTAAATTGAAAGAATTCCCGCACTTTCCTTCGGCTAGATAGGTATTTTCTCATAAAGCTGTTCTGTTAAGTAGTTTTCGCCCTCGATATTTTTTTCCGTAATGGCGGCTCAAGCCGATAAAACTTCTGTTTGCAAAGTCTGTCGACACTTTTGGTTAATAACCCAAACATATACCTTTATTTGCGCAATAGGCAGGAATTTTCTGGCTATTAAGGTGGCTTACTACAGTTTTCAGAAGAGAAAGATAACCTTTTTAAAACTTAAGTTTAAAAAAGTTACCGGTTATTATACCTGAAGTTGCGAAGTACTTCCACAATCATAATGTAACAAACATGCCTCGTGTCAAAAAATCGCGACACAAATCTTGTACGTGAGTTGAACTGTTTGGAACGCCACCAATCTGTCAAATCTCATAAACTACCATGGCTTTGTGTGGGTATTCGGACATAGTTGGAGGAAGTTGTGGGGTTAGTTCAGACTGACCCAGCGGAATGTCCAGTGTGTTACTTACTTCTTACTAACTGAGAGCGAGAACCGTACTGGGAGAATATTGCCCGAGGTAGTACAACAAAGACTGAGGGCAATATTCTCTCAGTACGGTCCCGAGCTAGCGAGAGTTTAATAAGAAGAAGTTTATTATATGGCTGTGCCTAACACTTTATTACTTGAAAAGTGAGCCTTGGCGGATTGGGATCTGATGAAACAGTTTACCGGAAAGCATACAAAACTCAGCAGTTTTATTCCACGCAAGAAATTTATATTGCACCGGGGGGGGGGGGGGGGGAGGTACTCCATTACATAAGTGTAGCCGCCAAAGTGTATGGTTTTTGAGCCGTTTTGGTCTGAAATAGGGTATAGATTTTGACCATTTTGGTCTGAAATAGGGTGAGGTTTGTGCCCTCCCCGGGGGGGTACTCCCTTATATAAGCTATATTGGTATGTGTGGCGCCAGAGGGTATGGTTTTGAGCCTTTTTGGTCTGAAATAGGGTATAGATCTTGACCATTTTGGTCTGAAATAGGGTGAGGTTTGTGCCCCCCGGGGGGCTACTCCCTTATAAAAGCTATATTGGTATGTATGGCGCCAAAGGGTATGGTTTTTGAGCCTTTTTGATCTGAAATAGGGTATAGATTTTGACCATTTTGGTCTGAAATAGCGTGAGGTTTGTGCACTCTGATATGGGATCTGGTAAGGTTCTTACAAGAAGCTATCTTTTTATTAATTTTCTTCAGCAAAGAACTGAAGTTTGATTAACGTTGGGAATTTGAAGCCCTTCTCAACTGTTTGCGCAAAATACTTTTTGCTGTTCACTCTCTTTCTCTCCCTTAAAATAAGAAAAGAAGGGACAAGAAAAAGAAAACCCGCGGAGGCACGAATCTTCCGAAAAAGGTTAGCTCGCTTGGCGCGAAGTGCCGAAAGCGTGGATTTTCCGGCGCGTACTACAAACGTCCCGCGCGTTCGTATGATGCACCAAGAAATATGTAATGTTTTGCGCTTGGTCTTTAGCTTGGATACAACTGTACATGCCGCCACCAGGAGTTGTAAAATCTTGCCTAAAGGCCAAATAATACGGAAAACATCCGTGCAACTATTCGCGCAACGATGTTCCGCTCATTATCATCTCCGCGTCGCGTGTTCAGGTTGCAGAAAGTTAGTTGCTTCTACTTTTCGAAAAATAAAGATTTGTTGCGTGTATAGGTGAGAACACTCTTAACTTGTAACGTATTCTTGTTGTGCGACACGTTGCACGAAAATCTTGCCGGTATTACTGAAGCGAGATAATGCAATAACTCCTGGTATTCACCACGTGTCCACATTTGTTATCACCTGGGGTGCAACACCCCTGTCTCCATCTTGGGGTACATCCATAGATAAGTGAGGAGTAAACGAAGTTATGCACTGCCCAAATTAAAAATTCTGAGAATTACAGCAATCGATCCGAGAAGTTGCAAATGTTTGTAAAAGTATACCGCAGTTTTTGTGTGACAGGAACTTTGTGGTAGTAACTAGATTACGTAGATGATAGAAAGCTGTTTTGTACAGTTAATTCACTTTCTTATTCATAAAAAGGGCATTTTCAAACCATACGCCAGTGTTCTTGGCTGACTATTTATATAGCAGCCGTTTATATATGTATATGTAGTCGACGTAGGCAGTATCGTGGAAGCCAATGAAGCACACCTGCAAGACAGGTTTTCATTACCTAGTGTTCGCAACACTAAAAACGGAGGTTTTTAAAAAAAAGGCTTAGGGTGGACCGGAATATCTACGTTTGTTTATCAAGAAATGTTTTTAGGGCAAGGGGGTCCGGCATACCCCTATAATTGATTTTTTTTGTTTTGCTTAGAATGGTTAAAAATAAAACCATCAGCATTAAATTTAACACAAGCACTTCTATTTAGAAAAGTGGCACTTATTGGAGTAAACAACAGCAACCAAAAAAAAAAACACTAAGAAAACAAACAAACAAAAAACGAGTCACGCCCAGAGATGGTAGCCAGACAACATTCCAGGAGACAAGAGCAGGAAAAAACATCGGACAGATTCTGCCGCAGGATAGCAATAAAAAAAAGTAATAATAAAAATCCAGGCATTTCATCTCAGGAGGCCCTTTTAACATGTCCGATGATCAATCGCGTCGCTTTTATATGCCCTTCCTCTCATCCCCTCTCCTCTCCGGCCCTATATGTTGCAAGTTGTTGTGTACTTTCAATAGCATCTGAGCCTTTTCTGCTGCCTTGTCTTTCTGTGAACTGTCCACACTTTTAAATCGAGGATCGTATGTGTGGCTCCAAAATAACACGGTAAAAGCCAGGATGGAACCTCTCTGGTTTGTAATTTAAGACCAGTGTATATTGCGTGACAGCAACGTTTTTGCGACCACCCAAAAATGTTGGACGGTTGTCACGGTCGGCCAGAAGAGATCTCGACCTTTTTTTCATCAGAAAAGAGTCGTTAACGTACGATTTGCTTTATAAATAGTTGGGTAACACTTTATTGGTTTTCTTCACCACTCTTTTGAAAAAAAAAAAAAAAAACTGAAGGCAGAAAAGCGAGTTCAAATTTATGCAAATTTGCCGATGCTATTCACCAACAACCGAAGTTTGCCTTGGCCAAAAAACGTATTTGCTGGTGAAAACCTGTCCTGGTTTCGGCTGATGACTTTATTTGAGGCTCTATTAATTAGTAAGTACCAAGCATTGTGATACTTGTTTAAAAAATATGGAATTAGCGCGTGTTATTTGAAAACGTTGGTCATTACTTCCCCGCTTGTCAAGGTCAAAAGGTCGTCTTCGCTTGGAAAATAGGGTGTAGTTAAAGCGCTCCCAAAATTTACCATTTCATTTACCCAAAAATTTTTTTTCATCAAATCGTAGAGGAAAGATTGCTTATTCCAACAAGTGTAGTCTCACCTGCGAAAGCCATATACCAGAGTGCTTTTTTGGTCCTGAATTTCAACATTTTTTAGCGTGCGACTATGCCGCTCGAAACGGTTAAATTTTAAAAATCTCTCAAAAATCCTGGACTCGATCGAATTCAAATTTGACAAAGTTCCAATGACAAGGGAATATCTTACTTATACTACATGGCTTTGATATTGATATTTCTGTCTTCACAATTCAAGACGAGTGGTTGATTTAAGTGACACTTTCAAGTCGTTTTTACTCGCTCCCGAGCCATCGGAATGATAAAGTCGCCGTAACGGTAAAATACTTACCGGAATAAATTAAAACTTATACTTTTATAAATGGTTTGGGAAGACCTTTATTGTGACAAAGTTTGGCAATTTTCGATTTTTCTATCTTGCATGGTCCTAGGTGAAAGTTACGGATAGCCGCTCTTAAGGAAGCGATTCAAACTGTTAACTTTCCCGAGTTGAACGATAGAGACTTTCTATTTACGTAGCAATTAGTTTCAGCATTTACACTTCCGTGTTTTGTTGTTGCTTTTGCTGTTGTTTTTTGGCGCACTTTCTTCCTTTAACAACAATTTAATCAGCTAGGTAAATAGAGATTTTAGAATTTTAGCATTTATTAGTTTTTTTCTTTGTTTAGTACTTAATAGGGATTAAGAGTTTAATAGGAATTAAGATTCTTGATACTTCAGTAAAGATAAACTTTGTGAGTTAGTGTACAGTCATTAGTACACACGTATGCATTGCTAGAAGACCATTTCGCGGTAATGAAGTGATTATTATAAATATTCATCCAGTATCATAAACTTTAAAACATACGTGATTTGTTTAATATCGGTAACTTGCAAAAACGTTGTCAGTTATAAGCAGCTCTTTGTCTTGTACCGTTTGTTAATTGTTCACGGTATCATGTCAAAACAAATAGTATACCTCGCTGTGTTAAAATACAAGAGAAAGAAAACATGTTCTATACAGCAGGCGTTCGAGATAGCGAGAGTGAGGTTGAGGTTTCAATATGGACCGGTGATTGGTGATTACGGGGCTCGTAATGTGTGCTTTAGAGAGCTCAGCCAGTGCTCAAAATTGGTTATCTATGCTGTTTTTATTACTTCAGTGTTGCTCAGTCAACAAAAGCAATGACAACTAAGGCACCAACACAAGTGCTCATGTGATAATAATCATTAAAAATTCAGTTAAGGCTTTTTCATTGCCACGAAAAAAACTTTTCCGTAAATAATATTATTTCTTTTTAGCGGAGTCTGCGGGCAAAGCCCGCCAGCGGAGCTCTATTGCTAAGGAAATATGGTAACCTATCAATCCGAGAAATTTTGGTTGTGACGTAATAGTCACGTGACCGTCCGTCCGTACGTCCGTACATCCGTACGTCCGTACATCCTACGTCCGTACATCCGTACATCCGTGCGTCCGTCCGTCCGCACACTCTGTGGGAGAGGGAGGGGAGTCCCAAGACAACCCGACGGGGGCAGAGAATGCCATCTTTTCTTGGCGGGAAATCGCACGGTGCTTTAGGGCAACCGGCATTTTTCTTGGCGGGAAATCGCATGACCATCGTCGCTTTTGAAAAAGAGGTTTCTTTAAAAGCTTAAGCTTCTTTAGCATTTAACGATTGCTCGAGAGTGATGAAGTTTTATACTTGACAAAAAAACATCTAATATATATATAAGTGGAAAGAAAAAGTTCAAAAGAATACTGGTAGAAGGCGAAAAGTTCAAGTTACGCAAGCTGCATTCAAAGGACTTCATCGCTTTGTTTTCTTCACGGCGGAGAGTTTGCCCTGTTCTGAGACACAACCGGGTAAGTGAAGTTTTTAAAAGGTCTAAGGTACATGATTTCGAGTATTACGATGAAAGAAATTACGTTTTGAAATGTAAATTTGATTTATGCCATTAGAAATGTGTTATTTACTTTTGACTTTAAAAAAATATTAGAAAACGCGCTCAGATTTGTGACAGATTCTTGAATATTTTGCCATGCTGAGCCGATTTCACTCGCGTGGACCGACCTACGATTTTGGAAGTGTAATGCGAATTGCATTTAAGTATAAACATAGGGGTTTTCGAATAAATGTTTTTCAAAAATGATTTTTCTGTCCATTATTTTTTTTTTTGTTTATTCATAACAGTAGGTCTAAGTACAGCCGCAAGACAACTGCACAAGCTTTGCTTTCAATTTTCACCGTCCGGTCCATCTCTTTGTGCAACTGTCGATTTTCTTGTCCTAGAAGTTTTCAATAGTAATAATCTTTTAAGCGAAGCAGTTGTCGGTTTAAAGCTATTTTATCCGAAAAGCTTCCGAAAACAGTTTTGTGCGTTCCTCAAAGCGCCTAACTTTATATAGGCTTACTTCGCATCCGCAAAACTTATGCCGGCATAATAACAATTTAATTAAAGCGTGTTTGGCGTTTCTTTGTTTTGAATCTTGATTGTCTCTAGTTAGAGAACGAAATATAACAGTTATTTGAAAAACTATAAGCGAAGCAGTTGTCGGTTTAAACCTATTATGCCAGAAAAGCTTCCAAAAACAGTTCGGTGCATTTTTTAAAGCGCTCGAATTTCAGACAATTTGCAGCCGCAAAACTTATGCAACAGAGTTAAGAATGTTTGGACGATGTTTGTTCGTTTGTTTTCAATCTCGATGGTCTCAAGTTAGAGAACGAAATATAAGCGAAGCAGTTTTGAGTTTAAAGCTATTTTATCCCGTGAGTAATGTGTGTTCCTCAAAGTGCTTGAATTTTTTCGCGGCTGCTAAAACCTACTCGACATTTCTTCGATAAAAGTTTATTACAAGTGCTTCGAAGCTCCCCAGATCCTTTATTTCGGGTAATCCCAGTAAAATGCCGGTGAAATGTCAGTATAAATTTTTGACCAGACTAATATTTTTATTTAGTGGCAGTTCATGTTATTTGTTAACATCCGAACGCGATGAAGATATAACCCATTTAAACAGTCGAATAATTTTATTTTGTTTTTGTAAATTAGCGCCGTTTCAAGTTCATTCAAGGGAACATGACAGGATATGGAAACATTGCAAACACCAAGCTAGACGGCTCGTGAGTAAAATAATCAAGCTGTGCTCAGCCTCTAGAACGACCTTTCGAGCTTGGTTTTACAGAAGTAACAGAACAGATCCCCCAGATATTGAAGGACAATTCGGAACACTTTCAGGCTTTTTGAGAAACACTTTTCGAAAGCGAACGAGCCAAAAAAAGCCCCGAAATGTATTTCAGACCGAAAAGTTTCAGGACTATTTTTGAGAAATGAACACCAGTTTATTCCTTCGCGGCTCCGCTTTTAGGCTTGGCTAAATCTATATATTAATCCAGCCAACATCATTACGCCAGTTTGAGATACGAGGTGGTAATTTTTGCTAAGGAAAGTAGCACTGTGGTTGGGATATCGGGTTATTAATTCAAGGCTTGGCGATATTGGTGTGGGATCGAACCCACCAGGACTGACATGGCTTATTGCAGGATCTAAAATCGTTCGCTGCGATACTTTTCGAATCCATATCACTCGCACGCTTAAAATTAAATTGAAAATGCAGAAGTAGAAGCATGAATTAATTAATTGAATATGCTTCTTCTTCGGCATTTTCAATGGACTTACGTTTCATAAACCCGCCTTGTCTAACAGGGGAAACGAGGATACAACATATATATATATATGTTTATATATATATATGTATATATATATATTTCTATCTGCCACCAAATGTAAAATGCAAAATCGTTAAAAAAGAAATCCAAAAAAGAAAAGCCTAAAGTAAAACATTGAAGCTTATGCAGCTTGGGCTTCCTCAACTAATCATAAATATTACCAAATAAACGTCTCCAGGAAAACGAGTTGTGCACAGTGTTTTAAGTACTGGCACATGGTTTAAAGCAAGGATATGTCAAGGTCTCAGCACAACAAAATGAAAACTAAAGGGCTAAGTTAGGGTTCTATATATATAAAAAAATTACGTTTTAATATACGCGTGCAATCGTTTGGCAGAGAATCAGGGCGTACAGAACCCTAACCTTTTCGAGGGAGACATACGCCAGAACAGCGTTATAAGGCCGAGCATGGAATGGATGTTGATAGCGAAGATCGCAAAAGAGGTTCAATTAGATTCAAGCTGTGGTCGGGTGGTGTCGTAGTCTATGATATCCAGCCAACACGTGGTAAGTTTGACTAGCTGTCTAATTTATTAATAGTTGTTTTTGTTTTTTGCCAACCTGTAAATCAATAATTTAAAATAAACTTTATTCATCGAGGATGTTTTGTATTTTAAACATGTTTATTGTCTTACTTAAGATGTATTAAAAGAATGTAATATATACACTCATTTTCATTTACATATACACATAAAAATTAACCCTTTGACGTACAAGCAAAGTCAGACCCCCACTGTGGTACGAGGGGGAGGGGGGATGGAACCCCTTCCTTGGGTTTTTGTTGTGTTACAATATTCTGAAGATATTTTGCCTTCGATAGATAGCCTGTAATGTGCTCTACAAAATAAGGTATACATTATGGATAGTGGCACTGCTGGGGGTCTGTGACGTCTTCCATGAAGATTTTGATATAATTAAACACTTTGCGGCTTTTTATCCACATTTTGTACCTTTTTCCACGGAAAAAAGATGAAAAACAACCGTTTCTAGCAACCGTTTCTCTCCAAAATTAAGTCAAAATGTGTGTGAGGGATATGTCTACAGCTACTGAAAATGGCGGCTGCTGATAGAAAATCGTCTTGAAAGAATGAAAGAAAAGCCTTATGGAGGGGGATAGGCGGGTGGCATCCCCCCCCCGACCCTTTGTACGTTCGAGGGCGAATAGTAAATAGCGACTTGGGAGAAATTAAACCTTGAATATCAGTAATATAAACTTGCATCGCGCTGGTAGACTATTAAGTGCACAGGAAAAGATAGACACTTTCTATCAAAAGTACGTCTTTTTTCATCAACCAGACACTTATTAACAAAACATTCGCCTAATTGATTATTATTGTTATTTATTTATTTATTTCATTTATTTATTTACCTTATTACTTTTTTTTTAGCTCAAAATGCTTTGGCAATGGCCGCCATAAGAGCTGGAATGAATGAGTGGACCACAAAAACTTGTATCCAGTTCAAACGAAGAACAAATGAAGCAGCCTACGTCTACTTCCAACAAGGTGTTTTTCTTTTCAGTGGGTAAGGACAGCCAGTAGCCGTATCGCAATTCAGGGCTCAAGACTGAGTGATTGCAACTTTGATCGCTTATTTTAAAGGAAAAGACACATATTTTTCAGGTGTTGTTTAATCCGTTTAACACGTGCCAGATGACGTTTTAATAAATTCCTCCTCTTGTTTACACAAAGAGTTGTAAGATGATATTAGAATGAAAAAGAAGAAAGAGGCATTTAGAAAACTGCAAAGGAAAACTTAATGCTAATAAAATTCTTACAAATCAAGATGGAACCCGAATGAAAGGAGATGGGCGAGGTAAGACAAACGACCTGCGACACATGCTGAAGAATCTCCTTTTAATCATTTGTCAGCTGTTCTTCATACGTGGGTAGAACTGGTAGTCGACAACCTATCAATCTTGCTCGAGGATGCTGGACCAGGGGAATTGTTGCCCACGAAATCGGTAATAAAGAGTTCTATTATTATTATTATTATTATTATTATTATTATTATTATTATTATTATTGTTCTAGTATTATTGTTTACTATCAATAAAGCCTCTGTTAGTTCTGGCTAAGAGCACAAACAATAATTCATAAAATGATACGTCCATTTTCCGTTTCCAAACTAGCTCATCAAGGTTACCTTGCCTGGGGAGGGCAAAGAGATAAAAATGGCCAAGGTCTGACATTTTTAAGAATGAGCGCCCAGACTACGTGCTTTTAACAGAGCGGTTCAGCTATTGTCAATATGGATCTGAACAGTTTTGCTCTAGACTAGTTACTTTCGGTCTAATTTCATCTGAATCGTAAAAGAATAAATCGAAATCGTGACCTGAAAAGAATATTGTCGTGGTGTATCATCTAAGTCATCATGATCATGCAAATCTCCATTCCCGTCGGTCTGTGAAACTCCTACAGCGCATCAGTATTTAAGTTATAGCTATTGTCAACAGACAATTTCTTTTACTCATAATAATCCTATTGTGTGCTCTAAATACCCTTAATGCTTTCATTAAAAATAACATTGATAGACGATGCTCTCCAGGAATATCTCGTAAAGCAGAATAGGCACTGAAATGTACAAAGCTTTCCTTACTATTTCGAGGTTTTGACTGATACCCTGGAATCGCTCCTTTTCGCATGCAGCACATGCCATCGGTTTCTACCCTGGACAGTCTCGTCCTGACAGAGACAACTATGTCACGATAGTGTGGGCCAACATTCCAACAAGTAAGTACGGACCTTTCTTGTTTTCAGTGGCTTATTATTTGCGGGAATTTTTTTTAAGTACTCAGAAGAAGAGTTGAATCACGAGTCTTATCCTCAAGTGTAAAACACTTAAGGGTATACTATTAGCTGTTGAGAGACGATTAACCGAGACTTCATATTGGAAAACGATGAATTCCTTTTAGACAGATATCAAATCTAAGTTTAAAATAAGGAATACAACACTGTTTTCCTTGATTGTCAAAAGCAACATTTGATCAAAATAATTATTTACACTGGAAATCTAGGACAGAATCGCCATTCCTCCCCCCCCCCCCCCCCCACCCCGCCTCATACACATACACATGTACTGTCGTTGGCTACGAGTTTGCTCGTACGTGAAAAAATAATCTCAGGCTATGCCTGAGATAACACACCATTACATAGCTAAGTGTATTTTCACAATAAACCAGCATTGTTTTGCATTGCATTACATTGCATTGTATTGTATTGTATTGTCGGTATTGTATTGTATTGTATTGTATTGCATTGTATAATAAAGTTTCGATATAACGCACGCTCTGATTGGTTGAAATAGTGTGCTTTATCAGAGTACAGATGCACGGAGTAGCCTGTGACGCCATTCTGCGCGCGCTGGCAAGCTGAAAACCTTTCTTGCGCGCGCTTGCAAGCTATGAAAAAACTTGATTTCTTGCAATTAAAAGCCAGTTTCTTTACAAATGTGAGCAAAGCTATATTATAAAACAAAAAAAAAAAGCCAAAATCGTGCTTTGTTCTGTGATAAAGCACTTAAGGAAGTGACAAGAGCACTCAAGAAGTAGGGAGAAGCACTTGCCTGCGGCTCGTGTTCACTCGTCATGATATTTATCGTTTGTAATATCCTCATTAATATCATAATAATTATTATTTCTTTTTCATTTTGTTCTTGTTTTTACGCACCTTTTGCAATACTGTAAATAAGTATAGCTGAATTATAGTAATAATTATAGTCATGCAAATAAAGGTTATTGTTGTTATCTTTTCAGTACCGACTGTGAATCCTAGTTCGCGTCCTACGCAAGGGAAGACATAAATGTTAATATTGAAAAGAAACATGGAGGATAACATTTCAGAAAGGTTGCAATTTAGGTTATATTAGCAACATTAGCAACAAGATCATCATCATCGTCATCATCATCATCATCATCATCATCATCATCATCATCATCATCATCATCATCATCATCAACCAGAAGTACTACATCACCAATAAGATGTTAGCCCATTGCAGGGTTATTACAGGATTTTTCTAGCTTTTGCTAATTATTTTTCTGGACTGTTACCAGAGCAATAGTTGAAAAGAGCCTCGACAGTAAAAATAAAACATCTTCTTGAAGCAGTTGTTTTGATCTTCGGCTTTGTTTGTACACTGGTTGGGGGAACGTCGGTGTGAAAACCAATTCTAAAACTGTTTAAAAATTTAAACGTTTTGAGGATGGAAAGAGTCGGATCCAGGGGGAACTATACCAATGGCTACAAAGTGTTTATATATCTCAATACATTTTGACTCACCACCCTATAGTTTTCTCGGTTATTGCGTATCATGCATGGTTTGAAAACGAGGTAGTATAGCGATTTCTTATTATTTTCTTTCAGGGCCAATTACTCAACCATCAGGTAAGCCATGTGAGAAGTATATTTATCTTTTCTTCTCCCTAGGGAATTTAGCAGTAATGCATAAATGTATGTAGTTTGCGTTTTGTGTCAGTGGTTAAACCATGAAAGCACATGAATCGTTAGTGACACTGTTATTAACCTTTTGCAAAACTTAATACACAGTCAGTACTGGTATAAAATAGATTTGGTCCCGCACTTGCTCTTTTAACTTATTTTGTTATGTGAAAGTTGTACTTTTTGTGAAAGCTGTACTTTTTGTTATACTGAAAGTCAATCGTTTTTTTGTTTTGTTTTTTCTATAAAAACTGAAATTGTGTGTTTAACATTTTTTTCCAGGATGTTCAAACTACAGGATCCTGAATGATGCCGACCGCAACAAAGACTTCCTTCTCCGTGGTCGAGGAAAGTGCGACAACCGTTTGCCTAAGGCTTGGTACAGGTTTACCGGGGGTGCAGGCAAGCAAATGCCTACTCAGTGTGTGTCTAGATACCGCTGCGGTACAAGTGCGCCTGGTTGGCTCAGCGGTGGACATCCTACAGTGGCTCAAGGGGTTGTTCAACGTACAGTGTGTTTCAGCTTTTCCCGCTGCTGTCAGTGGTCTCGTTCGATACGTGTGCAAAACTGCGGCGCCTTTTTTGTGTACGAGTTTTCGGGAACATCCGGCTGCAGTTTCCGTTACTGTGGTGACAGTGGTTCAGGTAACTAGAAAGTTTGTACTCTGATTGCAATTCGTGAGAAACTTTGTTGACAGGAGCCCATTAATGGGTGAGAAGGCTGTTGTTGAGAAGGCTGTTGCTGTTTCCTTAGTATTATTCATTTAAAGCTTCGTGTAGGAGTTTACATGTGTTTCTGTGTGTGTGCGTATCTCTGCCTACGTATGCAAGAAAATTGGTGCCACATTCAATTTCCTGGTAGTATTCTTTCTTTACTGTTTTTTCTCATAATTCTGATCGCATCCAACCGATTACCGAAATTAAGCCCTTTCGTCTGAACATTTATTCCTTTTTTTTCTCTCATTCACTAAGTAATGTTTGTAAAATAGACGATATGACCAGGGCTCTAGATCAAGTTGCCAATGGTAAAGACTCTTCGAAACGTGATCTTCGTGTTTGGATCTAAACGAAACTATTGCAAAAGCTCTAAAGTGTTATGTAATCTTTTTCGAGGCATTAATTACCAAAACAAAAAAGAAAATTGTAAACGAAGTGCTATTAATAACATTACTTTTACTTCTTTCAGTACCGACGACTCAACCATCAGGGTCAGGTAGGCGATAATAAAACGATTTCTACGATCTAAATCAATATCGTCGTCGATCTAAAGCATATCTGTATTTGACTTCACTTGTTATCTCGATCTGTAAACCTTTCAAATCTACAGTAAATACTTAATCATTTCTCGTGTAAAGTAATCTGGTCTTAATTTTGCTCTTTTAATGTGAGCAAGTCAAGGCTGTTCTTCTTGGCTGTTCTTCAAAAATGCAAGAACTGTCGATTTTTCTGAAGCTCTTCTTAAAACTAACTTATTTAAGTTAGCCTTTCCTAATTAATTCACTATCAAATGTTGTTTTATTTAATTTTCTTATGTCTGTCATTTTCGATTCTTTTTTTCATACTTTCCTTTTTATTGTAAAGCGCATTTGTTCATTTTGTCATGGAAAATGCACTATACAAATTCACAAATTATTGTTATTATTAAATATTAGTGAAGAAATATATAGATGTGCCTGCACTTATGAGCTTGTTATACAATTTTCTAGGTTGTTCGAATTACAGGATCCTGAGAGAGGCGGACCGCAACAAAACCTTCCGTCGCTGCATCTTCAATCGACCAAAATGTGACGACAACCGTTTGCCTAAGGCCTGGTACAGGTTTACCGGGGCAGCAGGCAAGCAGATGCCTACTCAGTGTGTGCCTAGATACCGCTGTGGTACAAGTGTGCCTGGTTGGCTCAGCGGTGGGCATCCTACAGTGGCTCAAGGGGTTGTACAACGTACAGTGTGTTTCAGCTTTTCCCGCTGCTGTCAGTGGTCTCGTTCGATACGTGTGCAAAACTGCGGCGCCTTTTTTGTGTACGACTTTTCGGGAACGCCTGGCTGCAGTTTCCGTTACTGTGGCGACAGTGGGTTGGGTAAGTAAACCATCTGCTTAAATAAAAAATAATAATAATAAATAAATAAATAAAAAAGAAAGAAAAAACAAACCGAGTTCATCTTTTAGCTTAGGGAAAAACTCAGTGTTACACAATAAAACACTACGGTAATGCAATGTGCTGGAGCCAAATTTGCTTTTAAAAATACACAAGCTTCTACCCTGTTCGACTATTTAGAAATTTTAAATTAATAATAATAATTATTCCTGTCGTTTTCAGCACCAGGAACGACTCCAAGTCCAGATGAGTGCTGATCTTAAAGGCAAAGGACAACTTATCGGTCTTTCCTTCTCAATCGTCTCAACCCCTTTATACAATGTATTTTCCATTTCTGCTCATGCTCCAAATGCTTTATCCCTGTAACACTGTAACGGTTTATGCTTTTGAAAATGTATGTTGACTAGCATACGAAACGTCATTATTAGTGTAATTTTTATCATTATCATGGCTCAGGAAAAAAATAACCAAATAAAAATACTAAAACAAAAAGAAAACAAATTTAAGTTTCTTTGTATTTACAAGACCGAGTTCTTGTGTCTGCGGGTACAATTCACAATTAATCCTTTGTTTACTATGGGCTAAATTAATCAAAAAGGTCCTTTTTTTTATTTTTAGAAAAAAGAAAGAAAGAAACAAAATCGAATGGCTGATTGTATATATAGTGGCAGTTTTTCTGCGTATTTTATTACTTACGAGATCATCTATACAGTTCTTGAAACGTGCATTATGTCATACCAGTATTGTTTTTTTTTTCAGCGCCAACTCGGCCTTCTACCCAAGGTAAGTGCTTGCTAAAAAAAAGGATTTCATTGCAAACTCAGATAAAGTAAAATTGTATGAAAGCGTTGTGCCTCCGGAAAGATAGCATATTGCTCCCTCCATAAAATATTTGTTGTACTCATTATTATCTTTATCATTTTATTTTACCTTCTCAGCGAATTGTGCTTTGCCAGATAGCAACCCCCATTAGTTTGTCATTTATTTTGTTGCGGGGACAACTCGCTTGAACAGTTCACCCGAGGCGACATTGACAATTTGTGTCATTTCGTCCCCGCGACCTGACGCACGAATTCAGGCAGGTTGAATTCGTACGTCAGGTCGCGGGGACAAATCGTGTTCGCAGCGACAGCGTTGGGCATGCCACACGAGGGGAATTGTCGCTGCAACCTGTCCCAGCGTTAAAGGTCAAATAAACCCAAATTTTGATAATTCCGCTTTATTCGTTTAAACGCGTCTTGACACAAAAAGAAATCATTATAAAGCCAAACTGGACCGAAATTTTCCTTCCTGAGACCTTGAAAGGAGTAATAAAGCCAAAAGTACGAAGATATCCGAAGGTTTCACGAAATCGTTTCTGAAATGACCGCGCGCTTAAATGGAAGGAATGGAAACGATCGCTGATTCTGTGACGTCACTGTTGATGAGCAAAGAAAGCTCAAGATCCAAAGGCGAGTATTGAAGAGTATTGTTGTATTTTTTTGGAAAATTCTCCGTTTTCACCCGTTTTCTTTGCGTTGAAAATGGCCGAGGAGCTCAAACCTGTGGCATTTAACGTAGAGCCATACCAGTTTGAGCTAATTGCCACAGAATCGGACTGCAAAATCTCAGATGATATTCGACCGACAGCAATGGCTTCGAAAGTAAACGACGGAATTGGTAAAGTTTAATGGTGAACGTTTAAGCTTATTTATTCATTACACTGTAAAAGTTCGCCGTTTAATCGTTAATAAATGCGTTATCACTTTATTTGAGGCATTTTTGTTGTTCTTTGCAGCCCTATTGTACACTTAACATGATCGATGTTTGTTGTTATGCCTTACTGACTAGACTGACTAGAGTAAAGCAAAGCTTCTTACACATGTATCCATTATGGTTCCTGTGTGAGTACGGTTTTCATCCTCGCGGCAACAGCGGCAGGAAATCCAGCTCAAATTTTGAACATAGCCAAAAACAGGTTACAGTTCTTGTTGAATGTATTTGAATCTTGTTGAATGTATCTGTCTACATCGCAAAGTGTTACTAGTGACTGTGTTTGTTTGTTGTTTTGCATGTATACAATCTTAGGCTCAAAATTTAGGGGCATTTAAATTTTGGCAACTGTGTACTAATGCCAACTGGGCGAGAAAGTGTTTTGCTGTCGTGCAATTCCCAAATCCTGTGATAAGATACCACCTGCTATGTCCTAGAGACAGATGAAGAGAATTTTTTAAATCCAGCTGTCATTGAGACAGATTATAATCAGTATTTTGAAAATGAAGGCCGGATTACGTACATATTAACGTAATTTTGCTTTGGGCTCTTTTTTTTTGGGGGGGGGGGGGCGTGGGGGGTCAGAGAAAAAACTCCATGTATTAATTGGTGCAACCCAAATGAGTATGGTTTTAAGCCTTTTTGGTCTGAAAATGGTTGTTGACTTAAAAGTCAGGTCTGAAAATGGTAATTGATTCGGGGGTGACAGTTATGTTTTGTCAGTTCTGAAAATGGGTGGGAAAAATTACACATCTGGTTCTCAAGATGGGTAAGGAAAATTACATGTTTGGTCTAACAGTGGGCACACTGAGAGCTGCTTTGTGGTTGAATTTTGTTTGGGAAAAGAGAAAGAAAAACCTCTGGGAGCAGGGGAGGAACCAGGGGACAAGTGGGGAGGGAAAATTACATATTTTGGTCTGAAAATGAATCACCTATAAATTGTGTTCATGAGAAAAGATCCTTCATTAATACATGATGAGATGTTGCAATGGTTATGAGGTTGTGTGCTAAATACTAAGATATTTGACAAAAGGTGGCGTAAAAGTAGTAAAACATCAAGCAACAATAATGAAATGACAATTACAAAAACCCTTATTACATGAATGAACATGATTACTTAAACAGTATACCTTGTTAAGTTCTTAGCAACCTTGTGCACTTTATGACTCCTTTGATGTATATGGTTTAACAAGTATTGGGTTTACAATCAGTTGTACTACCAGTTCAACATATAAGTAATATAACTGTCAGTTGAAAGCAAAAACAAACTCTCAAATTTTAGCTTAAACAAATCAAATGTGATTTCATTGTTTCTAAGACTGTGAAATCGAGTTAATGTTGTTTTTCTACTGTTGTTACCGGTTAGCTAATCTGTTTATTTATTTAATATAGATTTATTTTTGTAGTTGACATATTTATTTAATCCCTTTACTGATGAGTTACCTTTTACTCATATGTGTATCTTTTTTATGAGTCTGTTGTTTCCTCTTTCGTTCTCAGAACATGTATACAGTAATGTTGCTTATAGGCAATACACTTACTGGATACGTATGAAGCTGCGACAACAAATCCCAATAGCCATTCCATCTTGTCTGGTTTTAAACATTAGAGAGAGCTTCCCAAGTAAAAGTGGAAACTGAAAGGGTTTTGAATATGTCCATTAACAGCTTAGCAGTCTTGCTAGTTAATATTAACATCATATTTGGTTGACAGTTGTACTACTCTTTGAAATGTTTCTAAACTTTGTATTTTCTTCAATTACTACAGAGTGGTGCTTAACCTAGGAGGTGAGAGGGGAGGGGCTCCCATAGTGTAGTGAAGGGGTCACTGTGATTACAAATCATGCTTTGGTACCACTTAGGGTGTTTGAATTAAAAATGACCCTTGTCAGTGTGTTTTGATACTTTCTAGGATTTTAAGGTACTATAATGTCAGAAATTCATGATGGCAGGAACAACTTTTCAAGAGGTATTAGTACTTCTTGGAGTCACAAGGAACATATGCGACACCCACAAAAGAAGTTTTTTTTTTGTTTCAAACAACAATCAATTCCTTCAGTTTTTATGGGTCAACCATTTCCCCCTCCTGAAAGTACTTAGATAGCAGCTGCACAAAGGGTGGACCCCATAATTATATTAAGTGATACACCTGTCATTAACTTGATAGGGGCATGCTCTTCTTGATATGATGTCATTTCTGCCTCCCCTAAAAATCATGAACATGGAACAGCCTGGAACACCTGCTTCCCAGGGGGGTACTCCGGATTTCAAGTGACGGGGATGATCGAATGGGGGCAAAAATCGAAACCCAAAAAAATCCCTAGGGCCTCCAAGGAACCCAAAAAATCCCTGGACCAAAAATTAACCCCCCAAAATCCCATGCCGAATTTTCGAGCCTCAAAAATTTCCAGAAAGGATTAACCCACAAGTCACAAGCGAAAGATATCAAGAATTCACTACAGCAAAAGGGAATTCCAGTGAGGATAAAGCCGAGTGATAAACACGATGGATGAGAAATCAGTTGAATGAATTGAAGCCTTGTGAAATACACCCGGGACACTTTGCGGACTATTGTATAGCCGGTTTTATGGAACAGATACAATGTAATGTGACACCATCGTTTAATATAATTAAAACAACTGCAAAACAAGTTTGGTTGCCAGTACTTAATATTCGCAGAACTACGCCGCCAGGATACACAGGCACTACCACAATTCTTCAGATTGTTTTGAATACCCAAAAAATCTCTATTTAAATCAAGCCACCCAAAAAAATACTTGCCAAATTTTCCTACCCAAAAACATCCCGGAATGGAAAATTTCAACCCCCCCCCCCCCCCAAAAAAAAAATCCTTCGATTATCCCCGTCCCCCTGGGACCTGCTTGCCGGTGAAAAGCCACAACACTTAGAAACTAGGCCAGTTTATTAAATCTGGGTTTATGTTGTTGGTTGTCTTGAGTGTTGGCTTGCGAGAGGCTTAAGAAGGGCCTGCAGCCGCTGTATTAAAGCGATAAAACTGAAATATTTTAGTGTGGGAAAAATATTACATTCAGAGCTCGAAATTTACGTTTGTTTATAATTATTGAAGCCTAATTTATGCGCCAAAAACCCGAGGTTATTGTTAATGCTTAGTAACTGCTATGACTTATAATTCTCAAATAAACTAACTGAAAGACCTAACAACCATCAGAAGATACAAGCTAGTCATAGTTATATTGAACAAAATGTAAAATTCTTACCTCTAAATTTCTACGTTGTGCAAATGCTGAACACGCAATTCGAATTCCCGTGTGAAGTTGCTCCGTTCTTGGGCGGACATGAATGGTTTATACCGCTGTAACTTACCACTCAAAACAACCTCCACAAGCTCGGAAAACCGGCAAAAACACAGCAAACACATAACAGGTAAGGTTCTTCAAACTTTATTTGGATTTTTAGGTATTTATCCATGGAAAATCGCCGATTATTTTCGATCGAATCGCTTTGGTTACCTGTGGTGTAAACTGGTCTGCACAGACACGTGAATCAGTGTTTTGTGGGTTGAACGATCCTCCTTTCATTCTTTGAGCCATTCTTGAGGCAGTTCTGGATCTTCTGGAAACTTAAAATTACTTACTTTACTCTCATAGCAGCACAAAACACCATGATTTTCCGCTCAAGTCCTCACACTTCGAATCCCCGCAATTTTCCAGGTCGCCAACAGTGACGTCACTAGTGTTATTTCCGACAATTTACCGACAGCTTTCCCGACCACTCTACGATTATGAAGGCCAAAACGTAGCACTTTTCACGTGCCATTATCTCTGCGATCCTAAGTCCAATTGACTTGAAACTTCAGAATATGTTTATTTGATACCAAATCAACACATAACAAGTAAATTGGACTGCAAGAAAAAATGCCGAAATTTTGGTTTATTTGACCTTTAAGTCGGTTGCCACTCCACAGCATTTTTATCGCTTACTTAAAAAATGATAAATTTCTTGAGCCATGGTAATGATGCTAATCATACTTTGCTTTGTTTTGTTTGTTTTTGAGCACCAACCCTGACTACTACGAAAGGTGAGTTCAGAGTCAACTAGGAAAAAATAAATAAAATAAAAAAGCGTGGTGACACTGGCAGCATGTTGCTCCTTTCATAAAATATTCAATGTATGTATAAAATATTCAAAGTAAATTAACGCGAAATAAAGGGGAAAAATTTCAAAACAAGGAAATTAACACGATAAACCCAAAGAAACACTTTGTGGTCACAACTGGAAAAAATCTATTTTATGACTGAATTTAAATTCGAACGGGAAAAACAGATCTACAGGTGTGTGGGGCAGTTTCTTTATAAACTATGTGCGTTAAATTCTGCTGGAATGTAGGAAACCTATTGTTTTCGAGGTGTCAAGAATGCCTGGACTGGATTCAGAATTTGAGATAATAAACTGATGGTAATCAAGGTCGCAGAAATTAACGTTCCACTTAATTAACATCGCGGAAATTAACCCTCACAAAAATTAATGCGACTTAAATTAACGCGAATTTTTACAATTCACGTTAATTTCATGAAGCGTTAATTTCCTATAATAAGGTATGCCTCAGCTTTTATTTGTCATTAACAATGTCGTTATCATAAACATTATTATTATTTTTATTATTATTACTATTATTGTGATCATTTAATTATTTTTTAATTTTTCAGCGAACTGCGCTTTGCCTGACAGCAACCCCAGTATTGCCGACTTTTGCGTCCTTTGTGTACCACGAACGTTATTGTCACTCTATTCTGTAGGAAGACCTGTACCCCTTGCTGAGCACCCGTTGAGTGACCGAACAAACATATAATGGAGTTTGCAATTAATTTTTCGATGACTATAAATAGTTTCCTGTTTCTCTAACACGTTCATCCGAACTTCTCTTCGGATGACATCGTCTGCCTTTAATCGGCTTTTTGATGAGGGAAACTTGTAAGGTAACTTGTTAAATAGATAAAACAGTTGTTTGGTCAGATACCCTGCCGTTTATTTCATATTTCGCATACCTTAAACTTCGATACGCTTAGCTATTATTCAAGCTAAATTAAAGTTACAAAATTTGCGAATTGTCCTGAAATTTATCAAGCAAAAATTTAATGTTTCCATGGCAACCGCAGTTATTTGTTTTAATGAACCTTAAACTCCTTAATTGGAAGTTTAAGACACAGGTTTCTTTGTCCAAAGTCTGAATATAATAATAATAATAATAATAATAATAATAATAATAATAGTAGTAGTAGAAATAATCGTATCTATAACAAAATGCTCGATTGTGATTGGTTCTCCTCGCGCCTATTTGATACGTTATTGGAGCGTCAATCAGGTACACTAAAATGGGTTATTTTTTTCCACTTTGCAATTGAAAAGGTTTGCTGGTAAACCGTATAACGTATTTGTAACTTTTCATTAAAAAAGATGAACATTCGCAGTTTCTGAAAGAAATGCCTTTGAAAAAGCGGCTGTCATGGCAACGTCAAGGTTGTTGAACAGGGCCTTTCCTACACCAATTTGTTTCCAGATAAATTTTACAGAAAGTCATAACCTTTTTGTGGCTTTAACTTCCATTTTTTTTTAGAAGCATAGAAAGTCCCCGCAGGCAGATTCCGCCCCAGTATACTCCTCACCCGGTCTGAATAGGGTTAATGTTGTAACAGTGAGTTAAGACTAAGCGGAAGTAAAGCTAATCTAAAATAGTTTTTCGAGAACGCTCCTGTCTATAACTATACCTAATCGTTCCTTTTTGGTACGCTTCGGGGGCTTCATGGCGAGACCAAACGAGCCTGATATGCTGCCAAAGCGTACCAGAAAGGTGGGATTAAATTCGTGCAGGTGCTAAAACCCAGCCGGTTATTTTTCTCAGTTACCGTGATCAGTCAGGCGTTCTAGTCATATGGGGCGTGAACTGTGAGAATAATAGTGCGTTAATACTCCTCTCTTACTTCTCATCTGTCATCTTTTAAATTCTTTTGTTTGGAGTTTCATTTTCGGAATCTTGGAAGTCCATCTTAAGAGAGAAATTTAGAAAATCCGGCTTCATTTTGAAACAAAAAAGTTTCAGCACTGTCCGTAAACGTACACGCGAGCGCCTACCAGTGTAACGGCGTCCAATTTTGGCGCGAGATTGTATTTTTTTTCTCTGATAGCGTTAAACAAATTACTTTCTCGTGTAACAAATGTATTAGTTGTTTGTTTCGCTGTATTTCTGTTGTAATTTTCATCTCGTAAGTCTACAAAAAGTGCGAGTTTTAGAAACTGTCCATGATATTGTAGGATATCAGGGCAGTGTCTTGTTATCGCAGAAAATCATGACAGTAAACAAGGCTTCTGATTGGCTAATTCACAATTTGGGTACGGGGATTACATGTAACTGACTTCATTAAAACATTGACGCCACTTTCTCAGCCAATCAGATGTACACCCAAAGCCGAATTGTGCCTCGCTCATCTGCGTTTTCTTCCCGCGCTTAATGCTTGTTTATGTCGCCTTCCCCAGCTGCAATTAATACGACTTGGTGAATATACTCTAGTCAATTGTTTGGTCAACAGTCGAGCGTTGTTTGCAAAAAGCGCTGAAAGAAATTATTGATTTGTTGATTAAATCATACAAAGTCAAATAAGATTAATTAGCAACGATTCTTTCGTTCGTTAAACTTTAGCAAACGTGAGGGCGCGAGAAAAAAAAGGCGGGTCAAGACTAAAATACAAAAGAAAAGTAATGCAAGATAAATTTATAACAGATGGAGGAAGGGAGGAGAAGGGTTGAACTCGCAGAGCATTAGGTCGGGAGACAAAGAGGACGAGCACGAGGAACACGCCACATCTTATAACTAAATGAAAACGAGGCTATGTATTTTCCGTCCAAAATCGTGACTATTGCCCAATAAACTTTCTATTGTTATTTAAGTCACCGGATAGTCTAGTGACTATTGCTAAATCCTTTTTGTGGATTGTGCGTAGAATTACGTGAAACACAAAATACACTCCATCCCCCTCCAATTGAACCCTGCTCACTACCATTCTTTCCTTATTTACCATCTTGGTTAAATTTTAATAATTACGGTAAACAGTGAATTCAACTTAAAGGGAAATAGATAATAATAGAAATAATAGAAATCTATATGTAATGGTCGATACGAACTTAATGGCCTCGATGAGTGGGGTGGACGGGCAGAAGGTATGTGAGAGAGCGGCAACAAAGGAGAAAGCAGAATACTACAGCTCCACGGTTGCATGCATTTCTTTCCTTATATTATAGACTATTGTGTATCGAATTGTTGCAATTAAAATGACATTTATAGCATAATCATTTTTATTTCAGCAATGAACCAACAGATCTGGCAGTTCCCGTTGTATCAGGGCTCCGCAATCCTCATTGCCTCTGTGTTACCTTTTCAAAGTTTCAACTAATTTAAACTGATTTGAATAGACCTTGACCAGCAGTAGTTAACATAACTTAGGCAGCATGATTCTTGTACTAACTGAGAAGACATTGACCTAACTGGTGTAATAACCTGAGGTGAAAAATGGCACACAAAATAAGTTTTCACGCCATTAAAGGACATTCATGGAAGAAGTTAACCCTGTCTAAGCAATCATTTGAAAATAGAAACGGAAAACACTCAAGCAACGAATCTTAACAATTTCAACAATTTAGCTAGAAAATTAAATTTAACTTGTTCCAGATACTAAAGCCAGTATTAAAATCATACCATTGTTCCATGCTGTGAACTCAAGCATGATCTCCTCAAACGTGTTATCGCTTAACTGACCTTTGTTTCTGCTCTTTACCAACAATATTGACAAAGATTTTGTCTCCTTCACGTAGACGTTTTGAGTTTGTTATTGAAACTGGTTTGTGAGGGCTTAGCGAGCCACGTTCGGAGACTTAAAAGGGGTGGCTGTCACAGAAAATAATATATATATATTTTTAACAATCTCGTAGACAGTTTTAGTTTAGTGGTAAACTTCTGATGGAAACTAATATTTTGAGGTATTGCAGATTAAATTGTTAGTGGAATCAACCCAGGTTTGTAGTCAGACAACTACAGAGCAATCCCAACTGATCATCTTCGAAACAGGTATTCACATGTCAAAACTCTTTGTAACAGTGTGTGCGTCACAATTGACGTTCTAAAGCAAATCTTGATGCCTCAATTCCGCACTTCCGAAAAACCCCTGACGTTAAGTTAATTAATTGTCCATCGAAATAATTTTTCGTGCAAAGGTGCATGAACATGTGTTTCTTTGTTAAACTTTAAAAATGAAGGACCCTCAAAGAAAGTAGCCGATATCCAACATATTTAACAATGGGTCAATATTTTGAAGCGGATTGCTATCATTTGAAATGTTATGGGCAGTCATTAACTCACTCGCGTGGATTGTACATTTATAGCTAACTCAGTGTTACACTATTTCATTATCAGTTATTTCCGTTGACACGAAGCAATCTATCTTGGCGTTGTTGTAGCACACAAAAAAAGGTTTTTTTTTTCATGCTTTTGTGCATAACTGAGAAAGCATTAAATATAACTAGAGTACCGTGACATTAAGTTGAAGACGAAATACGCACGAAATATTTCAAAGCAATTAAACGACAAAAATGGCAAAAATCAAATTCTATGGTTTTGCAGTAGTTTGAAGATAGAAAAAGTAAACCTTTCGAGCAGCAATATAATTCTGTATAAAACGAATTTCTTAACTGAGAAATTAAAATTAAATTGTATCGATATCTCAATTCAATGGCGGTATCATGTCATCGATCGTTCCACGCTGTTTACTCGACCTTAACCGCCATTTAACATGTTTCTTGCTGCCACTGTTTGACTGACATTTGGTCCTTGCTTCATTGATATATTATTGACAATGATTATTGAAGTTTTCACTTAGTAATTTTGGATAACTCAAAAAATTGGCTACTAAATTCTCAGTGAGTTACGCCTGGGGATTTAAGCCGTGCCTACTGTCACGGAAGATCAGAGAACCAATGATATTTGAACACTGAATCTCACAAACAATTTTAGTTTAATGGTAAACTTGTGATCTGAATTTCATATTTTGAGGTATGGTAGATTAAACAGTTAGAGGAACTAATTCAGGTTCAGGTAGTGAAACAACTACAAAGCAATCCCAACTGATCATATTCGAAACAGCTATTCACATGTCAAACCTCTCAACGTATTATAAACAGAAGCAAGAGCTTCCTTGGTGAAATTGTGTTCGTCACCTGACTGACGTTCGTAATTCAAATTTGTATCCCTCAATGCCACACTCCTGAAAAAAAGAAAAAGCCAGACCCTATATTTAATTTATCGTCCACTGAAATTGATACATTTTCGTGTAAGAGTTGTATGTGTTTCATTGTTGCACTTTTGAAATAAAGGACGCTTACCTAAACGAATTCAACCTATATCCAACATTTTCAACAAAGGGTCAATATTTTGAATCATTGTTACCATTTGAAACGATGTCGCTTTTTAAAAGTAGACTATCATAATTCGATGTTTGTAACCATATTGTACACACAGAACTAATTTAAATTATCACACTATTTTAGTAACAGAGGTTCTCCTGTTTACAAGAAGCAGTGTATATTGCCACCGTTTTAGATTTATCTAACTTTTAATCTTGGTGTTTCAAAGTCATCTGGTGATTTCAATAGATTTTGGCTACCAGTAACTACAGCTGCTCTTTACCAATTTAATTCTGAGTTTGTTATTGAAACTGGCTTGTGAGGGCTTAGCGAGCCACGTTCGGAGACTTAACAATTTCAACTATTGAAGGGTTGGCTGTCACAGAAAACAATAATTTTTTAACAATCTCATACATTAGACAGTTTTAGTTTAGTGATAAACTTGTGTTCGAAACTGATATTTTGAGGTATGGTAGATTAAATTGTTAGGGGAATCAATCCAGGTTTGTAGTCAAACAACTACAGAGCATCCCAACTGATTATCTTCGAAACAGGTATTCACATGTCAATACTCTTTGTAACAGTGCGTGTGTCACAATTGACGTGCTAAAGCAAATCTTGATGCCTCAATCCCGCACTCCAGAAAGAACCCTGACGTTGTTGTTAATCAATCGTTCATCGAAATAATTTTTCTTGCAAAAGGTGCATGAAAATGTGTTTCATTGTTAAACTTCAAAAATGAAGGACAATCGAAGAAAGGAGAAAGGAACATTTTTAACAATTGGTCAATATTTTGAAGCGGATTGTTATCGTTTGAAATGTTATATAAAAACGGGCAGACATTAACTGATTGTACATTTACAGCTGACTCAGTGTTACACTATTTTAGTATCAGTTATTTCCGTTGACAAGAAACAATCTATCTTGCATTGTTTTAGCACGTCAAAAAAGGTTTTTTTCATGCTTTTGTACATAAGTGAGAAAGCATTAAATATATTACTAGAGTACTCAAACAACTTAAGTTGAAGACGAAATACATGTACACACGAAATGTTTTAAAGCAATTAAACGACAAAAATGGCAAAAATCAAATTCTATGGCTTTGCAGTACTTTGAAGATAGAAAAAGTAAAACTTTCGAGCAGCAATATAATTCTGTATAAAACGAATTTCTTAACTGAGAAATTAAAATTAAGAGTGAATGTCAGTAAAAATCAAAGAAAATTTAGAAAATCGCGGCCACGGTCAAAAAATCAATTTGTCTCATTCTTTGTCTACAGGAACCTTAATGTATGTAAGAAAGTGAAATGGGGTTAACTTCTTGAAATATTCTGTTAACCGGGAATAAACGGTTATACGCTGGAATGGAGGAGCCAGAACTTCAATTGGTAATTGTGTAGCTCCTTCGAAGTTGGCCCATGGAATTAGACTGTCAGATCCCAACGCTCACTCGAGAACTAGCAAGTTTGTCCTTAGCCCCCCAACGCAGTCGTTTTTAGGGGAGTCGTATTACCCTCCTCCCCACAAACGAGGAGGGTAATATGACTCCCCTAAAAACGACTGCGAGGGAGGCTAGTTTGTCCTAAGCTAGCAAGGAACTCCTGTGCTGAAAAGGATAGACTTTCGAACAGAAGCCCAACATGCAGCCAGACTTCTGTTTAGTGTTCTCTTGCTCCTAGACTCGAAGTTGGTCCAACAACAATATTGCTGATACTGTTGAACGATACGCTCTGATATTCTCGTTCTAGCTGACAACGTTTGGAATTCTTATTGTCTCACATGTTGGCATTTTCAGGAACTTTTTGCTAAAAGGGAGATCCTAAAAATACGTGGGGACTCGTAATAAATGAAGTCAAGTCTTTGCGGGTTCAATTCGCATTCTTCTGGTCTCATTACAAGGTACAGGAGCAGCCCTCCCATGAAACAAGTTATGGAGTCGCGCGATATTGTAGCGATAGCTGGTGTTCATTAGGAAGAATTCTCGTAACTCATTGAGAGACAAATTTTCTGCCATCAAAGACAGTATTTGCCGTCGAGTACTCCAGTGTTGCGCGTTCAAGTAGCTTTGGGCACAAGTAGTAAAGGACGCTCGTTTGGCAGATTTCCTGGCTTCTGATTGGTCGAGAGCGATCACGTGACTAGAGGAACTTCCGGTGGGGGAAATCGCTGACCAGTGGGTAAAAAAGGGATCGCGGGCTCATACAACCGGAAGTCACGTGATTTAGAATGGGAAACCGCTGACCAGTGGGAAAAAGGGATCGTGGGCTCATGGGAACCGGAAGTCACGTGGTTTGGAATGGGAAACCGCTGACCAGTGGGAAAAAGGGATCGTGGGCTCAAGGGGAAGTAAACCCGCTGAGAAAACGCGGGCGCAAAGTCCAAAGTCCAATTTGGGGAACGGGGGTGGTCCTTGAAAACAAGCCAAAATAAATAAATGACATTTTTATTGATTTGTTTTACAATAACTGTGGTTTTCCTATTTGATAAGTGTTCCTTAATGTTCATGACAATCGACGATCTTGTTGGGGTTTTCATTGGTAGCCATAGGGGTAGGTCTTGAAGGTGTTGGGATCAATGACTCGTTTGTCATAGACCATCTTGTACCATTTATGTTGGGGTTCAGTCAGTAAGGTGTAATTGGCTGGATTGCGAACAATTTGATGGGATTTTGTTACTTGTATTTCCCGTGGGTTGGGAAGAGGTTTCTTGATTTCGTCCTTGACATTTTGGCGCATGATGTCAAAATTCAGCTGGGTGTGTCCTTCGCTGTTGAGTCGGAAGCCTCTAACCTTGCATTCCACGTTTCCTTTATTCGTAGTATACCCATAGTTCTTGGGTCCTCCACTGACAAATTCTTGAATGTATTCATCCTTAGCTAATTCGGAGGCGAAGTCCCCAAGATAGGAACCCAAGACAGGTTGGAATTGAGTGGGTGTTTCCTCCAGGTAGATGACGGAGTCGGTGTCAAAGTAGAGGACTCTTTCCCCTAAGTCTTGCAGGGTGTCATACAATTTAAGGCGGGCGTGGCAGGTAGTGAAGCAGGCCACAAAAATGTTGAGGTTGGGTGAGACGCGGATGTCCTCTTTTTGGTTCCGGTAGTGGACTTCCACCATTTGGTCGGTGACGACGGACACGTGACGTACGTCTAACGTACTGGTATCTAGAAAACGGTGGAAGGCATGGGGGTCATCAAAGGCTTGAATTTGGGTTTTGTTGAGGCGTTGTCCAAACTTACCCCACATGGAGTTGAGCATGAGCTTAGCTAGGGTACGCAGGCCCGGGTTCTTCTTGATGTTGTTGTATTCTAACTGGATGCCTTCATGCAGGAAGTAGTCTTCGATGTAACGTTGCTTTTCTTCTTCTGTCGTGACATCCTTAGGCCACCCACTAGCTTCTTGTTTGATTTTCAACCAGGTGTTAACATAATCGGCGAAGAGGCCCTCACAGGTCTCTTCAAAATGCCAAGCTTCGTAGATGTATTGGACTTGGTACCCGAACTCCACGGCTTTATACAACTCTGGGGTGCACCAGGTACTGGTGAGGGCACGTTGTTCGTCAGTGTGTGGACAATGATAGGATCTGTCCAAAAGAGGTTTGTCCATTTCTTCTTCCACACAACGGGCACAGAGGGGAAAGAGGAGTTTGTTGTCATGACGGTAAGGCAGCACGGGACGGTACAATTCACGGGGAGGCAGGACTTTACATTGAATGAGCCCAAAGTATTGGTGTATGTCCGTGTGACCCGGTTGAGAAACGATGGTGGGATGTCCTTTGGGGTAGGTGGACTTCTTGTTGACCCACGGGTACAAGGAGGTGACATCGATGTAGTGAATTTTTTGGCCAGGGGTGATCTGATGGTACAGTTTAATGGCATTGGTACGACCTCCACAGAAAGCCTCTCGAGGTTCAAGTGGTTGGATAAAGTTGAGTTCCCGGACGAAGGAGTCGATCTCTGGGTGGGTGTCTCGGAGGTGGTCCCATCGACATCCCCACATTTGAATGACGTTGTACCCTTGGTTGGTAAGCTTTTGGACTTTGTTTTGGGTGACGTCATAGAGGTCCTGCATGGTTCGATCATAGTTGCGGGGATGTTTTTCGTAGCGATGGGGATAACAGGTAGGGCATCCGTGGGTGAAACAGCCTTGAAATTCGTAGACGGTGTGGGTGTCGGGGCAATAACCATCCACATGGATGTTGGTCCCGGGGATCTTATACTCGCCTTGATTTCGGACATGTTGGATGTACTGAGGCTTTGGATTGGCACTGGCCAGTAGATCGTCGGGGTTGAGATCTTGGAGGGCGCGTTGACGTAGTTGGTGATCGCACCAGGTTAACCAGTGAAGGGCTGGGAGGGAGTGGTTGATGTTGTTAGTTCTCCACCCGTTAGGACCGGTGGGTTCGCTGGCAATACTGTTGGGGATCATCCGGTTCATACGTAAATCTCGATTACAAGCGGAGGCAATGGTGACGTGATCGAAGGGATTGAAGCCTGTTAAGTCTTCAAACATGCGTTTGAAAGTCAGACATCCTTGTTTGAGGAGTCGTACATCGGAACTGCAATAGGCCAATAACTCTTGTTGAAAATGAAACACCACACCCTGGTCGCGTTGTTGTTGATGCCAGGTTTCAAAGGCTTGTCTTCCTTCGAGTGTCATGCTCTCAGGCATGTAGTAATCGCGTGAGGGGAGGATGCCCACGTAGTTTTGATACTCATCACCGGGTACGTTGAACTTGTGGGGGAAATAGCCTTTGCAGAGTTCTGTCAAGCCAAAGGTTTTGGGAAACGCGGAGAGGGGCATCTGGAAGAAACTCATGGAATCAATGAACCGGATGCGGTCATGTTTGATCTCTAACAGTTTACATCCGTTGCGGAGTTGTTGGACGAGGCGGTTCTCCCCATAGTATTCTTGGATGATAAAGTACCCATCGTACCCTTGAAAATTATGAGCGATGACATTGACTTGACGGGTATCGTGAAGAGTCAAGGCATCCAGCCATTCCAGAAAGTCACGGATACAAGTGGGACCTGGGAAAGGTTTGGGTTCATCGTTGTCTTCGGTTTCGGCCACGACGAGATTGGCAATGTGTTTTTCGTGGGGTTGCATGGCTTCGATATCAAAGAAGACGTGTAAGGGTGGCAGGTCTTCCTCGTCCTCGTCCTCGGAGGAGGCATGGGGTTCCGCGGCGGTGGTGGCACCTCGTTTGGCGCCAGGACCTTTTTGACGGGTCCTCTTTCTCTTCTTCTTTTGGTCTTGAGGTTTGGGGGCTCTTTGTATAAAACAACGGTGTTTGTCGGCGTCGACGTACTGATGACAAGACGGGCAATCCACGTGCCAACAAAGGTGACGTTGAATGCGGGACAAGCCCACATTTTGTTGATAGCATTTATCGCATCGGTGTCGTTGAGAGCACACGGAGGTCTGGAGGCCCGTGACGGGTTTGCCCGCATGGGTTTTGCTGGAATGGGCTTCGAAACACGTGGATCCAAAAAAGTCCCGATGACACGACTCGCAACGTTGAGTGGCTTTCAGGTGTCGGGGGTAAGCCTTTTGAAAGTCGGGACAATCTTTCTGGCGACAGGCTCCACACAACTTGGTCTTGGTGCATCGATGCTTTTCCTCATGGTCATAGGGTTTCCAACAATCCGCACACACATAACTGGACCCGAAAAATCCTTGCAATTTGGTGATGACATCATAATGGTCTTGGTTGTGCAACAGGATCAGTTGTTTGTCAGAAAGGGGGCCAAACGCCGTGATGTGAAACGATCGCTGTGCATCCACCAGGATGATCTGGTAACCGGTGAGGGACGGAGCTTGACTGAATTGGGTCAAGGCGTCATAGCTGCAAGGACCCAAGGGTACCCGGGCTTCATTCTGGAGGTCCAGAGCGAAACGTCTCTGCAGCGGACCGTACCCCTGGCGAATGGATGCCAATTTTGGGTGCTGGTCCACGCGAGCTTTGGCGACCACGAGAGCTCTGGCACAACAGAGCTCATCATCATTTTGGATGCGGATGACCGATTTTTTGTTGGCCGTTAACATGGCCATGGTAGGATGCCCGGGTTTCCCACGACGAGGTCTGCCGGTACCTTGAGGCGCATGATGAACTTGAGTGATGGAGACTTGAAAGGAATCGTCCATTTCAAATTGTTCGTTGCTGTTGAGGGCTTGGGCTAAACGTTGGAACAGCGCTTCCACCCGTTCTGTGTCTCGACGCCATTCACCGGCACGTAATCCCCACCCCTGAAAATTATTGTGCAAGCGATCGGATGCTATGGTAAAGTAGAGGCGATCTTGATCGTGGAGGTCGGGGGTGGTGGTTAACACTTGATCGACGGCTCGACGTAATCCATCTTGCAGAGCTTGGGTTATATTTTGACCTGGAAGCAAGTTCCCCCTTTGTCGTAACTGGGTCTTGAAATGACGTTCTTGTACCCCCATGCGATCACTCTTCCGATTCACAAAAGGTTCGAGTTCAAAGTCGAAGGTAACGTGTTCAGAGGGATCCAATCCTCCGCCACTTTGTTGAAGGAGTTGGGTTTGAAACGCATGTTGCCGTTCCAAATGATCCATCAAATCATGATAGTCTTGATCATCATCATCGTCATCCAGGATTTCGGGGCAGATCAAATCATCCTCGTCACTCATGTTTTCGGTGCAAATCAAAGGTCCCACACAGGAATGGGTGTCATCGTCGTCCGAATCAGTTAAACCGAGCATGGCTAAAACCTCATGGTGGGCGAGGCCACTTGGCCCCGCCACATTGTCCTTGTCTTGTGAGGACATGATCAGATGAACTCACTGGAGATCGGGGCTCTGTTTTTATAGAGAATTAAAATGTCACGTGGGAGGGGAAGGAGCCAATCACTAAACAGGGTGCCCCGTAGAGAGGGGGGTGCTCTAGGGAGGGGTGGGACGGGGTGGGGGGACCCCCCTCCCCCCTCTCTAGTTAGGGTCCATGGTGCATCACGGGAACGAATGAGAGACTATAAAACAGATCGATCCTCGGGCTGGAACATCTCAACATGGACTCTTGCCATGAGAAGCTGCTCGAAGCATTTGAAGAATTTGAAGTAGATTTGGAAGTGGAGGAGGTGTTAGAGAAAGTGAAGCAGGAGTTGTTGCTGAAGGACGAAGGCTTTAGTGAGTTTGCAGAAACTTTGAAGCAGTTGGAGCCGGAAAAAGTGGAAGCCCAGAGACATCGGGCAGAACAGGCGGCTCCTTTTCACCCACTGTGCTACCCTCAATTAACGTGTGAGTGGTTTGTGGAGGGGCTCGACTATTGCTGTCCCTATTGGAGGTACCAATTCAAGCGCCCCCTCACCCCGCCACCAGCACCCCCGCCATCGCCCAATGCCTGCCGGAAACGAGGGCCTCCGCCGCAGCAACCGACGACGACGACGACGCACGACGTACCGACCAAACAACGACGATGACTCTGACCCAGACGACGACGACTTGAACGACGAGGACTATGTTCCCGACCCGAACGACGACGACGACGTTGACGACTCTGACCCAGATGAGGACGACGACGACGTTGACGACTATGACCCGAACGACGACGAAACGACAGAGTTACTGACGAAAGACGAACGACGACGGAGACGGAACGCCATCAAAAAAGCCCGGTACAATGCCCGCTACCCAGAGAAAGCCCGAGCGAGGAATATGGTGAAAAAAGCCAACTACCGACGCAAGTACCCAGAGAAAGTGCGTGCTGCCAAAAAACGATACCGAGAACAATATCCGGATCGAGTGCGGGAGTCCCACAGGTGTTATGAGGAGACGCATAAGGAGCACCGGCGTGCCGTCAAAAAAAAATGGGCCCAAAAGAACCGAGCACGTTGTGCCGAATACGACCGAAAGTATAGAGAGAAACATCGGGAACGTTTGAGAGCCCAAGCGCGTGAATATCGTCAAAAGAATCGTGTACGAATATTGGCGTACAAAAGGATGTACAATAAAAGGGCCAAAGCCCGGGCGGCTCGTCGGGCCTATCGTGCTGCGAACCAGGAGAAACTGCTTGCGCAAAGAAGAGAGTACTACTGGGCGAACCGCGAGAGGTTCTTGGAGCTCGCTAGAAGGTACTACCAAAACAAAAGGAAGCAGGTGCCTCGCCCCAAAACACTGCGGGTGGTATTGACTAATTGTAGGACGCAACCTTCTGTGGAAACGTATTTGAATGACTTTTGTACCTCCTTACCTTCTGTAGAGAGACAGAAAACGGAAGAGAAAATCAAAGCATTAGGACCCTTGAAAGTAACCATTCCCTTGGAGGACTTTAAGAAATCGACGCCTAAAATGCCTGAGAACTTTTCTTTTTGTGAATCATTTCTAGATTCTTATACTCTCACGGATATGGATTCGGGGGGTGTGCAAGTCGTGGACCCCCCTGACTTGGGTCCCCCTGACTTGGGCCCCCCTGACTTGGACCCCTCTGACTTGGAGGACTTTTCGTCTTTGTTGCAGAACATAACGCCTGACGAGTGGACCGAGTTATTGAAGGATGTGGAGGACTCTTGTTCCTTTGATCTGGAGGCATTGGTGCCCCCTGAAGACCTCGTTCATGACATGTCCCCCGACGAGGGGGTGGATTTAATGTATGATTTAGTAACGTAAAAACATTTTCGTCTCAGTATTTGGCAGAACATTCGTCTCAGTATTTGGCAGAACATTCGTCTCAGTATTTGGAAGAACATCCGTCTCAGTATTTTGGACAGAACAATGAACTTGACAACTCGTCAATCAAAAAATGACACAAGTGACATTGTTTTTATTTTTATCAGGATTGTCTACATCACAATGGGTTTTGTCTCGCCAATCCTGCTTGAGACTCAACACGAACTGCAGAATAACAATGTGACATTTTTTTGACTCAACATGTTAATTAAATGTTTACAATTTTAAACGTTTCTTGGCTTGCATAATTTTCTTGACCACCCGTTCCGTCTTGTTTTTCTTGCCGGGTAATCGATCAATGGCTTGGATCATCTTGGTATCGGCTTTCCATTTATCTTGCAAATTCTTAGCACGGCTGTAATCAATGTCGTGTTGCTTAGCAATCTGGTCCAAGCGATTGATCCCTGGATCTCCCCGTTTCAGACGTTTGGCCAAATGGGTGCCAGGTCCCATGTACTGATAACCGGGCCAATGAAATTCCTTCCCCGTTTTCGCAATCCATTTTTGCACATCCAAGGCCCCTCCTCGTTGGGGGCGTTTTCGTTTGATACCCCTTCTCCTCCTCTGGGTGGGCATCTTTTTTAGTCACTGTCGTCGTAATCCAATCGACGTCGTAACTTTTTACCTTGGGCCCAATCTTCCCAACCGGGTAAAGGTTTCAATCGTTCCACTTCACGAGCGGGTGCTTTGCCTTTGCGACTCTCGGCTAACTTTTTTTCCAAGGCCTTGCGCTGTTCTCGAATGACTTCTAAACGCGACCGGCTATCCCCTCGACTGGTGGATGGGCTCCCTTTCTTGACAATGGGAATCTTACTGGTAGTGGCTGCTCCTTTGCCTTTCTTGGTTGCAGGGGTAATGGGTGGTTTGGGGGTCGACGGGCTGCCTTTTATCATGCGCTTCAACCATTGTTCCACGGGTCCCGTCACCAAATCCCCGGCCTCTTCCTCGCCTTCTTCACCTGGTGGAGCACCCGGGGCACCAACCCCTACCCCGCCAGGAAATTGACGAATGCGTTTGGTTAACTTGATTAATTCTTGACTCAACGGTTTGGTTTGAGCATTGACCAGGGCTGGAGGTAATTGAGGGTTGGCTAATAACACATGTTTTTGGGCGGCGAGCGTTGCGGCTTTGTTCAACAAGGCATTTTCGGTGAGTTCTCCTTTGTAATATTGAATGAGTTGTTCCAAGTCCTTTTGGGGAATCATGTACACTTCGTCCATGTTCGTTGACTACACTCGGAGCAAAGTTCCCCGTCTTCCTGGTCACGGCAACTCTTACAAAGACGGGCCCTCAAGATGTGTTGGTACTCTCGATACAACAGGTGATATTTATGCTTCCAATAATGACACTCGTCTTTCCACTGGTCGGTGGCCCGATTGGCCTCTTGTAATAGAGTCATCCACGTAGGGAGGGTTAACGAACACATTGACATAACACCTCGTGAAGTCCTTGAAACAATCCCCTTCCTTTTTGTTGGACTAACCACTGACGACGTTTTTTGACGGAATGTCGACGACGTCCCAAATCACGTAGTACCTTTTTATAGGGTTGAAGTTTAGCCAGCATGGGTGGGGTCACAGGAATCTTGTTTTTTAAAAAGTTCAAGACCAGTTCACTCACAGCATTGATTTGATCGGCATTGGCATGTTGTAACAATTCTTGACGTTTGGAACCATTGGCTTCTTGTAACATGGACCGTAAAAACGGGAATTGACGTCGAAGACGTTGCATCCTTTATCGGTGACGACGACGATACCGTTGATTGGCTTTTTGAATCGTGCGTTTTATACGTTTATCCGTTTCCAAGGCCGCGGCTTTCCCCAATCCTACCATGGCGGGGACCAATAGATTTAAAAAACCGCCTCGTTGACGACGGCGTCGTCGTCGTCTCCTCACCATGGTCGACCCGTCAATAGACGTTGAAGGGCTTTGTCTTGTTTGATGAGGTCTCGCGTCTCTTTATAGCCTTGACGGGTATTGCGTTTGAAATCGGACCACCAACCCCCACCTCGTTGTCGTCGGACATGTTGTACATTATCGGTAATGCCTTTCAAGGCTTGACCGCCTAATTTGCCTAAAGCCAGTCCAAACCCAGGTGCTGGACCTGATAGAAACATACTCATGCCATGGGCAATTTTATCCACCAAACGGGGTTTGCGACGCATTAAAGCCCCTCCTCGTTGTTTCCTTTTTCGGCGTCGTCGTTGTTGGACGGCCATGGTTCTAAGAGTGTGGGACTAGGAGGGAGCGGCTTTTTATCGATCCAATACTCTTTAGGTCTCAAGGGACGAGGACATCCATCTACATAGCACAGGGCTTCCAAGGGTTGGTACACAAAATGACCATGGTAATCTTGGACACATCGTTTGGGTAACGGAGGGGTGAAATCCACAATGGTATCATCCAAGGTTTGCATCTTGATTAAAAATCGTTCCAGATCCTCCAAGGGAATACCCCGCACATGGGTTTTCAATTCGGTCAAGGCTTTGGCATAGGTGGTAAACGCAAATCGACTCATGGTCACTTTAAATCGGTATTGTTTAAAATCATTCCATCCTTTGACCACGGTCCCCACGGCCGCCAAACACGCTACCAATGTACTATTTTCCAATAGCGGGCCCGCAATCATACCAGCAGCCATCAGGAGTAAGGCCATGCCATTGAACAAGGCATTGATACACCTGTAATGATTCAACATTTTTCGATAACACCACCATTGTTGATGATAAAAGGCATACAAGGAATCCATGCGTTGTAATAATTCTGGGGGGAAGGGAAGACCATGCTGTTTCGATCCATTCAATAACGACACGACGGTTTTCATCTTTACGGCGAAACACGGGACGACGAGGTTTGTACGCTCGGTGCTCCTCCTTGTTTATAACTGGTCACAATGCTATTGGTCATGGTGACATTAGCAATTTCACGTCCTTGGGCCAACTGTTCTTGATCTTGTAACAGCATGCGTAAACGTCGTTGTAAATCCGCTTGACGCAAGGTACGAGGGGGTGGACTCCCAGATGTCCAAGATCCTCGAAGGCTGGCTGGATTGGAGGCCGGTGTCAAAGGGGAAGTGGGGGTATTTCGTCGTCGTCCTCGTATTCGTCTCGGTCGTCGTCCACGACGACCCCCACCACCACCACCTCCACCACCACCTCCACCACCACCTCCACCACCACCACCTCCTCCACCAGCACCACCAGCACCACCAGCACCTCCACCACCACCACCACCACCAGCACCACCAGCACCACCAGCACCAGCACCACCACCACCACCACCACGTCCACCACCACCAGCACCACCACCACCACGTCCACCACCACGTCCACCACCACGTCCACCACGTCCACCACCACGCCCATTACCCCCAGCACCCGCTGCTGTTCGAGCACCCGCTGCCAAAGGTACGCTAGGAGGACTCGCAGGGGTTCGAGCACCAGAAGACGGTGGGGTGGTGTGTATGCTACGGTAGGATTGACTTCCTGGACTTCCTACCCCAGCAGGGGAAGAGGCCTGCACAGGGGGCACACCATCTACACCGACAGGGGGGATGGATTGCATAAACCGATAGAGGGGTTCGTCGCCTATTTCCTCCTGGGCGACGTCGAGAAGGCCTTGGTCTCCCGACCAAAATAAATCTTGCCAGGCCCTTGGGGACATTTGATTACTGGTGGTCGCCCCCACCCCCGCAGGGGACACGGTATCGTACGATTGCGGAGGTTGACGGTCATCATCATCGGCCATGGTTGCTCTTTTTTCCTGTTCAAATGGGGTGTCGTGCCTTTATAGTCGTTTTTGATAGGTGCGAGTCCATCCTTCGTCTTTTAACAGGTGACTCAACACCCGTTGTTGATCGGACGAGGCCGGATGTAAATCCAAGACCAAATACCCATACGGTCGTGTCGTGGCTTGATGAAACGTCTCCAACGTGTCTTTCCACGTGGTCGGAAACGATTGAAGCATGACATTGCGTACCCCTAATTGATCTCGGGGGTTCTTGAACGCTACAATGTAATGGGCATTGCGGGATATACTTTTCGCATAGCGACCCACGGGAAACATGTCTTGGCACAAGTACAATACCGTCACCCCTTGATGATGCGAATGTTTGGTGAATAAATCCAACACGCGTTTATCGTGACTGCCTTCATCCATTAAATCATCCAAGACCAGGACCCCCTGTCCTTCAGGAAACCATTGCACTAAGGCCTCATGATCGGGAATCCCTTCGTGAAACACCACCCCTTGATCTTGCATGCTTCGAAATCGATCTTGCCAGGCCCCATAACAATAATGCATTTGGGTCGGTGGACTTTCAAACAACTCGGGGTTGTCTACCAAGAGTTTTTCCGTAAACGCGGTTTTACCACATCCCGAAGGACCCACCACCAAGATAGAGGAAGGCGTATGAAAACGAAACGGTTTCCCCGTTTGCATGATGACGAACTACCCAGTTAAAAAAAAAAGGCACCTTTTTATTGGAATCGGTGGGACTCGAACCCACGCACGACCCGATCCCTATCTGAATCAAAGGTCCAAAGGCTCTACCGACTGAGCTACGACTCCGACACCACTTTTTTCCAACAAATTTTATTTAAGCATTACATTGATGATACGGCTGACAACAAAGTTGATACCATCTGGCTTCTTGGCCTACAATCAATTGTTGAAGGCGTTGACCGGCTTGATGGTCATTACTAACATAATCATGATCCGAAAACTCATTTAAAAACGTTTGCAAGGTCCGTCCACGGGCTTTGGCTTTCAAGTACAACAAGGCGTAATCACCACAACTCTTGCTTGTAATGGCTTGGAGGGACTTGCCATTGGTCACCACATACTTCCAATGTTGGACGATCCAATCTCGTAACGGGGTCGCTTGCACGTACGTGTCCATGGGCAAAGCATAACTGTCCAGGACTTCACACACCTTTCCATCCGTCCACACCGCTAACCAATGTTGTCCGGGTTGATCGTGTGGGTCCGTATTCACAATGTACCCTTGAGGGGTAGTCTTGACAGGAGTCTTGGGTAAACGATCACAGGCCACCGTCCCGTAAAAGACCGGGTTCAATTGGGGGTCGTCTCGGGCTAAATAATCCAATTGCACATTATTCAAGGCCACATGTTCCATTTCTTCAGTGTTGGTAAATGTTATACAACACGGCTCCGTTCCTGTCAATCTCCAGCAAATTCTCAAATTCTCCATACACGAGTACGGTTATATTGACACCGGGGGCAGCTCCAAATTCCAACACCAATTGTAAATCACCTGTTTGCTTGGGGTTGAGGTTTTGACTGTCAGCACATCCATTGGCCACATTGTCAAACATGTACAAGGTACAATTTTTAGCTTGGCCCCAATCCAGTAGTTCTACCATATTGCCTTTCTTTTTACACCAAGCACCACTGGCTTGCAGAAAACGGAAGTAGCCTAGATTATCTCGGGTGCCATTGTTGTGCACTAACTGGAGGGTTTCATAAGGGTACTCTTCTCCTCTGACAATCTGTTTAATGGAACTCAGACCAAATTTCTGGAAACAGAACGGATCTCGGGTCACATCTCCATTGAAGGCACGGCTGTCCAGTAACCCCACAATCAATCGGTCAGGTATTCTGTTTTGAAACAGGTTGGGGATATCAAAGCGGACCAGGTTGTTTTGCATGCTGAAGGTTCGGATTTCACTGCGGACGGTCGGGTAAGCCGCCACTTGGCCTTCATTGTGTCTTTTGCTAGAGATACTCTGGTAGATGGCGTCATTCAAACGCAGTTGACAGAGATGAAACCGTAGTTTCACATCCCCCTCCATCAATCGGCCAGCTAGAGCCACTCCATTCAAAAACAGGCTGGGACCATTGAAATGAAATTTCATCTTGATTTCGATGCCTGGCACCAACAATTTGCCAGTGTGAAAGACTTCCAAGTGCGGGGTAAACACTAGACTGTGGGTGACACCTGCAGCATACTTGGCGGTTTCGGCTACCATGGCGTCCAAGGCTCCTTTGTGATTGGCACTGAGAGCGGTATAGGCAGCATCAGGTCCTGCTTTGTCTGTGTTGTTGGCGGTCCATTGGGGTGGGAAATCCACTTGATTGTACCAGCCTTGGGGTCCTAACACGGTCTTGCCATCTTCTCGGTCATAATTCAGCAAGGTTTCCAGGTAAGCTTTGTAATGATACGTGTCGGATTGTGGGCTGATCAACGTGCCATTCAACTGCAAGTCAATTTGTTTGATGATGGAATGGGCCAAATTATTGACGGGCCACAATTTCTCCGCGGCCACCAAGTTCCCGCCAGCCTCCTTTTTCAAACTCAATTCCATGGTAAAGTAACTGCGTCCCAAATCCACAAAATCGTCCAACCCCGGTATGATGAATTCCATGGGATTGATACCCGTGGTGGTGGGTTGGATGGTGACCATGCGATAGGCATTGATGCTAATGTCGGTCGGTGGCACCTTGAAAATCCGTAAGGCAGGGTTGACGGTCCCTTCGGAACGCTCGTGAGCCGGGGCGGTTTGTGTACTCACGTCAGGCATGTTTAACGTCGTCGAGTGGTACCCCGTCGTCGTCGTGAGGGGTTTTTATAGCGTCGTCGTGCTAAGCGTTGTCTCAAATCAAACCCGGGGACTCTCATCACCTCGGGACTTAACCATCCACCACGTTGTCGTCGTCGCATGAGTTTCCAAAACGGATACAGTCCTCCCCATTGAGACAACCCTCGATTACTACGAATCCGTCGAGGTCGTGAATGCACGGGTTCCATTAGACTCCCAAAATATCACGGGCACGTTTGGTTTGTTTGGGAAATAAGGCAGTGGCTACACGCACGGCGTCTTTCACGTTCTTCTGATTCAACGCTTTCTTGGCTTGTTTGGTGATTTCTTTTTTAAGGACGTCTTCGGCTTTGCGTTTGATACCTCGTGTCAAACCCGTTTCCAAGCCTCTCTTGATATTACTAGGCAATTTTAAAGGATTTCGCGTCCTTATAAGACCTTGCAACCCCCCACGCATCAGATCCGTCATCACTCCTTTGCCTTGTTGATCATACCACTCGTCGGTTCGAAATCGTGTCAAACTTCCCCCACGCATGGTGCCTTCTTCTTCACCAGGGATAAACGTTTTTGTTTGGGCTTTATGGGACTCCCCTTTTTATACCGTCATCGTCGTTTTTTCCGAAAAGCGGCTTCCAACCCTTTTTTAGCCCCGTAACTCGCGGCACCACTTGCGGCACCCAACGCCACAGCTTTTCCTCCAGCGATCAAGGCTGGAATGAGGGCCGCCAGGGGCAAGAGACCCCCTCGTTGCCTTCTTCTTCGTCTCCTTCGACGTACTCTTGTCTTGGGCATCTTTGTTTGTTTTCACAACCCTTGTTTTCTTTTTATACTCACATGACGTTGCACGTAAACGATTCCCCCGCCCACCGTTTGCGTTTCCCACTTCGCATTTCTTCCATACGTTTCTTCGTTGATCTTAGGTAATTCTTTTTGGCTAACTTTTCTACCCCTTTGGTGATGGACCAAGCGGCCTTAGGAATCCCGGCAATCACTGCATTGACCCCTTCCCCCGCTTGTGGACGCTGTGGTCGGCGTCGTCGTCGTCGTCGTCGTCGTTTCGGAGGCATGATTGATTTGGGTTCCCTTCTCGTCTCTCTTTTTTATGTCTTTTTGAAGTGTAACGTGACAATGGTATGACCTTCACCAAACTTGACCAAGTCTCCTCCGGCACCAATCGTTTCAGCCACTTGAACGTGAATCATTTCCACCACCTCGTTACGAAGAGACATGTAATGAATGTGCAACGGTTCAAAATACAGGGTGCCTCGTCCTTCTCGCTTGTACTGGATTTCACGCAACAAATCAGTCACGCGATTGCCTACCATCATACTGCCTGCCACGTCCGAGTACACGTGCAACGATCGGGTGGGTTCCCCCACCACGGCACGAAACGCCACATTCAAGTTGGTGAAACGCCACCCACAACTCATACTCAATTGTAAATAATCCGGTAAAATCGCACGCACCGTCCAAAAGACCGCGTTCCCCTGACCGTCGGTGACATCCTGCCAATCGCTGTTGTTGGTGATGTCGGGGACTTGATCCCCCAGGAATTCTTGCTGTAAGTTCGGGCCCAACACCAATCCACTGCTAATTTTACGTAACCATCCCATCTTGAGCGCCAACTTGGTGTAGATGGTAAGGACTGGTGTTTTGTTACCACAATGGCAGACATTCGTGTTGTCGATGAGCAGATCGTCGCCTTCCCACTTGAACTTGACGTAGGTGTGTTTGCCTTGATCGTTGGTAAACCGGCCTCCTTGAATGGCCGTTTCCTGGCGTCGTTGTTCCAAATGGGCAATGGTGGCTTTCATGAAACTCACGCCATCCACCACCCAATCCAAATCTTGGACGTCTTGGATGAGGGTTTGCGCCGTGCCTATGCGCGCGGCCATGGTGCCATCGGTTTTACCCGGGGCGGGATAAGTGATCTCCCACGACGTCGCTAGGATGTACCCATCTTTCTTCACCAACTCGTACAAATTGACGCGGGTATCCGGTAAGGAAATGGCACTCAACCCCACTTGCCAACCACCCCCTGTGAGCTGTAACGGTTGAGGTAAACGAATCTTGAAGGAATTAGGTTGGTTGTTGGGAAATTCACGTCGGTTGGCATGACTGGGTAACGTCACGTAGAACGACATGTTGTCTTTCTTCTTCACACCACCACTTCCCTTTTAAAGTGGAGGGTCAGGAGGGCATGGCCTTCACCAAATTTCACCAGATCCCCATTGGTTTCGGCCATCTGGGTTTCGACAATTTCCACCACTTCGTTGCGTACTGGGATATATTGAATATGTCGAGGTTCAAAGTGGGTGGTGTTTTGAGGCTGGTACTTGATTTCTCGTAAGAGATCGGTGATACGACCCCCTACCATGCTGCTGGTGCCTACATCACAATACACGTGCAAAGGACGCGTGGAGGGAAATTCCAACGAGGGACGAAAGGTCTGGTTCACATTCACAAACCGCCAATTACACGTCATACTCAAGTTCAGATAATCCCCATCCACTTTCCAAAAGGCGGGCTTGTTGCTGCCATCCAGGACATCGGACGGGGTGGGAATGGAGTCCGTATGAAATTCTTGCAAGAGATTGGGACCCAATCGATACACGCCCGTCGACACTTGTTCAATCCACCCCATTCTCAGCGCCAAGGTTCGGCCCCATAACACGCGTGCCACTTGTCGTGTGTAATCCACATTGACGGTATTCAACAACAAATCCCCTTCGGAGGTCCATTCAAACGTCGGGTACAATTTGACGCCATTGTCCTCGGCCCATTTGTTTTTGGGTTCGGTTTGTTTGGCACGGGCTTGCACGTAACGGTACACCAATTGATGAAAAAAGTGCGATCCCGTCGACGAGGCCATCTCCTTTCTCATATCTCGTCCGTACACAGTGAGTTCGCGACGTTCATGGTACCAGTGATCGTTCCCAAAATCGTCTTTGGTATACACCCGTTCGTGCCATCGTACGTACAACAGAGGATGGGAATCACCCACGCCTCCTTCTTCCGCTATCACGGGAATGGTGGGTAAGGATAAACTCACCATACCCACCATCCATCCTCGTCCCACAAATCGGATGGGTTTAGGCAATCGGTTTCTGAAATGATGACTCTTGTTCCCAGGAAACTCTTTGGTACTCGCATGACTCATCAACGTCACGTAAAACGAAGAATTGGGCACCCACGTCATTGTTTTTTAGTCACGTCGTCGTCTTTTGGGTGGGCTTGTCTCTTTAGTCTTCAGTTGTCGTTTGGGTGGGCTTTTCCTCTGGGGTGGTTGGAGAGACGTGACGTCTTGACTTGCAATCCAACTATTGTACTTGTCGGGCCACCCTTTCCACTTGACCAACCAACGATCTTTTTGTCGCTTAAGTACCTTTTCAATGCGAAACACCTCGGACACATGGACTTTTTGTAAATCCTCTTCATAAAACGTACCTTGGACGGGGGTCTCATCCCATTCGTGAATCTTATACGTGGGCACAGATCCCGGGATCACCCGATGCACCACAAACACTTCTTCGGTCCAACCGGGTAAATAGGCTTTTTCAAAGGTACGATGAATCTTATTGAGACGGACACGATCTCCGACTTTGAATGTAGGTTTTTTCTGGTCTTTCAACCGTTGGGCATACAATCGTTTCCACACCGCTTCTTCGTTGTCCCACGTCACGTCTTGAGGGGCCATACCAATACTTCGATGACGGGTGGCATTATAGCCTTGCACCAACTCGGGTAAGACATCGTCAAAGCGTAAGGTGTTGGCCGCGGTGAAATAACGGTACAACCGTTCTTTCAAGGTGCGATTAAATCGTTCCACCACACTGGCTTTCGCATCCCCTTCGGTCGAAAAATGTTGAATGCCTTGCTCGTCAAGCCATCGTTGAAAGGTCCGATTATAAAATTCTTTCCCTCGATCCGTTTGCAATCGATTCGGGTGACGTCGTCCTTTCAAAATCTTGTCAAAGGCATGAACCAAGGCCACCCCGGTTTTGTCTTTCAACGGTTGGACCCACGCGTACTTGGACAACACATCCAAGACCGTCAACAAGTAGCGTATACCCCGATTATACTTGGCCAAGGGTTGCACTTCCACTAAATCCGCGACCCATTGATCATCTAATCCTCCTACAATGACGGGGACGGTGGGAAAACGACGACGTCGTGGTTTATGTAACGTATACGCCAAATCCCGTTCCAAGACCCGTTGAGCTTTTTTCAAAGGGAGACGATGGGCTTTAGCAAATCGTTGCACCCCACCTAAACTGCCGGGGGCTCGAGGATCGTGGTACTGACTCAACCATGATGGGGAGACCTTTTTCTTTCGAGGGGCCATACGTTCTGGCATTCATCCCATAAGGCCGATATGGTGGGGACCGTGTGGGGATGCGCCTTTTGAATGATTCGATACCATCGCCATGCCTCTGGGTGAACTTTTAACCATAAGACAAACACCACCCATCGATACAGGTTGTGGTCGACATGGGTTTCTTCAAAGAGGTGGAGAGGATGCGTGTCCTCGGGACAAGGGGGTATGGGGATTTGGGTGCCGGGTTGGTGATCATATAAGACTTGACAAAGGGTTTGATGGCATTGCCATTGCCCCAGGGACAAGATAGACTCCCACGCATCACATACAGACTCCATGGTGACATTGATAAAAACTTTTATTCGTTCTCTCATTTTAAAAGAGACCTAGACGGCCGTAACTGACGGTCTCTAGACCTTTCTGCCAGTTCTCTACACTGTCACTGTACTTGGGGGGTGGTGGAGCTGGGGCTACCATCATTTCTTGACGGTTCTTGAGCTCTTGAATTTCTCGTAACAATTGTTTCTCATAGTCTGTCAGGGGTCGTTCTCGTTCCACGTCCTCTTTGCTCCGGACTCGAGGGGGCGGGCCAGGGATGTCATAGCCCCTCTTGGGATATCCTTGAGCATCACGGGTGGGTGCTTCAGCTTGTTGATCGGCTTTTTTGGGAGGGTTGTCATGAAACCAGGTCCAGTACTTGGAACCCAAGGGTTGATCGGCCCATCGGAAGAAGCCACACGTTTTCTTGGAACAAGTCAGAAACAACCGATCGGGGTTCTGGGTCGAATGACTCTGTTGAAGCGTAGCGGGTTCACGGCAAAAGCATTGTAAACCACCCCACATGTCCAACACTTCGACATGAGGTTGATTATACACGGCTTTCATATACTCCAGAACTTGATCTTGACCACAAAACAGCAAACACGGTTGCATGGGACATTTCACATACTTCCATCCCTTTTGAGATTCTCGGGCCTCCAAACGCACCTCATGGTAAGGACATACCATAGTGTCCACTGAACTGGGAGGATCATACACGGTCGTCAAGGTGAATTGAGGTGATGGGGGTGATTGCTCCACCATGTCATTCAATTCTTTCATCATATCTTCCACAGCAGCTCGGGTGTCTTCCACCACGTCGCACACCACAGGATCACAGTCCACGGGCGTCATATGTTGAATGGCCTTCTTCTTCTTCTTCCCCTCTGGGGGATGGGTTGATTTTCTCTTCCGATCGGTGGACATCGTACTCAAAGGTGGATGTCACCCCCACTGCCCATGCCTTTTTATACCTTAGACCCTTGACTGTCATTGGTCAGCTTCTCCTACCCGTATAAGGACTTGTTATCTTCCCATTGGTCAGCTTATTCAATCCAAATAAGGACCTCTTGTCTTCCCATTGGTCCGTTGTCCCTATTTAAGACGGTCCCTTGGTCACTAGATCTTCATTCTCAAAAGCCATGCCCCCAGACATCATGATCGGAGAACAAGATCTCGGTGCCTTGGAACTGCAAGTGGGTCATGGCCATGTGGTCTACACTGGGGGAGCCAAAGGTACGGATGCCCTGGTGGAAGAACAGGCCAAACACTTTGGGATGCAACTAGAAGTCCTGGTCCCCCCGAACCATCCTCGATCCACTTTCATCACCCCTTCTACGGTGGAAGTTCTGATGCTGGCCAACCCCCATCTTCACCAGGCAGCGGAGAAACTAGGCAAAAAAATGCCCAGTCATTTTTACACCTTGCAATTGCTGCAACGTAATTATCAATTGGCCAAAAAAGCCCATACCATCTATGCCTTTGGCATCTTGGAACCGGATCATAAACGCGTGAAAGGAGGCACTGGTTGGACGGTGCAATTGGCTATGGATCAAGGCAAACCCGTCTACCTGTTTGACATACCCAGTCAATCATGGTACCGCTCGGACCATTACTACCAAGTCAATGAGAATGCCGCCACCCTGGTCACTGGCAGTCAATTTGTTCCTTGGGGACCCAAAAAGCCCACCCTTCATCAAAGCAGTGCTATTGTGGGATCCCGGGATGTGGACGAGAAAACCCGAGCCGAAATTCAAGCCTTATTCAACCGCACCTTCTGTCTACCCGAGAACATTGATCAATTACGTATGGAACTGGAAGACTTTCATTTGTAATTTTTTAGTTTTTACTTTTGGAATTGTACATAGCTTTCTTTTTCAATTTCTTACTTTTTCCCATTGTACATAGCTTTTAGTTTTTATTTTTTCAAAATTGTAGATAGCTTTTCCAATTGTACATAGGAACACCCCACCCGCGTGGCAAAAGAAGACCAACCACCCTTTGTAACATCAACTCTTTTTTTTTAATTAAAAAATAAAACTGACATCACTGAGTTTGCACTATGGTCATAAATAAATGTCTCTTGACTCACATGCGTCTTGACTCACAATAAAAACAAATAAAAATGTTCAAGTCTATTTACAACTCCAACACACGTCGTACACGACTGGCTCGTTCCCGTCTTTCCCGTTCTTCCACTTTCTTCACTTCCCTGTAAAAATGCATTATTGTTCCCCACTGATTGCCACAGTACAGTTCAGGCAGATGCGCCGCCATATAAAAATCCACCTGCTCAAACAACCCCATGCTAATGGGCCACCGCCTCTCCTCCCTGGTCGGTACTATGCGGAACTCTATCCAAGGGATGATCCGATTGGCCAGGGCTCTCTTTAAACTCTGGTAGGTGGTTGGGTGAAGAGGAAGCCCATTCTCCGGCTCAACAAAGCACAGTAGAAACAAGCGAAGGAACGCCTCCACGCGTTGCCGATTCAGGGGGCGCCATGACTCCTCCCGTCTCTCGTACATGCGGCTAATTTGGTGCTGGAGGGGCGTCTCCTCTGGTCGCACTCTTCTCCTCAACGCGTCTGCTCCGCCCACATTCATATCGCTACCCAGGGAACCCAAGGGCGTTCTCGTTTCAGACATTTTTGACCACAATTGACATAAGTCAACAAGGACCGAACTCAAAGCTAAGAGTGGCGTCCTGGGGCCTCCCTTGACTTATATACCCTGATTCGCGCAATGCACTATGGTCTATCTAAGGAGGGGGGAGGGGGGTACCCCACCTCTTCCCCTCCTACAGCATGATGGGGCCTTTCTCTCATTGGTCCCTTCCCTCCCACGTGACCCCCTTCTTTCTCTATAAAAACCACCGTCTCATTTCATGTTTTCACACTCATCGATGATCCAAAAACCCCACAAGTGGTTGAGATGCCTCTGGTTGATCCTTTGGTCTGATGGCTTAATCCCCACACCATTGATGTTTACTTAACATTCTTGCTTTCTTGGCTGCTTGCTCGATTGCTTGCTCGATTGCTTGCTGACTTGGATCTCCTCCTCCAATTCGACGGCTTTGACTAGTTCTGGAGTACACCTCGTGGTGGTTAAAATCTCTTCAGTGGTGAGTCCTAGGAGAGGACTCGTGGTGACTAAGGCCAGTGGGTCCCGTCAGATCGTTCTCGTTCGTCCTAAAAGGCAATGATCAAAATGGACTCGCTGGTGAATGATTCTGTTTCGGCTGCTGGTCTTCAACACTCTCAATCATGTTGTTATTGATTACGGACACGTGACGTACGTCTAACGCATCACTATCCAAGAAACAGTGGAAGGCTTGGCAGAAACAGAAAGGAATGCTCATTATGAAATAGGAACACTCATATTATCAAAGGAACTCATCAAAAAGGAACACTCATATTATCAAAAGGAACACTCATATTATCAAAAGTAACATTATTAAATAGGAACTCATATTATCAAAAAGGAACACTCGTATTATCAAAAGGAACACTCATATTATCAAAAGGAACATTATTAAATAGGAACTCATATTATCAAAAAGGAACATTATTAAATAGGAACTCGTATTATCAAAAAGGAACTCATCAAAAAGGAACACTCGTATTATCAAAAGGAACCCTCATCAAAAGAAACATAGGAACTCCTCCAAAAGGAACTGCCAAATAGTCTTCGGTGGAAGCAAAGTCGTCTCCGTCGGACAATGTGCTGACTTTGGATCACTTGGATTTCACGTGGTTTGGGACGCACCTTCAAGACCTACCCCTATGGCTACCAATGAAAACCCCAACAAGATCGTCGATTGTCATGAACATTAAGGAACACTTATCAAATAGGAAAACCACAGTTATTGTAAAACAAATCAATAAAAATGTCATTTATTTATTTTGGCTTGTTTTCAAGGACCACCCCCGTTCCCCAAATTGGACTTTGGACTTTGCGCCCGCGTTTTCTCAGCGGGTTTACTTCCCCTTGAGCCCACGATCCCTTTTTCCCACTGGTCAGCGGTTTCCCATTCCAAACCACGTGACTTCCGGTTCCCATGAGCCCACGATCCCTTTTTCCCACTGGTCAGCGGTTTCCCATTCTAAATCACGTGACTTCCGGTTGTATGAGCCCGCGATCCCTTTTTTACCCACTGGTCAGCGATTTCCCCCACCGGAAGTTCCTCTAGTCACGTGATCGCTCTCGACCAATCAGAAGCCAGGAAATCTGCCAAACGAGCGTCCTTTACTACTACTGGCACATGCCTCGAGAAATTTCACTTCTGTTCGCTTCTACTACTGACGTTGTTTTAGACAGCATGCATATGCAGGAGGGTGAGTAAGGGCTCCGTCCAAACAAACCATCGGCTTTGACTAAAGGTGGCCTGGTTACTGCAAAAGAACAAGTTCCTCGCAAATCTGAAACCACACAAATATATTTATTTACGTTGTACAAAGTAGATTTGTACGTAGTTCACAAACAGGGAACAGTATAATATCCACTAACTAGCCTACCCGCATATTTGCCTCAACGCAGGAAAGAAATTTGAGTCTTGTGTGCGCAGGTTATCCTCTTACTTTTCCGTCCTGAAATAGATCCTCTCATACACCTCACCCGTACCATCCTGTTATCCTCTCAACATCGTTTTTTTTAGGGTTTTTAGCCTCCGTAACAAGCGTTTCCATAGGGTTTTCCGCAGGTTGGAAGTATCTTTTTCCTTTTTTAACGCGTAAAAATTGGGGCGGGTGCACTTTTTCCGCGCTCGCCCCATTGTTTACTCGGAAATGCTTGCTACGCAGGCTATGTTTTTTTCGGCCATTTTTTGTTTCAGTATCATGATCAAGTTGTAAAAATAGATGCCAGATTATATTCAGAAATGCCAAAAAACTCAGTACTTACGGGCGACCGCTGAGCTAGTCTCTATTTTCTTATAGTTTAAAGTAATTTTCTTTTTAGGGTGGGGGGGGGGGGAGTTGGAAGCAAGGGACAGAAGAAGAGAAGGAATGAGGTCGATTAAAAAAATAGCAGAATGGGAAGGATTTATCCTGAAAATTCGAAAAGCTAGGACAGTAAAACTATAATCAATTACCAGAAACGACCGGGATAAGTTGTTTTTGTTAGTTCATACAGCTTCCTCGAAGCTAGCAAGTAAATCTCCCTTTCCGCTTGTGGTACCTGCTTTCTATGGCCCAAAATTTTCTGAGGAACACAACATAATTTCTCGTTCACCCCCATCCTATCTCAAGACTTGATCAGTAGAACGGACAAATGGCAATTTCCGAAAAATGCTTTGGATTCTGAAAAATTCCACATCTCGCTTAAATCAAACCAGCTTCCTTTTCAACCCTGGAGACTGCAAAAACGTCTCGTTCGCATGATGATATTGGTATGTCCGCAGATGAACAATTTCTGTCGCCAGTTAGGCCATCCCCACCAACCCATTTTTTTTTTCAACAACTCCAAAAAAAAAAAATTGAAAGCTTCTGATGTAGTTTCCCTCTCCATTTCCTCTGTTATTTCCAAGTTTATGCTTTGTACACATCTCAAAGTGACTACATGTAAATTAGCCCTTTACCGACTGACCCTCCCACATTTACAAGAGAGAGGGCGATGGGAAACAAAACAATTCATGGGGATGGCTTTAACTGCGCCGCAAACACCACCTGCAAAGACGAAAAATGAACAAAACATTCTCTATCGAAGTTGGGACCCTTTTTTGATTAATAGTTTTTGCCACTAGTATTTTAAACAAAACAAAGAGGTTCTTAGCTTTCTTACTTGGGTAACAATGAGTGTTTCCCATGAGCAAACAAATGTGCGTGTTTCAGGTGTTTCTTCAATAGTCGAGACTTACAAATAATAATTTTTCGCGCCTTTTTCTAGTTTACCGTTTGCTTTGCTGTTGCATTAGGGACGAACCATTAGAAAAGTTATTGGGGGGGGGGGGGGTGGGGGGCGAAGAACAAAGAAAAAATAATAATGCAAGGGAAAGTTATGAGAAAAAAATCATACACAGCGAGTAGCCCAGAAAAGAAGTTCTTGAATACGGAAAAAATATCCCTGCAAGGGAAATGTGCAGCTCGAAAATTTCCTACCCCCACCTCACTTTTCTCAGTTATGGTACGTCACTTTTAGTAAGTTCAATTTACGTATAACTGCATGTTACGTGACACGTCTATTTTGAGTAGTCACGCGGGAAAGAATTGGAACAGTTGGTATTGTTTCTTGACTTGTTTGAGTCCAAACCAGAATGATAGTGCACCGTAAAAAGTCTATAATGAGAACTTTTAAAGTAAAAAGTGCTTGTGGAGAAAATCAACTAGGGATGTTTGCAAGACTTGGCTTTACGTGTTATCGACACCTGAGAGCCACCACGCTGGTAAGTCTCATAAACTGAGTCAGTGATCTTAAACACACCAGTTTTGAGGAGAATTTCAAGACATCGGCAAAACGGTTTGATCTAAAGGTCATTTTATTGCTGTGAGTCCCGGTGAAAGTAGTTTTGGTTTCGTGCTGTGTGGCATAATTCAATTACATGTACAAAATTACAATCATGACTATGTTCGGTCGTCGCGTGTAATCGGTCGATTTTAGCTGTTTTAGTTGTACACATTTAAGCTTTATTTAACGGGAGAGATGCAAAACAACATTATTTACCTGATTCACCTAATTTGAGTGATTTTAATCAGATATAAGATGTTACTGAACGGAAGATTTCCGTGTTTATCGCATGCCGCACTTTTAATGTTATTGAATTGCGTCATGGCGTCACTTGTGTTTTGCCAAAATTCAGTTGGCGTTCGCATTGATAAATGAGAAGGTCCCAGAAATACAAAACCATAACTTTTTAGAGCTATGTTTCAAAACTCTAAGTTTACAATACTAGACATTTTGATGCACTACCACATACATTTCTACGAAGCTGTTTCGGGCATGCTTTGGCGTGTAATCGAACGGCTGAAAATATAACTTCAAAATTTGTGCTTTTTTCTTCAGGAAGACCCTGAGACTAAAAAGAACACCATATCCCAATTAAATAAGACCCAGTGTGTATATTTGTAACTGTAGAAGTCTGGCTGTTGTATTTTCTTTCGAACGGCAATCTTGCAAAAAGTGCGAAATTTCGGGCTCGCGCACCGCCAAATTCGATCAGATGGTTTTTAACCGTTAATATTCTTGATTATTATATGGCCGTGTCTCGCAAGGACTGGGAACTACCGAATTCACGAATTTGATTGGCTGAAATCGATATTGACCGCGGTCTAGATTTTCCCATCTAGACCGGCATCTAGACCGGTTACATTTTGCGGCGACAAAGGTACAAACTAAACTACAAAAATACTGACTATTTCCTTCTAAAAATACTAAAATGAAGCGCCAACAAGCCTGACGAGAAAAAAGGTAGAGGACGAGCAAACTTTGGCAGATTTAAGTTCAGCTCATCGACTTTTGCAAGCAAAATGTCAGCTAGTACGAACCATTTACATTAAGCGAATTAAAGTTTTCTTGTTTGGCCATATAATAAACATCTTATTAACCGAGCTTAGTCGGTCTGTATGGGAGAAACTTGACCTCGGTCGTGTGTACAGACCTCACTGCGTTCGGTCTGTACTCACGACCTCGGTCAAGATTCTCCCATACAGACCTCCTGCTCGGTTAATAAGAGGTAAAAATGGATATTTCAAAAAACTAACCCCATTTTACTTTGTTTAGTAACTTAAACTTGCTGTAGACAAAAAATGAGCGAAATCGATTTTTTGACCGTGGCCGCGATTTTACGGTTTTTCTTTGATTTTTACTGACCTTCACTCTTAAGAGCGAATGTTACCAACGGTCAAACGTCAATTCCGCTCATATTCTTATGTTAGGTAGACCTTAATGTGAAACAAATCACTGCATAGTTCGTTTGGCTGAATATCGATTTATTTTCAAGAAAATCGATATTAACGGAATTCGCTCAAAAGGCAAATCTCGAAGCTTCGCGTGACAAAATGAAGCAATCCAGAGCAATAAAAATTAACCAAACTTGTAGAACGGTATTTAAATATATGTCAAAAGCAATTTGAGCAATTTCTGCTGATTTATTTACGAGCTCTAATTAAATTTATCCGACATACTTTTGACTAGATAAAAAGTATATCAAATTTCACCCCTAAAAAAAGTATGTGGTACCGAATATTATTCGTCAAGAATCTGGATTTCAAGAGGAGAAGGGATGTTCTTCTGCCTCCTAAAAGGATTTTTTGGGGAAATTTATTGACACGATGTTATAGAATTTTAAAGTTGGACAAAATGCGTTGATTCAAGCGATCAGAAAAGTCAGCCTAATTAACTCACGTTTACCGCAGGTTTTGATCATCCAACAACCGATTTTAACATAAAATCCTCTAACCTTCATGTTGCTGTATGACAGATGAGAGCTGTGGTCCTTGTTCATGATAAAATTCAAGCAAACTACAAGGAAACTTGACAGGACATCGCAACTTGCCATGGCGTTTCACCGAACATCCGCCGTTTTTGATGTGAAGATTCTCTTTTCCTATTTTCGTTAGAAAACAGGCTTAAGGTGTTGTACATAAGATGTCTTTCCTTTCAAACTAGCTCTGAACTGAATAGCGAAACAAGAAGTCGTTAATACAAAAACATCTGTTACGTGCTTTGGGTGATGCCGCTAATTAACCGGCCGTCGCTATGGCGACCGCCGGTTTATAAAATGGACACGGTTTTGTCGTGATAGTCAGTTGGCTTAACATACGAACAAAGTGCTGTAAAGCTTGTGGTACGGGTACTCAAGAGCGGTACTGTCTTATATAAGACGCATGCGCATACAGTACAGCCCGAAAATAATGCACGCGCAAGAACCTCTTTTTGCGTCCGCAAGCCGGGAACTTCTTGCGGCTACTTGCGGACGCTTGCACTTGAATACTGCAAGCTGCAAGAACTTCTTTGCGTTTAGAAGTTAAAACCGCAAGAACTTCTTTGTTGTCAGATGTCCGGACCGCAAGTAAGCACAAGGACTTCTTTGCGCTAACATCTTAAAAACCCGGAACCCGGAGAAGGTGAAAAAGAGACCACTTTGTAGTGCAACGCACGTCCGAAATCGGCTGCCTTTGTAGCTTGCAATCAGTTGTTTATTTGGTCGCTTGTAAGTTTTTTCTTCGGTTTGGAATTTTTTATCTGATAAAGAGTTCACTAGGTTCTGAATTTGACGCTGGTCGCCTTCAATGTTATTTTTTAACGGCTAGGGTGAAAAGAAGACTCAAACGAAGCACGCGTATGTTATTGTTTATTATGTGTCCCGGAGTCCCAGACATGCGGTACGCTTAGCGGCGCGAAAGATTTCGCTCGATTTATTTCACTTAAATAAGGAACAACGGCAAAGCACAGTCCATCAGTCACATTATTAATGAACCGACATTCACCTGTTCAAAAGTCTTAATTGGAAAAACACATTATGTTTGTAAAAATAGTTCCATTCATTACGCTGAAGTCGATATCACATTTTAAAACTTCGAAGTAAACCAAAGAAGTCTGAAGGAAACTAAAACTCCGCGATCTGAAAGAAATTCGACACGTCAATTCTAACCTGAGTAAACACAAATCTGCCGTATGCAAATTTAGTACGATTTGCATGAATGAGATTTGTAACGCAATGCATGAGCAGTTCTCTGAGCCGTCAAAACAGCAAGCCCCGGGCAGCAAGCTGTGTCGAAAGGCGAATGTGTAGTTGAAATCATATGTCTATGCTATTTCTTCCAGTATTCCTTTTTTGCTGGGAAATTAAAGTGGTAAAGATGCAGGGATTCTTGACGAGTTCACCCACGAGATGGCATGACTTCCTACACGTGGAAGTCTTGTCTTGTCTTGCCTGTCGAAGAAGAGTTCGCGCAGTTTGCCACAATTATAGCTTTTGTTTCTATTTCTTTGATGGAATAAAAAACTGAATTGAGTCAGTTCTGAGTTGAACCCGTATCACCGTATCAGACACGCTAAAAAAAATTGTTCATGTTTTGTCATGTGCCGGAGATCATGTTTACCCGGTCATGTTAAAACGCAGACTGCAGACTGCAGACTGTGCAGACTGCAGACCATGCAGACTGTGCAGACTACGCAGACTATGCAGACTGGTATTTTTTTTTCTTTAAGTAAACTTTGATTTGTTGTACTTTTTGGGCCTCTTCAATTTTTGTCGTGTTAAGATGACATGGCCAGCAGCTTGGCACCGAGTTCACAAAAAAATGCCCCGTAGTAAGAAATTCTCGAACAATTTCGACGGAAAGATTCGCACCTTCTGGGGGTATTTCCTCATCATTTGCCAGTTGATTCAAAAAGACATTTTGGTTTTGCAGTTTACGAAGTTTCCAAGCTTGAGCGTACCATGAACTCGCTATGTTACTATGTGGCGCGTCGATTTGCCAATCAGGGAGAGCAAAATTTGCGTGTTGTGTACGGCTCCTTGCAAATGTTTCCTTGTCACGCAAACCCTATAGTTACATTTTCACACTTTGGTGGAGCCGCAAAATTTACAGATCCCCACTTTGCTTATTATTTGGCGTTAGAGAAGAATAAAGGAGCCTTGGAAAGGAAGATGAACCATTCACTGCCTTTCCGAACGTTATGAATTTTTTAATTTCCAGTATTGGATGTTGTCATGAAACTCGCATTCGCCAATAAATCCATTCGCTATTTCGCCATTGTTGCTCCTTGGCATTTATATCGGGAAAAATCTATTCGCTTTTACATTCGCTAACAAAAATCGATTCGAAATATTTTATCAGTAATTTGAATGCAAGCTTTACATGGGAGATAGCGACTGAGCAATCCCAAATGAATTTAGACCGATGCAGGTGAAATGTTTACACAATGTTGACATCAACATGATTATTTTTGTCTAATAATTTTGTGGTAGCGACACCGTACGGGAAAACAAATCAGAGATAGCGTTCTTTTTGTACAAACTTACAAATCCATATCACCTTAGTCAGTGAGAATGGAGGAAAAGCTACGGCTAGAACAGTGGAAATGTACATCTACATGTAAATTTGAGGAAACCGTTGCAAAAAATTGTGCGTCTTTGTCACGTTGTTTTGAATTCTCCAAGCTAGCAGACCCTAGAAATTCTTCTAGCAAATTTCCTGACTGCTAGGACATTGATTATACATTTTTCCAGAACCACACCTGGCTTCCAGGAATCTATAGGTATAGCAAAAAGTAAAGTCAATTAAAGTAAAGTCAATTTTAAAAAATGCCCAGTCTGCACAGTCTGCGTGGTCTGCACAGTCTGCATGGTCTGCAGTCTGTACAGTCTGCAGTCTGCAGTCTGCGTTTTAACATGACCGCTCAGTCGCTATCTCCCATGTAAGGTGCGAATCTTTCCGTCGAAATTGTTCGAGAATTTCTTACTACGGGGCTGCTGGCCATGCTGCTGGCTGCTGGCCATGTCATCTTAACACGACAAAAAGTGAAGAGTCCTAAAAAGTACAGCAAATCAAAGTTTACTTAAAGAAAAAAAAATACCAGTCTGCATAGTCTGCGTAGTCTGCACAGTCTGCATGGTCTGCAGTCTGCACAGTCTGCAGTCTGCAGTCTGCGTTTTAACATGACCGATGTTTACCGGTTGTTTTATCTTGCAGTCGGAAAGCTGGCGGCTATTCCGTTTCGTGACGTGAATTTTCTTCGATACTTCGGTTGTTCGAACATTTGCTTCCTTGAGTTTTTGATTAGCCTTGCGAACTTTCGCTTGACTTGGCGAATTGTCGCGCCAACACGGCGAAAAATCGCTCGAAAGCTCGGCGATATTTCAAAGAGAATAGAGCGCGACATTCCCTCTCATTACTTTTGCAAATTACCTCACACTAACACGAGCACTACAAGTTTCTTCGGCTGGACCCACAGTACTTCTTGCGCCTTCTTGCGGCTTGCGGCAACATTAGTAACTTCTTGCGGCTTCTTGCGGCTAGATTTTCAACTTCTTGCGCTTCGAATGTTCTTGCGGGTAAACCGCAAAAACATAGCACTTTCACTTCTTCCGCCGGCTTGCGTGTTCTTGCGGCGCAAGAACTTCTTGCGCCACTTCTTGCGCGTGCATTATTTTTGGGTTGTACTGTATTAGTCTGCTGAGTGTTACCTTCGTGTGTTCTTTTCTTTGTTAATTGGCGTTTTTTTGTATTTGTCTTGTAAAACGCATGCGCAATTGAGTAAAGCAGCTAATAGGATGCAATGCGAAATTGGCTGTGTTGTCTGATCTAGTTAGTGGTTATGGTGAAAATTTTTTTAGCGCAGGAGTTTTTTTTATTGGGATTGACATTTTGAAGGTGTAAAAATGTGGGAGTCAGAAGGATTTGTGAATGTCAGGAGCATATCACGCTTCTGTGAATGTGATTTGCTTTGAAAGTTGCGTTTTGTATAGGAGCGGTGTGCTGCGTTTTATGGGGGGGGGGGGGGGCGGGGGTGGTTTGCGAAGTGGATTGTAAGGTTTCTGATTGGCTAACTTGTATTTCGCAGCTGACAAAAAGGACAGTTGCGTTTTGCCGGCGTGGGCTAGGAAGAGAAGGAATTGTTACTAGTATGATGATGCAATATTAGTGGATTGCACCATCAGTACATGATAGTTCTGACTTGTGAACGGAGAGAGATGAGTGTTTATTTGAGGCGAGAAGTTGATACGAAGGAGTCGTCATTAATAAGGAGATCAGTTTACGAGTTCTTTTGCATTGGAAGAATGAAAATATCTGAATATTATCGACGGATTTGTGTGGTTTGCGTGTGGTGTACGCTAAAGGCTACGAGCAGTCTCTCTTTCCGTTCAGAGATAGTGAAGGAAAAGAAAAACAAGCGAGTGAGCGCGAAATCGATTGCGGCTCGACAGGCACGTTAGCTTTCAAAGACATGGGCTACTTTCGTCCCCGCTCGCTTGTTTACTTTTGCAAGGGGATTCCCGGGTTAGCAAAGCGGATTTAAACATCACGTCATGAGATATGCCTTGACGTGCCCCATACTCTGACGATCTGCTCGAGCTCGTGTTTATCAAACGTTATATTTTGATTCTACTGCTATGTTCACTGTTTGTATTTAAGGTCTAGGCACAACAGTCGTCTTCCCGGTGTGAGCATTCTCGGTTGTGGACGAATTTATATCAACATTCAACGTTTGAGTGAATTTGCGTTTTTCAGCACAAATAAAAGCGATGAGAAAGATAAGCTGAGTCATCAGAGTTTAAACATTACGTCATCCAGTAACGTTATAGCCAAAATATTGTGTCACACAATCACACTTTTGGTCACGCCGGTTCGTATAAATAGAGGATCGCGCTAACATTTGTGAAACCTAGGGGTGGGGAGGGTCAGAATGGCCGGTTCAAATGCCCAATGGGCTTTCTTGTTAATTTAGAACGAGTTTTTGTGAAATCGACATGCATGTACCGCGGTAACGAAATTTTGGGTGCATCGGGTGACTTTGGGGAATTAGGTTTAATTTTTTTTTCAAATAAGCTATTTCTGTCTTCCTACGTTTACTACTTTAAGGACTGAGCGAAGATTCTCAGTAGATTGGGTTCGATGAGTACTTTGAAATCTGTGCAACTGAAAAAAGCGCGCGTTGGTTGCGTGACATACCCCAGACTGAGCTTTTACCTGATGGGCAGGGCGAAGGGGTTTTAAAAATATATTCTCTGTTGGTTTTCCAAGAAGTCGCACAGTTAATGAACGCTATATTACATACTATGGCTAGATTAAAATACAAAGTCAGGCATGAAAATTTCCTGTTCGGTCTTAAAATTCTTTTTTCGTTTTGTTGGGGTGAGGGTGGGGAGGGGCTGGGGCTATAGGTTTCGGGGAAAGAAGTTTTAGAGAACACTGAATCGACTGATTGTATCGATTCCTGGCATTCAAAGACTTTAAAATAAGGCAGTGGTGATACCTTAAACCTCCTTTCTCTTTTTACCTGGTACTTGTTCGTATTTACGTGCTAGTGTACATTTAACACAAACGCTTATTTACGGAGTAGAGCATTAATAAGAAATCAAAACTCGCACTGGTTCTCAGGGAATAAATTTAATGATCTGCAAGATTGTTAAGAGCTTCGTCCTGTGGCAGAAAATACAACCCACCACGGGCTTAACTTGGATGACTTTTTATGAGTCTTGGGTTTTCCGCTTTCGATGCTCAACAGGCACGAACGAAAAACGACTCTACTCGAATGACACTGTAGTGCGTGCAGTCTTTTTTTAAAGCTTCCAACAGTGAAGAAAACAACAAAACGGTTAACTGGGGGGGTTCAAGGTTTTATTCAACACTGGTCAACGCTGTTGAATTTTTAAAACAGGTTTGGCCTTCCAGCTTAACGATGTTTCACAATTTTGCCGACTTTTCTTTTGTTCTCAGGTGTGCCACCCTGTGCAATGTTCTGTAATATTGATTCAACTTTTTCTATGTTCTCAGGTGTGATCAAAAGTAATGAATGCGTTTGCCCGCCTTCTTCAACATCGCACAACAAAGTTGTGTTCAAGATTGTTGAATAATGTTGAATGAGTTTGGCCGAGTCATAAAGTTTGCAAACGAAAAACGCAAAGAGCGTGAGCCAACAAAATGAGGGCGCAGCCAGGGTTGAAGGCTAAGAGAAGGGGAAAGTTTGAACCCTTAATCCCCCCAACATGAAAAGGTTTCCCCTTAAGTAGGTTTCCAACCACATCCCACCCCCCCCCCCCCCCCACCCCACCCCTCGCCCCCATCCTCGCGAAAGTGGGTCGGTTGATCAGTTAAGCAAAAGGGAAAGATAATTCCAAGATAATAATTCCAAGCGAGCCTTGATTAAAAATTAAATCCTCAAAACTGCCATTTTCCAACGACCCGCTATCACTCTTAAAGTTGTTCAAAGACCTTGATATGAGGGTGACTTAGATGTCCAAGTCACCTCAAGATGCCTTTAAAGAATATTAAAACGCACGAGGAAAGGGTGCAGGCACGGACTAAGTATTTCTAGTGGGAGCCTTTTCGGAAAATCGGGAACCTGCAAATTCCTTTCCAATCCGCTTTTATAATTACTGAACAAAGCTTTATCACATGCAGGTGGCTGGCTTGAATGTTGCGTGATGTTGTAAAGCAAAAGGTTTCACTTCTGTATAATTGATACATCAAAGGTGGGGTTAGGTGAGTTTTGAAACAAGGAATGGAAAAGCTACGTTTTATTTGAAAATCATTTAATGTCAAGAATCGTTTACTTATACTATCACTTTAACCCGGACACTTACAATCAGTCGATTTAGTATTCTCTTGAACGTCTTTTCAAACACCTTTAGCCCAAAGCCCGCCCCACCCTAAACAAGAAGAAAGAAAACATTCTCAGACCGAAAAAGAGATTTTCATATCCAACTTTGTATTTTAATCCAGCCATAGTTCATTAACTGTGCTACCTCTTGGAAAACCAACAGATATATTATTTAAATCCCTTCGCCCTGCCCACCAGGAGAAAGCTCTAGGGTTAATGTCACGCAACCAACGTACGTTTTTTTCAGTTTCACGCATGTTTAAGTGCTCATCTAAAACCAATCTACTGAGAATTTTAGCTCAGTCCTTAAATTAATAAACGTAAGATGACAAAAATAGCTTATTTGACAAAAACAATTTAACCTTATTCCCCAAAGTCACCCGATGCACCCAAAATTTCGTCACCGCGGTACATGCATGCAGTTGTCGATTTCACTAAAACTCGTTCTGAATGAATTAATTAGCGGCATTCAAAGCACGTAACAGATGTTTTTGTATTAACGACTTCTTGTTTCGCTGTTCAGTTCACAGCTAGTTTCAAAGGAAAGGCATCTTTTGTACAACACCTTAAGCCTGTTTTCTAACGAAAATAGGAAAAGAGAATCCTCACATCAAAACGGCGGATGTTCGGTGAAACGCCATGGCAAGTTGCGATGTCCTGTCAAGTTTCCTTGCAGTTTGCTTGAATTTTATCATGAACAAGGACCACAGCTCTCATCTGTCATACAGCAACATGAAGGTTAGAGGATTTTGTGTTAAAATCGGTTGTTGGATGATCAAAACCTGTGGTAAACGTGAAGTTGTTTGTGTATGTGTACACTGAGTTAATTAGGCTGACTTTTCTGATCGCTTGAAGCAACGCATTTTGTCCAACTTTAAAATTCTATAACATCGCGTCAATAAATTTCCCCAAAAAATCCTTTTAGGAGGCAAAAGAACATCCCTTCTCCTCTTGAAATCCAGATTCTTGCCGAATAATATTCGGTACCACATACTTTTTTTAGGGGTGAAACTTGATATACTTTTTATCTAGTCAAAAGTATGTCGGATAAATTTAATTAGAGCTCGTAAATAAATCAGCAGAAATTGCTGAAATTCCTTTTGACATATACTTAAACATCGTTCTACAAGTTTGGTTAATTTTTATTGCTCTGGATTGCTTCATTTTGTCACGCGAAACTTCGAGATTTGCCTTAAGTTTTGAGCTTCAAAAGCGGTCTTTTGAGCGAATTCCGTTAATATCGATTTTCTTGAAAATAAATCGATATTCAGCCAAAATAACTATGCAGTGATTTGTATCACGTTAAGGTCTACCTAACATAAGAATATGAGCGGAATTGATTTTTGAGCTGTTGCCACAATATTTTGAAAATGTTTGATTTTTTGGTAACATTTGATCTTAAATTGTATCGATTACTCAATTCAATGGTGGTATCATATCATCGATCGTTCCACTCTGTTTACTCGACCTTAACCTCCATTTGACTAACATGTTACTTGCTGCCATTGTTTGACTGACATTTGGTCTTTTCTTCATTAATATATTATTGACAGTGATTATTGAAGTTTACACTTAGTAATTTTGGATTTACTCAAAAAATTGGCTACTGAATTCTCAGCGACTTACGCTCGGGGATTTTAGCCGCCGGTGCCTACTGTCACGGAAGATCAGATGACACATAATGTTTCAACAATCTCACAAACAATTGTAGTTTTATGGTAAACTTGTGATGTGAATTTCAAATTTTGAGGTATGATAGACTAAATTGTTAGTGGGACTAAGTTCACTTAGTTTTACTCAGCTCGATTAGCTTTATAGTTATCCTGAGTAAACATTACCTCTTTTTTGTATTAATATATTATATTGTAAAGTTTAACTTTTTTTCCTTTTTCTATTTGGTAATAAAGCTTGTTGTTTTGTTGTTTTTTTGTTTTCCTCTTCAACTACAAAGCAATCCCAACTGATCATATTCGAAACAGCTGTTCACATGTCAAACCTCTCAACGTATTATAAACAGAAGCAAGAGCTTCCTTGGTGAAATTGTGTTCGCCACCTGATTGACGTTCGTAATTCAAATTTGTATGCCTCAATGCCACACTCCTGAAAAAAACAAAAAGCCAGACCCCACATTTAATTTATCGTCCATTGAAATTGACACATTTTCGTGTAAGAGTTGTATGTGTTTCATTGTTGCACTTTTGAAATAAAGGACGCTTACCTAAAAGAACTCAAGTATATCCAACATTTTCAACAAAGGGTCAATATTTTGAATCATTGTTATCATTTGAAACGATGTCGCTTTTTAAAAGTAGAATATCATAATTCAATGTTTGTAACCACATTGTACATATAGAGCTAATTTAAGCAATCCATATTGCCGCCGTTTTAGTGTGTTTTAGTTTATCTAACTTTTAATCTTGATAATTTTTCAAAGTCATCAAGTGATTTAGATAGATTTTGAGTAGATGAGTAGCTGTTACTTTGCTAACAGCTCGCCTAAAAGTTACTTAGGGTGCTTTCCTTTGGGATGATACGGATCAGGATCAGTGATCCAAGATCACGCGATGATGGTGCATCAAAGAAACCGGTGAATCCACTCTGGACAAGGATCCTTCGGTTTCTTTGATGCTCCATGATCCGAGTGCTCTTGGATCACTGATCCTGATCTGGATCATCCCAAAGGAACACTGCACCCTTAGACAGCACATAAATAGTGATTTTTTTATCATAGGGCTTTTGTGCTTAACTGAGAAAACATTAAATAAATATAACAAGATAAACACAAAGTTGAAACCGGCCAACACACATTCAGGCAAAACACTTTCAAGCAATTTAAGGACAAATGGTATAAGAACGATTCAATGCATGTCTTTGCAGTCCTGTGAAGATGGAAAAGGAAAACGTTCAACTTGAAGCAACAATTCTGTGCGTAGGAAAACGAATCTTTTACTGGCGAAGAATTAAAGCTAATTCAAACGTGTCCAGTTACTCAACCCGATGTTAGAATAGTACCTAAACCGACCTTAAAAGCCATTTATTGTGGGTTTAACACTACAAATTGGCTAATGAAGGTCCAGTGAATTACGTTCGGAGATTCACGAATGCCTGCTATCACGGGAGTTCAGAGAACCAATAATATTTGAACAATATCATCTGAAACTATTTTCAATGAACGGCGGTAAACTTATGATGTAAAAATGGAACTTTGAGGTATCATTAACGTATAATACATTAAATTATTAGTGAAACAAACTCAGGCTTTTAGTTTTAACAATCTCAATTGATCCATGTTGGAATCAGGCATCACATGTCAAACCACTTTGTAACAGCAACATCGGTTTGGCAAAAATGGGGGCGTCACGTTTGACAGGCCAATGCAAATTCTGTCCCTCAATGCCACACTAACGAGAAAAGCCCTGACCTAATTTGTCTCCCATTGAATTTTTCTGCCTCCCATTCAAATACATATTTTACTCATTTTTTTTTTCTTGAAAGACTTGTATCTATTTCATTGTCGATCTAGAAAGATATAGACAACCAACATCCAATATTCTCAACAATGGGTTAATATTGTTTTGTGTTATATTGTTATCGTTTGAAATGTTGTCGCTATATATAAATGGGCGATCACAATTCGATTTTTGTTACCGGATTGTAGATTTAGAGCTAATTTAAATTGTCACACTCTTTTAGTAACAGAGGTTCTCCCGTTTTCAAGAAGCAGTCTATATTGCCCCCGTTTTAGCTTATCTAACTTTTAATCTTGATGTTTCAAAGTCCTCTGGTGATTTAAATAGCTTTTGACTACCAGCAACTCTAGTTACTTTAGACCTACTAACCTGCACCTATTATAACAAAAAGTTACTAAAACAGCACCCAAAATAGTGATTTTATTTAAAATAATGCTTTCCCGACTGAGAAAACGCTATAACAAGATAACAAGATAAACAACTTTCACGCACACACAACGTTTTGAAGCAATTAAATGACGCAAATGTCAGATCAGTCTATTGATTTGCAGGTGTACGTTGACGTCGAAGCAACAATTGTTTAACTGAGAAATTAAAACTAATCATGTCCCAATTACTTACGCCAATGTTAAAATCATTTGGTCATATAACCTTAACCGCCATTTAACATGCTACTGATTGTTTGGCTGACAGTTGTGTCCGTTCTTTATTTATAATAATATCGCCAATAAGTATTGAAGTTTTCAGGAAGTAATTTTGGGTTTACTCTTGACTAAACAATTGGCTAATGAAGGCCCAGTGAATTAAGACGGCCTGCTGCCGCAGGAGATAAGAGAGCCAAGAAACATTTGAGCAATTTAATGAAGAATTTTAGTTTCAATGGTCGAAACCTGTGATGTATTAGATCAGGCTTGTAATAAAACAACTACAGAGAAACCTCAACTGAACGTGAGTGAAACAGGTATTCCCATTTGAAACCTGTTTGTAACAGGAACAAGGGCTTTCTTTGGTGAATTTGTGCACGTCACGTTTGACGTACGTACTGCAAATCTTGTCGTGTCACAAGTCAATTAAAAAAAGCTAGCACGAGTACATCGAAGTAAAACTAGCTAGTTGTTTTTCGTTGCATCTGTTTGTTTGGTGACTATTGAAGACGCTAAATCAACCGACATCCAATATTTTCAGCAATGGACCAATATTTTGAATCGATTTCTTTACCTACTTTGCTTCTGATTAAAAAGAACAGTTAGTCAGATAGTATACCTGATATAGTTTTTATTACCTGCAGTGACAATTGTTAACATATTTTATAAAATTAGTGGGGACATGTAATGACTAAATAGTGTGGAACGGCTAGACATAAAGCTGCAGTGGCATTTCATGTATATTGGACTCTCAACACTCACGCAACTTTAAATGCGGGAAATTGAGTGTGAAAACTAAAAATCCTTATCATTTCTCAATCTTTTTGAGTTATATATATTGTCGTTTTTAGAGGAGATTTCATAATGCACGAGATCCAAAAAATAGGGTTTCAGGTAAGGACAGATGCAGCTGAGTGAATTCTGCCCTCTTAAGTCATGTACATTTACAATCATTAACTTGTGTTTAGGATTTTTCCGGTTACGATGTGGCCATTTCAGTAATGCCAGAATCGTGGCCTAAGCCACGCTTACACTGAAATATCACGGAACGCGGAAAACCACATGCCTTTAACCACAATTGGAAAAGAAGTGAAATAGAGTTGTTTTTGTGGTCGTAACGATGATGAATTTATTTCTCGCCCTCTTGACTGTATGAGTGTTTTCTTTTCTTTTCACTAACTGTCTCAATAACTGCCTACGTGTTCTTCTATAAGTATCAAGTCCCTAATTGGCTACGTTCGATATACGCTATAGTAAAACTTCCACTACACTGATATTGATATGTGCTCACCCAAATACATATAATGGTTAGCCGTCAGTTATCAAAGTTATTCTAGGTGCAAAAGTGATACACACAGCTGTTGTTTGCACCGCGTTAAGCAAACAACATGAAGTGGCTTGTCCTACTTCTTCTGGTTATTGGAACAGTGCTCGCCAATGACCACAACCCTGATGGTAAGTCAAGGCCATATGCATTCTTACGATTTAGCTAAATTAAGTTTAAAAAATCTTACGAGCGAATTTAAATTTTGGAACACGCGGACACGCCTTCAGCTTGATTTGGTTGACATGAGTGCGATTACTTTAACAGCTATGCAAACAAACTTATTTTGGTTTCTGTCTTTTGTTAACTGTCTCATGTATTGATTTTGAGACACAATTTGTCAATATTCTTTCGTGTTCGAAGTGTCATACAAGTTTGTGTAGTCTCATTTGAATTTATCTGTTTACTATGCCGAAAATGAGACATGCTTATCAGGCAAATCGCATCAATATCGGTTTTGAAGTCCTTAAACAAAATTTAACTTACAACAGGAGACTTTAAATTATTTAAAGTCGTCAAGAAAAAAAGAAACTGATTTAGAACAATAGAAACAAAAGGTAATAACAGAGGAAAATGATTCATGGAACGGGAGTGAGTAGTTGTAGAAACTATACATTCCGATAATTCGAAATTCGAAGAAGAAGTACTGAGCAAGCAGTAATTGGGTGGGCGAATCACTTGCTGCAGTGGCAAACATTGGTACGTGACAAGATTGACAAGTAACAAATGAGGTCGTTCGTGAAGCGGATATTGCCAAGATGCAAATTTGTTCTCACGACGAAGCTGGTGGTCTTTCATATTACTCGAACGATTGAGGACTAGTTCACGAATGGTAGAGAACACGCTTGAATGCTGCGTCTATTGTTTCGGTGTAGCGTCAGTGCTGACACTGTAATACGGGGCCGTCGAATGCCTGTTTTCGTCTCGTATTATTTGATGAGCCTCGGTTTGTTTTCTTAGAAAAGAATTTAGTTGTTTGCCTTTTTAAAGCGAATGACATCATCCAAGCAATGACGATATTGGTGTGGGAGGGATTTGAAATTTTCCGCAATAAGTTACAACACTTTTCAGCGAAACGCTTTGATCGCTCCGTAATGAAACTAACGAACAACGAAACTAACGTTTAGTTTAGCTAGTTTTTTCACTACATCTTTCTTTTATTTTGTCTGCACCAACAATTAAACTCACACGGTTTAACCATAAATGCAACCAACCAGAACAAAAAAATGCGCATTCAATTGTAAAGATTGGTCTTAAAACACTTCACAAATAACTTCTCAGTTACAAATAAAATGAAGCAACTTAAACAGTCAAAAATAGAGATTAAAAGATAATAATGAAGAAATGAAAAATAAACAAGCAGCCTTTAAAGAAGTTAAACCCATGACAAGTGCAAGTGCAACTCTACAACTGAGCTATGGTGTCATACCTGAGAGCTGAGAGCACATAAGATTTTTGGTCACAGTTGACCAGCTTAAATGTGTTTTTAGTGGTTTAGAGTTTTTTGTATGGCGCGCAAAATCGGCTCGCGAGTAAGAAATTGAGATAATGACGACCTTTTTTATGAATGTTTCTCGCACAGTTTCATTTACTGAGCGCGTGCAATCAAATCTTCGATTCCCGCGCTTGATAGAACGTGATTACGTGATACATTATGTAAGTTAAAGATGGGACATCAAGCAAACAGAACGGTGACGAATGGTGACAAAAAAACCCGGAAGCCACTTTTCCCTTTCAAGCCGCCAACGCAGACATTTTTTTGGACTCGTCATGCGCTCCTCTCCCGCGAAGGTATGGATTGCGTTACGAGCTCTTAGAATGTCTGCGTTGGAGGTTTCCTTTCTTCATGTTCCGACGTTTGCGTGACAGTCCACTTACGTCTGTACAGGAGGCTGTGTGTGGCACCGGGTATGTTTTACAATTGTTTTGTTTGTTTCGCTTTTGCCTTCGAGTCTTTCTTCGTGTAAGTGTTTTATTTTTGTTTGCAAGCTCCAATTCACTGTTGTTAAGAACAGTACAACATATATAATATGTATTATTTTAAAAGTACCAATCAAATTAAATCGTGTATGTCCTCACCACTAGGGAAAGAATGCATCCTTTACAAGTTCCCCTACAGTGATTCAGCATTTCATTATTACTTGTTTGTTTGTTTGTTTGTTTGTTCTTTTGTCAGTACCGACCGGGTTTCCTACTACACCCTCTGTTCGAGGTAAATAATTAATGAACTTTTAAAGGTCAACAGTGACATCAAGCAATAACTGTTCAATCATATTAATGGACCTCCTTAAGGCTGGAGGGACCAGCAGAACGAGCGTGTCTTACCAGGCAGTCACATAAGAACGTCCTGATTTATTTCTGACAGGCTTTTATTTGTCAGAGACTGTCTTTTGAAAATGTTTTGCATTAAACATACGCTTAGCATGACTGAGGTCATAAATGAAAAAAAAGATATGGTAAAAAGGCGTTTTGTTTAATTGTTTGTTTGTTTGTTTCCAGGCTGTTCAAACTACAGGACGCTGAACGAGTCTGACCGGAACAAAAACTTCCTCAACAAAGCTGTTCTAAAATGTGACAGCAGTTTGCGCAGGGCCTGGTACAGGTTCGTTGGAGCCGCAGGCAAACAGATGCCCACTCAGTGTGTGCCAAAGTATCATTGTGGTACGCATGCGGCTGGGTGGATTAATGGCAGTCACCCTACTGTGGCTCAAGGGATTGTCCAACGTACAGTGTGCTTTAGTTGGACGAGTGGTTGCTGTCAGTGGTCTCGAGTCATTCGTGTGCAAAACTGCGGCGCCTTTTTCGTGTACGAGTTTTCTGGAACACCCGGCTGTCATTTTCGTTACTGTGGCGAAGGATTAGGTACGGTGTTTTACAAAGTTTATGCTGTTACTTCTACATCTCTCAATTGTTTTCCTTTCAGTGCTCTTTTATTCAGAGTTTTTATTTGTATTTGTGGCAGCTAAATATGTCCTTTACAAACTAACGGCCGGTATATTAGATTAATTGCACTGTTAATAGCAACGTGTCAATAAATGTGCTTCGTGACCAAGAATTTACATCATTTGAAATTTGCTACAATGCTGATATCTAAAACATGACTCCGAAACAGTCCATTGTTTCTTATTACTTTTAAATTCGTTTTTCCCCGATTATCACATAATCAACTAATTAACTAATATATCTTTACGAAAATAGTATGTACTTATAAATTAAATAAAAGCTATAGAAAACTGTCAAAAAAAGATTGCAGGATTTCTGTATTATTTATTTATTTACTTAATATTTACTTACTTTTTTAAATCAGGGCCAACCAGACCACCTATTCCGCCAGGTAAGCAAAATGAACAAATAAAAAAGTTATATAAATGCAAAATCAAATTTTCCCACTTTCCTTTACCCTTTCGCTCCTGCATCTTTTATTTTTAACACCTCAAAATATTGCGGACTTCACCTACTGCACCCTGCTTGCAACACCATGATTGTTAAGTCAAACAAATGTTTGAAATATTTAAGTTTTCGAATGTGTTTCTCCAAATCAAACAATGTTTCTTTTTTTTCAACCATACCACCTCACTGAAACGAGAAAAACAAACAAACAGCAAACGGACAGACAGACAAACTTGAGTTAAATGATAATAGCAAATTCGCCATTTATGTCTGTGTGTATAGAGTTAAAGAAAACCATTTTGCTATTTACAAAGTGCCAGCAAGTGATAACTTTATCCTCCTATTCTAGAGTTTACATAAAGATATCAACACCTATTTTAAGATGAAGCCTAATAGCCATACCTGTGTCTCTTTCAGCACCAACGACTCCTCCATCAGGTAAGACTGGAAAGGCCATCATGATCATCATCATCATCATCATCATCATCATCATCATCATCATCATCGTCATTTTAATTTTCTGTTTTGAAATCCATCAATACATTATGCTGGTATGTACGGTTATTTTCTTTACCATTTGTTCCTTCATTTAATCCACAATCACTACCTTGATTGATCTCCACTCAATTCCATCGATTTCAGTAATTTTTATTTCATTTTTTGCCTTCGTGTCCAAATTTTGGCTTACTGACTCAAAGCTCCCAGAATAAAATCGAACAAACTGTTATAGGTTTAAATGAAATTATTTTTATTTCTTAGGATGTCCAAGGTATAGAATCCTGAGTGAAGGTGACCGCAACAAAAACTTCCTCAACAAAGCTGTTCTAAAATGTGACCGGAGTTTGCCCAGGGCCTGGTACAGGTTCGTCGGAGCCGCAGGCAAACAGATGCCCACTCAGTGTGTACCAAAGTATCACTGTGGAACGCATGCGGCTGGGTGGCTTAATGGCTCTCATCCCACAGTGGGTCAAGGGATTGTTCAGCGTAGAGTGTGTTTTAGTTGGACGAGTGGTTGCTGTCAATGGTCTACCTCCATCCGTGTGAAAAACTGCGGCGCCTTTTTCGTGTACGAGTTTTCTGGAACGCCTGGCTGTTCTTTCCGTTACTGTGGTGATAGTTTAGGTAGTTTGATCTTCTACAAACCTTAGGTTATTAATTTTACATGTAGCTATATATTGACTTATATATTTGCTTGCTTATTTCATTTTATTTGTTTTCAGGGCCAACCAGACCACCTACTCCAGGTAAGCGATGGACTAATAAAAAGTTATATTAATACAAATCAAATGTTTCCCATTTTCCCTTAGACCTTTTTTTTTCTTGCATTTTTTTTTAATTTTTCAACACCTTAAAATATTTCGCACTTTACCTGATGCTCATTGTTTAAAATACCATGACTGTTCAGTCAAAGAAATGTTTCAAATATTTCAGTTGGGGTTAAATATTATCACGTTTTCGAATGTATTCCTCAAAAAGTAAACAATGTTACTTTTCTCAGCGAGAAGCTGTTGTCTTCCAAATGATTTAGGTATACTACAGTTACGGTGAAATGAGGCGCTCGAGCCAAATGTGGCCATACAAACGCGGCCTTTAGTTTTGTCCGGTTTCTGTAACATGAACCAGGAGGGAGTGTTATTACTGAAACTGTGTATCTCTTTATCTCTGTATCTCTTTCAGCACCAACGACTCCTCCACCAAGTAAGACATTATTATTATTATTATTATTATTATATTTATTATTATTATTATTATTATTATTATTATTATTATTATTATTATTATTATTTTTAATATTGCTATTGTTGTTGTTGTTGTTGTTGTCGTTTTCTATTTTCTATTTTGGAATTCATCAATTCACCGTGCCGGTATGTAAGATTTGTTTCTTTTCCGTTTATTACTTCATTTATTTGTCTCCAGTCAGTTCCATCGATCTAAACAATAGGAAGTTTTTTCGTACCTTCTTTTTTCGTCCAGTCTAAAACTTGGCTTACGAACTAAAAGCTCTACAGATAACGTCGAACAAACCGTTATGTTTAAGAGGTTGCAATTACTATTATTATTTCTTAGGATGTCCAAGATACAGTATTCTGAGTGAAGCTGACCGCAACAAAAACTTCTTCAACAAAGCTGTTCTAAAATGTGACAGCCGTCTGCCTAGGGCCTGGTACAGGTTCGTCGGAGCTGCAGGCAAGCAGATGCCCACTCGGTGTGTGCCTAAGTATCACTGTGGAACGCATGCGGCTGGGTGGCTTAATGGGGCTCATCCTACAGTGGCTCAAGGGATTGTTCAACGAACAGTGTGCTTTAGTTGGACGAGGGGTTGCTGTCAATGGTCCCGAGTCATTCGTGTGCAAAACTGTGGCGCCTTTTTCGTGTACGAGTTTTCTGGAACACCTGGCTGTCAATTCCGTTACTGTGGCGATAGTTTAGGTATGATGTTCTACAAGCCTTATTTTATTTACTTCTACATGTGGCAATATATTGACTTCCAGTGCTCTTTTGTTCACAATTTTTACCCCTATTTATTGTACCTTGATTTGTCCTCTACAAACTATGGGTCGGCGCATTAAATTAATTGCACTATTAATAGCAACATTTCAATAGATTTGCTTTATATCCAAGAATTGGCATTGTTGCATTTTGTTACGTTACAGACATTTTAACTATGACTCTCAACTGGTAACTTTATTCCTATTACATTTTCATTTAGATTACTATTTTTTTGGTAAAGTAATAAACCGCTTAACTAGCTATGCCCTAATTGTCCTGACTTTTTTTGAATATACATCTAAAAATGTCTATCAAATGTTTTGCAGAAAAAAAAAAGAAAAGAAAAGCAAACCAACAATAGCGTGGACCCATCCATGGTCATGAAAGTAATTGTATAAAGAACTACTGGTACCATGCACCTGATATTTTATTGGAACACAACTATCAAAGATTTTTATGGTGTCACTATATGATCATTCATTCATTCCTTCCTTCCTTCCTTCCTTCCTTCCTTCCTTCCTTCCTTCCTTACTTCCTTCCTTTCTTCCTTCGTTCGTTCGTTCGTTCGTTCGTTCATTCTTTAATTGTATTTCTTTTTTTCAGGGCCAACTAGACCACCTACTCCACGTAAGTGATATGAACTAAGAAAAAGTTATATTAGTGCAAAATCCCATTTTTCGCACTTTCCCTTACTTTTCTCTCTTGCATCATTTTTCTTAACACAAATAGCAGATTTAACCTGATGCCCCTCTTGTCAAATACCACGACTATTTAGTCAAAAAAAGTGTAAAATAATTTGACTGGGATTTGGTATTATCAGGTTTTCGAGTGTATTTCAAGAGCAAATGATGTTACTCTTTTTTCAGCCAAATGACTTAGGTGTATTATTGCTACAGTAAAACAGGCCAAATGTTACCATTAAAATGAAGCCTTTAGTTTTTCCATGTCCCTGTAGCATAAACTACAAGGAAGTGTCATTACTGCAATCTGTAGAATGAGTTCTTATTCGGCTGCAGAGTTAACTACAGCATTTTTAAAGATAATTTTCATTAACGGTTTTTGCAGGCGGCCGTTGATAAACCTGGATGCAGGTTATCCTCATCTTAGTTTCAACCATACAGCTTTATTAATCCCTGGACGTACAAGGGGGTTGAATTTAAATTTTTCACCTGCCGTTTTCCGTAGCTGTATGCATATCCCTTAGACACATTTTGGCAAAAATTATTGAGAATCAGTTGTAGTAGTTACGAGATATGACGCCATAAGAAGTACGTAGGTCGTGGTCGTGGACGTAGATGTTGTCCGTTCGAGTGTTAAGAAAAGACAACAACGAATAAATAGCAAACAAACAAATTTGAGTTGAATAATGGCAAATTCTTCATTTATGGCTTTATAGAGATAAAGGTCACCTTACAGCTATTTATCAAGTATTTATCACGTGTCAGTAAATTCAACCTTCTATGCTACAGTTAACCTTAAAACAGTAACAGCAATGTTAAGATGAAGCCTAAATAGCCATACCTGTGTCTCTTTCAGCACCAACGACTCCTCCATCAGGTAAGACACCATGCCAACATTATTATTATTATTATTATTATTATTATTATTATTATTATTATTATTATTGTTATTATTATTATTATTATTATTATTATTATTTATAACCCAGTGAACATTTACAACAAAATTGCTAACTATTAACATAATCTAATGAAAAACCTTATGTACATTTAACATTAAAAATGGTATAAAGTTGAAAAATTCTCAACTTACAAGCTACTCGTATTATTATTATTATTATTATTATTATTATTATTATTATTATTATTTATTTGTTTTCTATTTTAATAGGATGCCCAAGCTATAGGTTCCTAAGTGAGGGTGACCGTAACAAAAACTACCAGGGCGTTTCAAAATGCGACAGAGGTTTGCCTAAGGCCTGGTACAGGTTTATAGGTGCTGCAGGCAGGCAGATGCCGACCCAATGTGTGCCTAAAAATCGCTGCAATACACATGCCCCTGGCTGGCTCACTGGTGGGCATCCTTCAGTGGGTCAAGGAGCTGTCCAACGCCGTGTGTGTTTTCACTGGGGTAGCAACTGTTGTCTATGGTCTCTAAACATTCGAGTGCAAAATTGTGGAGCCTTCTTCGTTTATGAGTTATCCAGTCCTCCTACCTGCAGGTTACGTTTTTGTGGAGACAATGGCTTAGGTAACTAAAACCATTTTGTGTTAAATTCTCGAACACGTACAAAGGAAAACCGATCTTAGCACAGTGGCGTAGAGAAGTAGCATGAGTGAGGAATGAGATTTGAGATCTGGAGGTACTCGGTTGTTTTCGTATTTTATACCTTGATTTGATACCCACATATTTCTTCTAAATGATTACTTACTAGCCAGCATGTCAATAGTGCTGTTTATAGCGTTACTCATTTCTCCCTGTGTTTTTACAATTTACTCTCAACCAAGAAAATCACATTTACATGTATTTGCGGTATATTTCCAGATCATCTTACATTTTTTAACAAATTAACCGTTAAACTGGCTTGTAAATTATGGAATTCTTTGGCTACTACAACACCATCGCCTACTAAATCGATTGTTTCTACAGTTCTATAACAAATTCAAGCTATTAAAATTGGCAGGTTTCAGCAGAGAATTCCTTTTCAAAAAATTACTTATAATTCAGAAGGAACAGCGCCGTCAAGAGACTTGAACAATACGAATGGAGAATTTAGCACCGAAGTGGACAACACATCTACTGTCGGTATACTCTCGATTGCAACAGAAAATTACCTTGAAAACTTTACCTTGAAAACCTTAAAAAAGTCGTTCGAGTAGCAATCATCAGACGTAACTTCGATGGTATTAACAGGGCCTGCTTGTACGCGTCACAGTTACATACATGCAATATGTTATTAATTACCATTAACCGGCGTAGATCGATTTGCAAAAGCTTAACACGGAATCCATCAGGAAATTGAGTAATCAGTGGACAAAAACCTTGTACCAGAATAATTTAAAGTTTATCGCATTCTTTTTTACACTTTTTAAGAGCTATACACGTAATTAGTTATCTGTAATAACACCAAAGACAATTTCTTATGGGAGCCCGTGAAATTAAATTTCAAATTTCACAGGAATTGTGTAAACACGGGTAAAATAGGTAAATTTTTGTGCGTAAGATTTCATTTTGTGAAATTTGAAATTTATTTTCTCCGGCTCCCATAAGAAATTGTCTTTGGGGTTATTACAGATAACAAATTACATCCATAGCTTTCAAAAAATGTAAAAAAGAATGTGATATGCTTTAAATTATTCTGGTACAAGATTTTTGTCCACTGAAAATTAAAATTACTCAATTTCCTAATGGATTCCGTCTTAATATCTTATTTCCTTTTTTCTTTCAGGACCAACCACGCCGCCTACTCCAGGTAAACCAATAATCAATCAAACAAACAACCAATCAATCAATCAATCAATCAATCAATTAACTTTATTACCGTGTCTGTCTTAGCTAGCGGAGGGAAACACCCCTCTATTGGTTGGGGACACTTTTAATGTAGTTTAAACCTAGTAGCTAACAATACAATAAATTCACAAATAAATAAACTAGTCAAAAATATTTACATTTGCATTATGATTTACAAAGAGAAACTTTGTTAGGGATACGGCTTAAATTAAACGAGTAGCCATCAATCAATCAATCAATCAATCAATCAATCATTAACGCACCCTGCCTCTTAGCCATCGTGGAGTCAATGTGGAAGGAAACGGGTAGACGCCGCTCCCGTTTTCGCCTGTCGTATATTTGGTGGTACGATTATTTGAATAACATAACATTGTTGAATATATTTCCACTTTAGTTGGCAGCTCCTTGTAGTTATTGTCGCTTTTCGCTTTATTTATTTACCGAAAATGTGCCATGATATCATGATATCATGATATTAGGCAGATATCATGATATCATCCATGATATCATGATATCTACTTTTGACAGCGATGGCCCGCCATAGAGGGGGGCACCCGCCCTCTTTGTACGCCCGAGGGCTAATTAATACTACTAAACCACACCCCATCTAGTTCAATTACATCCAACTAATTCGAGACACTGAAACCATTAGGTTTCACCGAAGAATTCGTTTGCCAAATTCCAAGATAAAAAATCTCTGTCATCATCAAAGGGAACAATGGTGTCAAGAGGCTGACGGCCATGCAATTCTTGTTTCGTTATAGGAGATAACTCAGAGCGCACTATTTGCATTTCTATGGATAACTCTTTTGAAAACGCCGATACAAAAAATAATCACCGCTATTCATAAAACATTACCTGTTAACCTGCATAGATCGATTTGCAAAGGCATAATATGTTATTGCATTTTTTCTTTCAGGACCAACCAGGCCGCCTACTCCACGTAAGTGAGAAACCAGAAAATCAATCAATCAATCAATCAATCAATCAATCAATCAATCAATCAATCAATCAATCAATCAATCAATTAACTTTATTACCGTGTCTGTCTTAGCTAGCGGAGGGAAACACCCCTCTATTGGTTGGGGACACTTTTAATGTAGTTTAAACCTAGTAGCTAACAATACAATAAATTCACAAATAAATAAACTAGTCAAAAATATTTACATTTGCATTATGATTTACAAAGAGAAACTTTGTTAGAGATACGGCTTAAATTAAACGAGTAGCCATCAATCAATCAATCAATCAATCAATCATTAACGCACCCTGCCTCTTAGCCATCGTGGAGTCAATGTGGAAGGAAATGGGTAGACGCCGCTCCCGTTTTCGCCTGTCGTATTTTTGGTGGTACGATTATTTGAATGACATAACATTGTTGAATATATTTCCACTTTAGTTGGCAGCTCCTTGTAGTTATTGTCGCTTTTCGCATTATTTATTTACCGAAAATGTGCCCAAAAATTGAAGTGTCAGAAAAATAGGAAGAAAAAAAATGTGCTAACTGCACGACGAATTTGTTGACGATGAAATTTATGTTCTTCGTCTGTTTTTTTCAGTACCAACGACTCGTCCAGGTAAGTGGTGATCGACTAAGCAGGGGCCGGAATAACACATCAGTTCTTAGGAATTATTAATTGCACACCTTTAAACGAATATTTCTGGCCTAATTTTTTCGGTTTGTTTCCTAATGTAGAGATTGAGGTCCAGGCTCTGTCTTTAGCGAAAACAAAAATGAAATATTTTGCCATTATGTACCTCTTAATACCAGATTTGCTCCCCTGAATGATCAGGCCTTTATTCCCTTTCAGTCAATTCGTCGACGTGAAGTTTCTCTTTCTTGTATTTAAAATTTGGTTACATTACCAAAAGTTCCACAAATAAAGGCCAACAAACAACTGCATTAAAGGGAGGTTAATTACTTTTATTGTCGTTTTTTTAAGGATGCCCAAGCTATAGGATCCTGAGTGAGGCTGACCGCAACAAAAACTACCGTGGCGTTGTAAAATGTGACAGCCGTTTATCTAAGGGCTGGTACAGGTTCGTAGGTGCTGCGGGCAGGCAGATGCCAACCCAGTGTGTGCCTGTACGTCAATGTGGTACCCACGCCCCTGGTTGGCTCACTGGTGGACATCCTTCTGTGGGTCAAGGAGCTGTCCAACGCCGTGTGTGCTTTCACTGGAGTGGCAGCTGTTGTCGATGGTCTCTTAACATTCGAGTGCAAAATTGTGGAGCCTTCTTCGTTTATGAGTTGTCCAGACCTCCCGCTTGCAGTTTACGTTTCTGTGGTGACAGTTTAGGTATGGGATGACTTAATTAGTCTAGTCTAGTCTAGTCTAGTCCACTTTAGCACGATAGGCTGGAAGGGAGACTGGAGAGAGAGTTTTTTTTGTTTTTTGTTTGTGTTGTTGAAATATAAAAATGGCCTTAAATTAATAGCTGAGTATATCATTTGCAAGAGCTAGGGACCAGCATGTTTAGTACGTTCTTGTGCCGTCGCTCATTTGTTCTTCGTGAACGGACCGTTTATAGGTCCATTTATCCTCTTGTCCTCTATTAGAATATTATAACTGACTCATGATATTTTTAGAAAATCTCCTAACCTGCGATCAGGCCGAATTTTAGCATCGCTCTCATATTCTCTTACGTTGGTCGCTCGCTAAAATAGGGCCTGATACAATCTCTCACAGGAGTTCGTGTCGGCGGCCAAATTTTGGCCGCGCGAATCTCGCAATCTGATTGGCCCTTTAACAATAGAGCTGTCAACGGAAGTAAATTGTCTACGAGACTTGCTCACAATTTTTAATCCGACCGTCATGGCCAAGGAACAAGTCTGCCGAGGTAAACGTGTCGCTCAAAGATATTCTCGTCGTTCTAGGAGAATTGTCATCATTTCTTTCTCTCCTGAGAATGGCGTCCGGTTGACGCAAGCTGTCTCTCACTCGGAGCAAAGAAGTACAGCAACAGTGAAGTATGTATCCCGTTTTATCACATCGTGTCTCCAAATTTTCATTTGAAGGCTTTCAGCTAGTATTGAAAATATAAGCAGAGTAGTGGTTGTATCCGCGTTTTACGAAACAAAACAAACAGCAAGTATCTTTCGCCAAGAGTGATCAACAAGTCAACCGATAATTCCGTAAACTTAACGATAAGCTGATGTTTAGTGAGAGCCGCACTCAGCAAGATGCTGTATTTATTTTTACCGAAGTAATAAAGACTTTGAGTTTATTCATTCAGTGTTCATAATGTCGTTTTAATGATCTCTGACATTGATATCAAAGGATCTGACTAGGTTTATAATAAATGTTCTTCGTTTTAAAATTCGCTGCTGTTTAGAGATGAAATTCGCTGGTAATCTCAAATATTTATCACTTCTGGAACTAAATTAAATTACAAAACACTCGTTTGTTTATAAACGGTTTTATTGATATCGTTTTTCTAAAGAGTGAAACTGAAGGTATTTCTCTTAATTTCCCAAGGTATTTTACGCAGAAAATCGGTGACAAATGCGTAGAGAATATTTCCGGATACGACCTGAAATGAGAAAGGATTCAAACATGCAGCATATTTTGGTACATGACAACCTCGTCATGTTCTGAATTTTCATTCAGTTTCAGCTAAGACAGAGCAACCGATGTACAATACCGGAGCGCGTACCTTCAAGTTGTAAATTTGAACGCTAGCGCCAAGATTTATTGTAGCCTGTGATTTTCTTATTTTTGCCGACATTTGAGGACTTTTTGCGAATGCCATTACACACACATATGGGAAATTTGCATACCGAGGAGCGTGCAAGCAAAACAAATTTTGATTGGCCGTTTTGTTGAATGTCAATCAATCAAAAAAGTGGGCGGCAGACGTTCCGTAGAAGAATTGTATCAGGCTCTATTTTTCGTTTCGCCCTTCCCGCCGGAATGTTTCACCGAACGAAACGAAAATAGAGCCTGATCGCAGGTTAAATATCTACTTGCATTATTTTTTCTGATTAATCTCAAATTAGCGTGTAAATCAGGGTTCTGTTCTTGGTTTAACCGTCGGACGTACAAGCAAAGTCACACCCCGTGGTACAAGGGGGAGGGGGGGTGATTGCACCCCTCCTCTGGGTTTTTACTGCATTTCAATATTTTGGAGAGATTTTGCCTTTGGTAGAAGCCTTTGATGTACTCTACAAGACGAGGTATATATTATGGGTTGGGGCGCTGCTGGGGGCGTGTGACATCATGCAAGATGGCGGCCATATTTGTCGCCATCTTGGACTTTACCAAAAATTACAAAAAAACGGCGGAAACTTAAAATTGTTGATGCTATTCATGTAAAATATGGCATAATTAAACACTTTGCTGCTTTTTGTGTACAATTTCTGCTTGTTTTCACCTAAAAAGGCGAAAAACACACAGTTTTACACAAAAATGGTTTGACCACCTGCTACTTATGACGTCGTAACTCGTAACCATAGCAACCTACTCTCACCAAACTAGCCCCAAAATGTGTCTAAGGAATATGCCTACAGCTACTGAAAACGGCAGGTGCTGATGAAAAATCGTTTTGGAAAAATTCAAGGAAAACCTTATGGGGGAGGGGTATGGCGGGCCATCGCTGTCATTAAAGTAGATATCATGATATCATGAATGATATCATGATATCTGCCTAATATCACGATATCGTGATATCATGATATCATGATATCATGCCGTTAGGATATCACAACGATAAGATCTCGTTCAATTCGTAAACCATTTTGCAAATGTGTTGTCATAGTTAATCATTTCGCAAATGCCTTGTTATCAGTGTTATTTTTAATGTCTGACTTTTGAAATTACCACGCTGAGTTGACGTTAACTACGGCCATCAGTAACCGGAAAAAAATCGTGTGTCATTTTTACTTCTGCGAACCGTGACTTTGTCCTCGTGCTGGGCGTGCTTCAAGATGACCTTGAGGCCTGTACATGCGTTAATGGACACTTATGCTCTGGAAAGAGCAACACTGTATGGGCTAGCTTAGCTAAGTGTGTGGTTGCCCGTCCCCAGTGAGCACGTCCTTTAGCTGGGGTTTTGCCTGATTCTTGGAAGCTGTTTTGTCAATAGCAAGGGGGGAAACCGGAAAGACTAAAGTTAAGGATAGCAAGTTTTTGAAAAGCTATTTCATCTGTAGACTGAAGAATTGTTTTCGCAAACTCTTAAAATTGGCCAGCCCGCAATAGGTGGTGCAACTTAAGCTTAACGCTCGTTACCCCTAGTTGTCCCACGCCGTGTAACGGCTGTGTAGCTAGTCTGCTGACAAATTATATCCGACGGCTATCCACGGCAAATAATCTATACCAAACCATAACTTTCCTTCTTTTATTTGCCGTAGAAGTCCGGAAATAACGCGACCCTCCCCTAGAGAGAAACGCCTACCCTAAAGTAACGTTAATGCATGTGTAGTGACCTTGGGATGAAACCCTACCAAAAGTAATGGCCACCCGAAAATATGGGATCTAATGAGCTGAGGGAAACCTAAGCTTTGAAAGGAAGGTATGTTCTCTCAAGACCAGCCCCTATATTGTCAGTTGACTGTGGTGATACGATACTTGGAACTACTTTTACCTTGGGAGGGGTAGGTTAAAGGATTGGAGGGGGAAGGGTTTGCATGCGACTGTTACGCTTTGGTTTTTTTTTCTCCGATGGCGTGTGTCGTCCTGATCTTCAACTCTAGTCAACATTTCAGATCAAAGCGAAAAAACCGTCTGTCCTATTTGTAGCAATTATACTGACTCACACAAAATACACCGACTCGTCATGGTATTTTTCAACATTATTCTTACTAATTTTCCCGCATATCATGGTATTTTCTCGAGTTGTCTTTTTTAACTACTGGGCTGAGCTCTTCCATGGAACTGACGAGGGGAAGCTCCAGAACTACACACACACAAAAAAAATCAACGCTGTAAACACTGTTAAAGTAACACGATTAAGGAAAGCCGTACTGTTGGTTGTGGGTAGATTTATTTTATGAACAGGCTGTAAAGTCAGACATTAATAAAACACTGATAACAAGGCATTTGCGAAATGGTTAACTGTGACAATACATTTGCTAAATGGTTTACGAATTAAACGAGATCTTATCGTAGTCATATCCTAACGTGATATTAGGCAGATATCATGATATCATCCATGATATCATGATATCTACTTTTGACAGCGATGGCCCGCCATAGAGGGGGCCACCGACCCCCCTTGTACGCCCGAGGGCTAATTAAGACTACTAAACCACACCCCATCTAGTTCAATTACATCCAACTAATTCGAGACACTGAAACCATTAGGTTTCACCGAAGAATTCGTTTGCCAAATTCCAAGATAAAAAATCTCTGTCATCATCAACGGGAACAATGGTGTCAAGAGGCTGACGGCCATGCAATTCTTGTTTCGTTATAGGGGATAACTCAGAGCGCACTATTTGCATTTCTATGGATAACTCTTTCGAAAACTCCGATACAAAAAATAATCACCGCTATTCATAAAACATTACCTGTTAACCTGCATAGATCGATTTGCAAAGGCATAATATGTTATTGCATTTTTTCTTTCAGGACCAACCAGGCCGCCTACTCCAGGTATGTGAGAAACCAGAAAATCAATCAATCAATCAATCAATCAATCAATCAATCAATCAATCAATTAACTTTATTACCGTGTCTGTCTTAGCTAGCGGAGGGAAACACCCCTCTATTGGTTGGGGAGACTTTTAATGTAGTTTAAACCTAGTAGCTAACAATACAATAGATTCACAAATAAATAAACTAGTCAAAAATATTTACATTTGCATTATGATTTACAAAGAGAAACTTTGTTAGAGATACGGCTTAAATTAAACGAGTAGCCATCAATCAATCAATCAATCAATCATTAACGCACCCTGCCTCTTAGCCATCGTGGAGTTAATGTGGAAGGAAATGGGTAGACGCCGCTCCCGTTTTCGCCTGTCGTATTTTTGGTGGTACGATTATTTGAATAACATAACATTGTTGAATATATTTCCACTTTAGTTGGCAGCTCCTTGTAGTTATTGTCGCTTTTCGCATTATTTATTTACCGAAAATGTGCCCAAAAATTGAAGTGTCAGAAAAATAGGAAGAAAAAAAATGTGCTAACTGCACGACGAATTTGTTGACGATGAAATTTATGTTCTTCGTCTTTTTTTTTCAGTACCAACGACTCGTCCAGGTAAGTGGTGATCGACTAAGCAGGGGCCGGAATAACACATCAGTTCTTAGGAATTATTAATTGCACACCTTTAAACGAATATTTCTGGCCTAATTTTTTCGGTTTGTTTCCTAATGTAGAGATTGAGGTCCAGGCTCTGTCTTTAGCGAAAACAAAAATGGAATATTTTGCCATTATGTACCTCTTAATACCAGATTTGCTCCCCTGAATGATCAGGCCTTTATTCCCTTTCAGTCAATTCGTCGACGTGAAGTTTCTCTTTCTTGTATTTAAAATTTGGTTACATTACCAAACGTTCCACAAATAAAGGCCAACAAACAACTGCATTAAAGGGAGGTTAATTACTTTTATTGTCGTTTTTTTAAGGATGCCCAAGCTATAGGATCCTGAGTGAGGCTGACCGCAACAAAAACTACCGTGGCGTTGTAAAATGTGACAGCCGTTTATCTAAGGGCTGGTACAGGTTCGTAGGTGCTGCGGGCAGGCAGATGCCAACCCAGTGTGTGCCTGTACGTCAATGTGGTACCCACGCCCCTGGTTGGCTCACTGGTGGACATCCTTCTGTGGGTCAAGGAGCTGTCCAACGCCGTGTGTGCTTTCACTGGAGTGGCAGCTGTTGTCGATGGTCTCTTAACATTCGAGTGCAAAATTGTGGAGCCTTCTTCGTTTATGAGTTGTCCAGACCTCCCGCTTGCAGTTTACGTTTCTGTGGTGACAGTTTAGGTATGGGATGACTTAATTAGTCTAGTCTAGTCTAGTCTAGTCCACTTTAGCACGATAGGCTGGAAGGGAGACTGGAGAGAGAGTTTTTTTTTGTTTTTTGTTTGTGTTGTTGAAATATAAAAATGGTCTTAAATTAATAGCTGAGTATATCATTTGCAAGAGCTAGGGACCAGCATGTTTAGTACGTTCTTGTGCCGTCGCTCATTTGTTCTTCGTGAACGGACCGTTTATAGGTCCGTTTATCCTCTTGTCCTCTATTAGAATATTATAACTGACTCATGATTTTTTTAGAATATCTCCTTGCATTATTTTTTTCTGATTAATCTCAAATTAGCGTGTAAATCAGGGTTCTGTTCTTGGTTTTAACCGTCGGACGTACAAGCAAAGTCACACCCCTTGGTACAAGGGGGAGGGGGGGGGGTGATTGCACCCCTCCTCTGGGTTTTTACTGCATTTCAATATTTTGGAGAGATTTTGCCTTTGGTAGAAGTCTTTGATGTACTCTACAAGACGAGGTCTATATTATAGGTTGGGGCGCTGCTGGGGGCGTGTGACATCATGCAAGATGGCGGCCATATTTGTCGCCATCTTGGACTTTACCAAAAATTACAAAAAAACGGCGGAAACTTAAAATTGTTGATGCTATTCATGTAAAATATGACATAATTAAACACTTTGCTGCTTTTTGTGTACAATTTCTGCTTGTTTTCACCTAAAAAGGCGAAAAACACAGTTTTACACAAAAATGGTTTGACCACCTGCTACTTATGACGTCGTAACTCGTAACCATAGCAACCTACTCTCACCAAACTAGCCCCAAAATGTGTCTAAGGAATATGCCTACAGCTACTGAAAACGGCAGGTGCTGATGAAAAATCGTCTTGGAAAAATTCAAGGAAAACCTTATGGGGGAGGGGTATGGCGGGCCATCGCTGTCATTAAAGTAGATATCATGATATCATGAATGATATCATGATATCTGCCTAATATCATGATGTCGTGATATCATGATATCATGATATCATGACGTTAGGATATCACAACGATAAGATCTCGTTCAATTCGTAAACCATTTTGCAAATGTGTTGTCATAGTTAATCATTTCGCAAATGCCTTGTTATCAGTGTTATTTTTAATGTCTGACTTTTGAAATTACCACGCTGAGTTGACGTTAACTACGGCCATCAGTAACCGGAAAAAAATCGTGTGTCATTTTTACTTCTGCGAACCGTGACTTTGTCCTCGTGCTGGGCGTGCTTCAAGATGACCTTGAGGCCTGTACATGCGTTAATGGACACTTATGCTCTGGAAAGAGCAACACTGTATGGGCTAGCTTAGCTAAGTGTGTGGTTGCCCGTCCCCAGTGAGCACGTGCTTTAGCTGGGTTTTTGCCTGATTCTTGGAAGCTGTTTTGTCAATAGCAAGGGGGGAAACCGGAAAGACTAAAGTTAAGGATAGCAAGTTTTTGAAAAGCTATTTCATCTGTAGACTGAAGAATTGTTTTCGCAAACTCTTAAAATTGGCCAGCCCGCAATAGGTGGTGCAACTTAAGCTTAACGCTCGTTACCCCTAGTTGTCCCACGCCGTGTAACGGCTGTGTAGCTAGTCTGCTGACAAATTATATCCGACGGCTGTCCACGGCAAATAATCTATACCAAACCATAACTTTCCTTCTTTTATTTGCCGTAGAATTCCGGAAATAACGCGACCCCTCCCCTAGAGAGAAACGCCTACCCTAAAGTAACGTTAATGCATGTGTAGTGACCTTGGGATGAAACCCTACCAAAAGTAATGGCCACCCGAAAATATGGGATCTAATGAGCTGAGGGAAACCTAAGCTTTGAAAGGAAGGTATGTTCTCTCAAGACCAGCCCCTATATTGTCAGTTGACTGTGGTGATACGATACTTGGAACTACTTTTACCTTGGGAGGGGTAGGTTAAAGGATTGGAGGGGGAAGGGTTTGCATGCGACTGTTACGCTTTGGTTTTTTTTTCTCCGATGGCGTGTGTCGTTCTGATCTTCAACTCTAGTCAACATTTCAGATCAAAGCAAAAAAACCGTCTGTCCTATTTGTAGCAATTATACTGACTCCCACAAAATACACCGACTCGTCATGGTATTTTTCAACATTATTCTTACTAATTTTCCCGCATATCATGGTATTTTCTCGAGTTGTCTTTTTTTAACTACTGGGCTGAGCTCTTCCATGGAACCGACGCGGGGAAGCTCCAGAACTACACACACACAAAAAAAATCAACGCTGTAAACACTGTTAAAGTAACACGATTAAGGAAAGCCGTACTGTTGGTTGTGGGTAGATTTATTTTATGAACAGGCTGTAAAGTCAGACATTAATAAAACACTGATAACAAGGCATTTGCGAAATGGTTAACTGTGACAATACATTTGCTAAATGGTTTACGAATTAAACGAGATCTTATCGTAGTCATATCCTAAGGTCATGATATCATGATATCATGATATTAGGCAGATATCATGATATCATCCATGATATCATGATATCTACTTTTGACAGCGATGGCCCGCCATAGAGGGGGCCACCGACCCCCCTTGTACGCCCGAGGGCTAATTAATACTACTAAACCACACCCCATCTAGTTCAATTACATCCAACTAATTCGAGACACTGAAACCATTAGGTTTCACCGAAGAATTCGTTTGCCAAATTCCAAGATAAAAAATCTCTGTCATCATCAAAGGGAACAATGGTGTCAAGAGGCTGACGGCCATGCAATTCTTGTTTCGTTATAGGGGATAACTCAGAGCGCACTATTTGCATTTCTATGGATAACTCTTTCGAAAACTCCGATACAAAAAATAATTACCGCTATTCATAAGACATTACCTGTTAACCTGCATAGATCGATTTGCAAAGGCTTAATATGTTATTGCATTTTTTCTTTCAGGACCAACCAGGCCGCCTACTCCAGGTAAGTGAGAAACCAGAAAATCAATCAACCAATCAATCAATCAGTCAATCAATCGATCGATCGATCGATTGATGGATGGATGGATGGATCAATCAATCAATCAATCAATCAATCAATTAACTTTATTACCGTGTCAGTCTAAGCTAGCGTAGGGAAAGACCCCTCTATTGGTTGGGGACACTTTTAATGTAGCTAGCGCTAAAAACCTATTAGCTAACAAAAAAAATCAATACAAAAATAAATAAACTAGTCAAAAATATTTATAGTGGCATTATGATTTACAAAGAGAAACTTTGTTAGAAATACGGCTTAAATTAAACGAGTAGCCATCAATCAATCAATCAATCAATCAATCAATCAATCAATAATCCAATCAATCAATCAATCAATCAATCAATCAATGCCCTTAGCCATCGTGAAGTCAATGTGGAAGGAAATGGGTAGATGCCGCTCCCATTTTCGCCTGTCGTATTTTTGGTGATAAGATTATTTGAATAACACAATATTGTTGAAGATATTTCCACTTTAGTTGGCAGCTCCTTATAATTATTGTCGCTTTTCGCATTATTTATTTGCGGAAAATGTGCCAAAAAATTGAAGTGTCAGAAAAATAGGAAGAAAAAAAAAGTGCTAACTACACGACGAAATTTTTGACGATAAAATTTGTTTTTTTTTTTTCAGTACCAACGACTCGTCCAGGTAAGTGGGGATCGACTCAGCAGGGGATTAATACCAGTACTACTTGACAATGAAATTAATGTATTTCTTTCAGTACTGATGACTCGTCCATTAGGTAGGTGGTGAGGCGGTACGCACCTATCGGAAGGCTTAACAGGATTGGCTGAGAAGACAAAAGAACAAACAATAAAACAATGACCCTAGCCCTTAAAACAATAGAGGTGCGTGATATAGGAAGCCAATAAAATTACAGGTTCCGAAGAGGTGCGTGGCTTATGTAGGTGGTGATCGACCAAACACGAAATCTGCCATTCATTGTTTATTTCCTCAGCTAGGGATGTATCCGGATAAAACAAAAATGCAACCTTTTTTCTTTTTTTCATTCTCTGTAGTGAACCTAGCATCAGTTCTTAGGAATTAACAATTGCACAACTTTAGATGAAAATTTCTGGCCTAATTTTTTCGTTCTGTTTCCTTATGTAGAAATTGAGGTTCAGACTCTCTGTCTTTAGCGAAAACAAAAATGAAATATTTTGCCATTATGTACCTCTTAATACCAGATTTGCTCCCCTGAATGATCAGGCCTTTATTCCCTTTCAGTCAATTCGTCGACGTGAAGTTTCTCTTTCTTGTATTTAAAATTTGGTTACGTTACCAAAAGTTCCACAAAAAAAGGCCAACAAACAACTGCATTAAAAGGAGGTTAATTACTTTTATTGTCATTTTTTTAGGATGCCCAAGCTATAGGATCCTGAGTGAGGCTGACCGCAACAAAAACTACCGTGGCGTTGTAAAATGTGACAGCGGTTTACCTAAGGCCTGGTACAGGTTCGTAGGTGCTGCGGGCAGGCAGATGCCAACCCAGTGTGTGCCTGTACGTCAATGTGGTACCCACGCCCCTGGTTGGCTCACTGGTGGACATCCTTCTGTGGGCCAAGGAGCTGTCCAACGCCGTGTGTGCTTTCACTGGAGTGGCAGCTGTTGTCGATGGTCTCTTAACATTCGAGTGCAAAATTGTGGAGCCTTCTTCGTTTATGAGTTGTCCAGACCTCCCGCTTGCAGTTTACGTTTCTGTGGTGACAGTTTAGGTAAGGGATAACTTAATTAGTCTAGTCTAGTTTAGTCTAGTCTAGTCTAGTCTAGTCTAGTCTAGTCTAGTCTAGTCTAGTCCACTTTAGCACGATAGACTGGAGAAGGGAGACTGGTAAGGGTGAAGGTGGTCATAGAGTGTTGTTTGTTTTTTGTTTGTGCACAGGTAACCCAAGCTCACTATTTTAGGCTTTCAAACACAGTCATCCAACTCTCTTGTCGCGATTATAAGAGTTTGTATGGGAAATCTTACTTGCACTTCTAAAACCGAAACAAAATCGTCTACGAAACTCACCGTCCTCGTTTTCTTGTAGTTTCCTAGTATATCCCCCCAACTCTTTTATTAAATGTATTTAATATTTCACGAGCGCGTCAACTTTTCAGCTCCAGCAGTACACGAATACAAGAGTTTATATGGAAAATATAACGCCCGCTAAAAATGTGCTTAATGTAAAATAAAGTTGTCTTTTTAACTCACCTTTGGCTCATTCATGTGTTTCCCAGTGTTGTTACAGCGGTTTAGGCCTCGAAGGATCAATAAAACACCTCTCTGAGCGAGTCGCTTTTCCACCCTGAGAAGCCAAGAGAGAAGCGAAGCGAAGGTTGGAAGCCGTCTCCTGACCGTTGACGGTTTTGGGGACGATAAATCCCGTTGAAAGTGCGCCACGGGGAAAATTCCACCAGCGACAGATTTGTGGATAAACAACGACCTTTCTACGTCGTTCGCACTGCCGAATTCCTATTTTGAGAGACGTAAATAGCCAATTTACTGAGCAGTTCTACGGCAAGACTACGCGCGGACCGGGCTGCCCTGCAACGGACTCCAACCGTCAAGTGGCAAATTCAAACCAACGCGGGGCAGGCACAGTGAAATTTAACCAACGGACAAACGTCATTTGAAGCCTAAGTGCAATGGGCACAGTAAGATTTGTCGCTTCTCAAATTGCGGCTCCAGGAGTTTTAAAAGTGTCGGTAATTAACCCCAACGAAAGTGAATATTTTTTCCAAGCCTTCGTTACTCAAATTTGAGCAGTCACTTTAAAAAAATGCTGTGTTTGTAATGAACGAGACAGGCTTAGAATAAAGCAGAAGTCAAATGTAAAAGTAGCTGCAGCTAAGCTGAAGCCTTGCAAACAGAGATTTTTACCGAGTTTATTAATAGGTCTGTAACAAGGGAGAAAGTACAAACGCAATTACAACTGAGTTGATTGCTTATTTTTGTATGTGCTCGTTCAGTTTCTTCTATTTTAGATTTACAGCGATTCAGGAATCTACACTTTTTTCGTAGTAGTCCGTCGTGAAGTATTTATGAAGCATTTGTTTGTGATTCCTCGGATATAAAGCAAAGGTCATCTGCCATCTCGTTAAATGTTGGGGTTAACTACCGACACTTTGAAAACTCCTGGAGCTGCAATTTGAGAAGCGACAAATCTTACTGTGTCCATTGCACTTAGGCTTCAAATTGACGTTTGTCAGTTGTTTAAATTTCACTGTGCCTGCCCCGCGTTGGTTTGAATTTGCCACTTGACGGTTGGAGTCCGTTGCAGGGCAGCCCGGTCCGCGCGTAGTCATGCCGTAGAACTGCTCAGTAAATTGGCTATTTACGTCTCTCAAAATAGGAATTCGGCAGTGCGAACGACGTAGAAAGGTCGTTGTTTATCCACAAATCTGTCGCTGGTGGAATTTTCCCCGTGGCGCACTTTCAACGGGATTTATCGTCCCCGAAACCGTCAACGGTCAGGAGACGGCTTCCAGCCTTCGCTTCGCTTCTCTCTTGGCTTCTCAGGGTGGAAAAGCGACTCGCTCAGAGAGGTGTTTTATTGATCCTTCGAGGCCTAAACCGCTGTAAAAACACTGGGAAACACATGAATGAGCCAAAGGTGAGTTAAAAAGACAACTTTATTTTACATTAAGCACATTTTTAGCGCGCGTTATATATTCCATATAAACTCTTATATTCGTGTACTGCTGGGGCTGAAAAGTTGACCCGCTTGTAAAATATTAAATACCCTTAATGAAAGAGTTGGGGGGGGGGGGATATACTAGGAAACTACAAGAAAACGAGGACGGTGAGTTTCGTAGACGATTTTGTTTCGGTTTTAGAAGTGCAAGTAAGATTTCCCATACAAACTCTTATAATCGTCGACAAGAGAGTTGGAGTACTGTGTTTGAAAGCCTAAGATAGTGAGCTTTGGGCTACCTGTGGTTTGTGTTGTTGAAATATAAAAATGACCTCAAATTAATAGCTGAGTATATCTTTTGCAAGAGCTAGGGACCAGCATGTTTATTACGTTCTTGTGCCGTCACTCATTTGTTCTTCGTGAATGGACCGTTTATAGGTCCGTTTATCAGTCCTCTTGCCCTCTATTAGAATATTATAACTGACTCAAGATTTTTTTAGAATATCTCCTTGCATTTTTTTTTCTGAGTAACCTCGAATTAGCGTGTAAATCAGGGCTCTGTTCTTGGTTTTAACCCTCGGACGTACAAGCAAAGTCACACCCCCACCTTGGTACAAGGAGAGGGGGGAGGGGGGTTGATTGAGCCACTTCCCTGGGTTTTTACTGCGTTTCAATATTTTGGAGAGATTTTGGCTTTGGTAGAAAGCCTTTGATGTACTCTACAAGACGAGGTATATATTATGGGTTGGGGCGCTACTGGGGGCGTGTGACCTCATCCAAGATGGCAGCCATATTTTCCGCCATCTTGGATTTTACCAAAAATTGCAAAAAAAATGGCGGAAACTTAAAATTGTTGATGCTATTCATGTAAAATATGACATAATTAAACACTTTGCTGCTTTTTGTGTACAATTTCTACTTTTTTCACCTAAAAAGGCGAAAAATACAGTTTTAAACAAAAATGGCTTGACCACCTGCTACTTATGACGTCGTAACTCGTAACCATAGCAATCTATACTCACCAAACTAGCGTCAAAATGTGTCTAAGGAATATGCCTACACCTACTGAAAACAGCAGGTGCTGATGAAAAATCGTCTTGGAGAAATTGAAGGAAAACCTTATGGGGGAGGGTGGCATCCACCCCCCCGCCCTTGTACGCCCGAGGGCTAATTAATACTACTAAACCACACCCCATTTAGTTAAATTATATCCAACTAATCGAGACACTGAAATCATTAGGTTTCACCGAAGAATTCGTTTACCAAATTCCAAGATAAAAAATCTCTGTCATCATCAAAGGGAACAATGGTGTCCAGAGGCTGACGGCCATGCAATTCTTGTTTCGTTATAGGGGATAACACCGAGCTGGACTTCAAGCGCACTATTTGCATTGCTATGGATAACTCTTGCGAAAACTCCGATACAAAGAAATAATCACCCCTATTCATAAAACGAATGGAAAAAAAGAGCTTTTTCTTTCGAGTTATGTATTGCAAATATCAGTGTAAGGTTGTATGGTTCGGAAAAGTGCCCTTGTCTGTTCCATGTAATGCATCCACATACAAAGTTGTGGACCTACGCGTTGTTAATTCTCCGACAACTACTGATCGATTTGCAAAAACTGAAGATATTCCTCTTTTTTCAGGACCAACCAGGCCACCTACTCCAGGTAGGTGATAATTGTCGTTGCCTTCGATAATCATCATCATCGTCGTCATCATCATCATCATCATCATCATCATCATCAAAATGTAAACTTACATCATAGTCACCATGGAATCGAAGATAAATAAAGAGACTAGCTAGATGAGCTCTCATTATTAACATACACTGTGACCTGTTATTTTGGCGATTAAATTCCTTGAAGCCATTGGCTACTTTAAATGAACAGCTCTTAATACACATTTTTTCTTTTCATTCCTTAATTGAAAGAAAAATATGCATAAGCACATCTCAGAAAATAGGTAAGGTAACAGTAATGATAACTTTAAGATTAATAGTTATTGACCACAAGTTCATATCTCTTTCAGTACCAACGACTCGTCCATCAGGTAAGCGGTGAACACGAACTGTGCCATTTCTTTTTTTGTTAATTTTCATTCTCCTTTCTAAAAATGTAACTATAAATAATAAAAGTATGTATTTTGTGTCAAATTTGCTTTAAGCAGATCTAACATGAAGACGCTGAAATCGTCAATGATACTTTCAAACCTCATGGTCAATCTAAATCACCCACAATTGGTTAAAACGTTTATTTTATATATTATTATCATGTTGAAGATGATGATAATGATGATGATGATAACGATGATGATGATGATAATTATTATTATTATTATTATTATTATTATTATTATTATTATTATTATTATTGCTTTACTGGTCCCACAATCAGTACCTTAATTGGTCTGCAGCCAGTTCAATGGATATTAACAAAATGAAGTTTATCTAATTTATCAGGCTTGTCTAAAATTTGGCTCAAACGGTAAAATCTCCACAAATGAAGTCGAACAATTAATCACATCTAAAGGGTGTCAATTACTGTTATTTCTTAGGATGTTCAAACTACAGGTGGTTAAATGAGGCTGACCGCAACAAAAACTACCGTGGCGTAGTAAAATGTGACAGCCGTTTATCTAAGGGCTGGTACAGGTTCGGAGGTGCTGCTGGCAGGCAGATGCCGACCCATTGTGTGCCTGTACGTCAATGTGGTACCAGTGCCCCTGGCTGGCTCACTGGTGGACATCCTTCAGTGGGTCAAGGAGCTGTCCAACGCCGTGTGTGTTTTCACTGGAGTGGTAGCTGTTGTCGATGGTCTCTTAACATTCGAGTGCAAAATTGCGGAGCCTTCTTCGTTTATGAGTTGTCCAGACCTCCCGTCTGCCATTTACGTTTCTGTGGTGACAGCGGGTTAGGTAAGGAAAACGTTCCACGTCACTTGAGTGTGTTACCATTTTGGGGATACGAACAAACTACTATTCCCACCTTGGAACAATAGGCTGTCGAAAAATTAAGGGCAGTCATTGAATACTGTTGTTTAACACTTGGACATGGAAGGGGACATACAATTTTTTCCAACACGATTTTTTCATCTCTACCTGGCGATTTTAGTACCTGTAAACATATCTTTTAGACACAGTTTGAGACAAGTTTGGCGAGAATTGATTACTATGGTTACAAGACAAGATGTCAAAAGTCTCAGGTGGTTAAGCGATTTAAAAAGATCGGTTTTTACTCTTTTTTTGATAAAAATAGCATAAAATCATGTTTAATTATGTCAAATTCGACCTACCTGGCATCAACAATGTTCAATTTCAATCATTTTTTGATAATTTCTACTGTTGGGTAAAATCCAATAAGGTGGTAATCTCGAATGACGTTACTAGCCCCCAACATCGCTGCACCCCATAATATATACCTTAACTTGTGGAGCACATCACAGGCTTTCTATGTTAGGCAAAATCTGTTTTGAAATATTGTGACACAACAACAAGCCAATGGGGGAAATTCAAACCCCCATGTACCACGGTGGAGGTGTGCCTTTCCTAGTACTTCCATGTGATAAATTTACGTAGAATTGTTTTGCTTGAACATGAATGCATATCGAATAGGGAAGGCTTAACGCGTAATTTTTTTCTTCCTTTTTTTCAGGACCAACCACGCCACCTCCCTCAGGTAGCTGATAATTAGACAATCATTATTAATCGTCATCATCATCATCATCATCATCATCATCATAATTATCATCACCGTCACCATTATCATCATTCAAATGCAGACTAAGTTAATACATCATCTTAGTCTCTTTGAAATTGAAGAGGAAGAAGACGGCCAGATGAGTTTCTATATTGGCCTGTTATTTTAAAAATAGGATAAGCTGAAGATATTGCACAATTTACTTGGCCAGCTGTTAAGAGTTTTTTCTTTGCCTTCAATGATTCAAGCCCAAATATTCAGGTCAACTCTCTAACTAAATAGGTTAAGAAAAGGTAATTTGACCATGAAGTTCATAGTGATCTTTAAGTTGGAGTAACTAATATAATGTTTTGCATTTATAAAGAGTATTGTACTGTAATTATCATTAATTCAATTCGGCCAAAGACAAGAGGAACATATTTTGCCACTAACAACACGCAGAAATGACCCAGGTAAAGCTAAAATGAATTATTAACTTAACTAAGGGTGTGAAGCAAATCCAGTGAAATGTAAATGTGTTTTTTCCAGGCTGTTCGAACTATAGGATCCTGAGGGAGGCTGACCGCAACAAAAACTACCGTGGCGTTTCAAAATGTGACAGCGGCTTACCTAAGGCCTGGTACAGGTTCGTGGGTGCTGCGGGCAGGCAGATGCCAACCCAGTGTGTGCCTGTACATCAATGTGGTACCCACGCCCCTGGCTGGCTCACTGGTGGTCATCCTTCAGTGGGTCAAGGAGCTGTCCAACGCCGTGTGTGTTTTCACTGGAGTGGCAGCTGTTGTCGATGGTCTCTTAACATTCGAGTGCAAAATTGTGGAGCCTTCTTCGTTTATGAGTTGTCCAGACCTCCCACCTGCCAGTTACGTTTCTGTGGTGAAAACGGCATAGGTAAGGATTGACGATTTCATTAACTAGTTTATATTGATTTTTTGAATAAGAACAAACTACTATAGCCACATTGGCACAATTGACTAGAGAGGGAGGACAGGTAAGGGTGGCGGGCGTCATTGAATACTGTTGTTTTGAAGACCTTAAATTGTAAACCGAGAATATCGTTAACAAGATTAAAGGCCAGTATGAATAGTGGTGTTAGTGGCCAGTCCGGGATCGTTATCAATTTTGATAACTCAGAGCAAAACAAACCATTAGCCAATCGCCTCTCAAATTTTTGTGCACGTGACGCTACTTGCGAGGCATCGGCCATACATTCAATATGGCGGATGAACGCGAGACGATTTCGCAAAGGCTGAGAAGTACTTACATTGTACTTTCTTCGAGTGAATTTCATGTTTTTATCACAGGAATATGAAAAGAACATTATTTGAGAATGGTATTACGTATTAGACGTCTCTCCCCTCCGAACACGGCAAGCTGCCGGAGCGCGGAGACGCAGCTGTATTCGCAGGCTAAGAAATTATTTCCAAAAGCTGTGACATGAATTTCGAATACTTCATTGACCCAGTTCATTGACCCTGCTAGTAGAGTCTCCTTCGATCTAGAAAAATCGGAGGAAGATTGAAGGAGACTTTGCTCGCAGGATACGACGTCAAATTTTCTCAAGCAACGATTGTTCTGAGTGAAATGACAAGTGAAGGTAGACAACGATTATTCTATCACAAAGCGTTTATTCATTCATTTGATTACATTTTATTTTCACAGTGTTCGCTCTGTTCTTGCGTCTTTTTCTTTGCCATGTTCATGGCAGGGGAGGTGAACGTTCATCAATCTGTAGTAAAAACGAAATAATCACCATGAATAAATATTGCTTTCACAAACGACGATACAGCTTATACTTGTGCTTATATATTGAAGTATTCTATTGCACGGGAGGCGATTGAGGCTGCAATTGTTCATGTATTTAAGACTTTATTTGCATGTGCAGAAGTTTGTTTAGAACGAAAGATATATTAAAGCTTAGCTCTGAAGAAGATACAACTTTCAATTTCTTGACGAAAAAGGTCTATAGATCACACTCCGTGATGCGCAACACAACATCCTGCAACAGAATTAAGCACAATAAGCCGGGCCGGCTAAACTTTAGAATACCCGGGCACATATTTGCATGTCATTGAATAACAATTGTTTCTTTTGTATTCACATGGCTCGTTCTTCAAAGCATTGAAAGATATGTAGATAAGTGGCCAGGTATTCTAAAGTCGCTCTAAGAGCAGCTTATTAATACTACATTTAGTCGCTTAACAGACGATCGGATTTGGTCAAATTTAACTAAGAATAACACACAGGCGCTAAGCCACAAGATATCAGAAAAAGAACAGATATGAACTCGAGATCAAAGTCTTAAAGATGCGACGCCTAACCTTATAAACTGCTCAATTCAGTCATCATTTAAACATCCTCCAAACTAAACCCACTACAAAAATACAAGGAGCAAAGCTGGTCGAAAGATCGAGATATATCAGACGCAGCTTACAAAGACGTGAAGTAGGAGTCGTGCAGGTCCTCTAATACCATTTAAAAAAATTAAAGCTTAAATTTGTCACAGAAATTCAAACGCATCTGCGTAACAATGTCTGGGGATTACCACAAAAATCTATTTAACGAAGCATCTTAGACACGAAGGATCAAGCGACGCAGTCAATAGGATCACAAAATGGCGGTTAGTGATGCAATCGGACTGCAAATCAAAATACCCCAGTGCACTTTTTTAATAAATCGTGCACAACGATAAACGATAAATCGAAAGGAATAAGGTTAAAGATTACGACATAATTTTTGTGGATGCCACAAAAATCTTTAAACAACTCAAATTTAACGGCAACGTGGAAAAACATACCTGATTTGGACGCAGAATCTGTAGTGTTCTTTCTCTTTGCGAGTAAAATTCGCTTCTTCATCGTTTGCCTTCATCCGCCATCTTTGACACACGTGGAGTTCATTCCTTCCCTGGCTTTCTCGAATAGAACTATGGGTAGTTAACCCGAGTATTAGCGAACAAATAACGAATAAAGCTGACCGAGTACGCAAATCCCGATTTTTGAAATGGCCGCCATGTTGTGACGTAACATGGTTATCAAAATTGATAACGATCCCGGACTGGTGGCATTACTCTTTTTTTCCTATGATCGTACCGTTTGCCTTTTGCCATATACACTTAATTGACAAAACGCTGTCGTGTGAAAAGCATATACTATGAACAATACGACCCAAAGGTTTTTTTGGAAAGCGGGAAAACTTGCTTCTATTCTCAGGCACCATGGAGATAACAATAACAAAGTATACCAAAATCCACTCCAAAACCTTCTTGGGAACACAAATATCTTGAAAATCAATATATGACAATACATGGAACAGAGTAGCAAGCTTGTCATTGCTGTCTTCCCAGAATTCCATCCTGTCGCATCGTTCGCGGTTTATGCTTTGCACTCGACAACGTTCAGGTGTACAATGATATTATGGTTTATGATAATTTTTCTTCTGCATAGTTTCCACTAGAAAGAATAAACGAAGAATAAACATTTCGAGGGTTTGGATGGAGTGGAAAGGGCTTGTGTTAATGAAGTAACGTATTGTTGCAGTCCCAAAATTATGCAGCTAAGTTTATCCCTCATAGTCTCAGTCATCTTGAGAGATCCATTTACGAAGTTATGTTTTTCGTGTCTTTTGCAGGGCCAACCACACGACCTACTCCTGGTAAGTGACAAAATGAAATACTATAGATGATGAAATCTTAATTGTATCTTCTCTACTGTGCAAGATGGAGGAGATAAGTAGATGATTTCTAATTGTGCAACTTCCATAACATTGCCTCTTCAAATGAAATGCTTGCTGAATCCGTAACGAGTACCTGGGTTCGACGAGAGGTTTTATGGACTATGAGCTTATATATAGATTTATTTCGTGTAATATTTAGTAAATATACTCTTATTTATCTTTCAGCACCAACGACACGTCCATCAGGTAAGCCAAACGATCGGCTAAAAATGGTCTTGGTGATTAAGTTGGTCTCATCTCAGACTTAAGTTCAAAATACATAAATACGTAAGCCTAAACCTTCATCAGGTAAGCGATGGATGACTAGAAAAAACAAACAAGCAAACAAACAAGCAAAAAACAAAAACAAAAAAAACAGCAAAACAAAAATTTCTCCCCAAATTGTTCTAAGAAGAACTCAAAAGACACAACTTTTGCTGATCATGTATACTCTGTGTTCTTTATCAGTAAATTTAATATTAAGAAGTGGCGAGTCACTTTCACTGATAAAAACAAAATTCTGTAACGTAACTGTGGTTCTTCAACGACACTGAGTCACGCTAGTAAACCGTCTAGCCAGCCATGACCACACAGTTCTAACCAAAAGCCTTCTTAGTTAACGTTGCGAATCTTTCATGAGTACTTGGAATTGTTTCTCTGAACAACTAAGCAAACAAAACGAAAGAAAAACAAAAACAAACACAAACAAAAACAGTAAATAAATATGTGTTAAACATTTACCTTGTATATAAATTCTCAATTTTGTTCGTCTCTATGTATAGCATTTCTTGTTTACTTGCCACTAAATTCAAGGCAAGCTCAGGTATTAGGGAAGGAATCATCACAAGCACAATTGTGCCCCGGCAAAAGCGCTGTACTTGGGTTTTTAACTTTCTGCCTATTCCACCAATGGGAACTTTGCGTTAGGGAAAGCAATAAAAAAAATAATACTATTTACCTTTTGTAGGAGCCAGCCATGGCTTTATGATCTTATGCTTGCCTAGAGCTATGGTGGTGAGGATTCCTCGTCGTATCTTGCCATCACAATCGGATCCCAGTCTCCTTCATCTCAGTGATCCAGGATGCGGCGTACTTCAGCTGAATGAGGAAAGTGTTATGATGAAATCCCCACTGGAAGGTTGCGGGACAGTGCGCAGGTAAAAACAAATAAATAAATAAATAAGTAAATAAATAAAGAAAGAAAGAAAGAAAGAAAAATAAATAAATCACTCATTCACTCACTCACTCGCTCACTCACTCAATCAATCAATCTATCTATCAATCAATCAATCAAACAAACAAAACAAATCACTATAACACTAATTAAAATTCCCTATTACAAATTACACTAGCAAGGAGATGAATCCAGATGGTTACGATTTAACAACGTAGATCTAGATGCGTTCTAATGTGGGGGAATCACGCACACCCTGAGGCCAAGCCTAATTGCTGATTCTTTCTTCCTCCACTGCTACAAACACAACATGAAATAAATGTGCTGGGTTTATCCTCATGGTGTTTCTGATCTGCAATGAGAGCAATCCAAAATTGCGGTGCCACAAGGACCGTCTCTTTTGGTAGTGGTGGCGGTGGGGGGGAGGGTGTATAATGTTGATCCCACGTTATATATCGTTGTTCATCTAATGCAGTGGATATCACAAGAAATAATTTTTATCGTCCTATACACCCTCCTTATTTCATCGCCATGCATAGTTGTAATATTCTAGTAGTTAGGAAATGGCAACGTCTGCCACCTCACTCACAGAAGAGCAAAATCTTCCTGATGAATGGGATTAAAATAAACAGTTGATAATCAAATAACGAACTCTTCTTTTCTTTGTATCTTAACGAATACAGTTCTGACGGAGAAGACGTCTCATTTCATAACAAGGTTGTGGTGCCAACTGGTTTTGGGAACAAGCGATCTTTCCTTCAATTTCCGTTCAAATGCTCCTACAAAAAGTTTGGACTTCCAGGAGTAGGGAACACGCCCAAGCCGTAAACGGTAAGATGTAGTTTTGTTGTGATTAGACACTGACTGAAAATTTCGTATCTCGTCTCAACGTCCAAGCCCGCCAGTTACCTTTTCAAGAAGCTAGACTGCAAACTTGGTAAAAATGTTTCGGTCAAACCTATGTGTAGGAGAAGAACAACAAAAATAACAAATACCAAAAGTTGAAAGTTGAAAGTTCACTAGGATGGATCAAACGAATCATTTATAACCGAAGGAGCATCCATTTTAAATAAGCGACTTTTCATACCTTCCTTTATAGTTTCTCGTTTTAAATCGTATAAAAATTAATTATTTTTCGTCCTTTTTTTGACAGAGTGTGGAATCTGACGGAACCGTTCCCAGACAAGTGAAACCGCCAACTTTCGTAGTTTGGAAAAATAGTTGTTGTTTTTTTTATAAAGTAAGCTTAATATTAAACCAAAATTTCTTATAGTTTTCTTGACGAATAGAATTGTTAAGTTTTAGTCGAGCTAAAGTTTTTGTAATTTTAACTGTCGCGCATAAAAAAAATCGCGTACCTTCGTCATCAACCCAAATATGACTAAAGTATGGTAAGGTAAAGTAATGTAGTGAATAAACAAAGGCACTTTTCACTACAGCGTGTGTATTGGTTTACTTGAAACTGCTTTATAAACGTACGTTTGTAACATTTCATAGATCAGTTTGCTATCTAGTAAGCTTCCTTATTTTTCAATTCCTCATTTGCCAACAAATTAACCCAGATGTCGCGAATCCGACAAATCAGGCTACGATCCAACAGATCAACCTTTATCTTCTCCCCCGCCCCCCCCCCCCCCCCCCCCCTTTGTGCACCCACAGAAAGTTGTTTATGAGTTTGTTTAGCAGATGCAGTACAGCTTTGGCATACAATGTCAAGTTGTTAGCCGACAATGTCTGCTTGCAGGCTGTGTCTGTGGCAATATGAGACCTCTGATGAAAGGTTAAAGAAACCTGTGACATAGCACAGTCATCCCTCCTTCTGATTAGTATGTAACAAAAAACAAAAGCCCACCCCCGCTGCGTAATTATTTAGTTAATCGTCACTTATTCACACTTTCACTTTAATTTCTTACGAGGATTAGGCAGCAGAGCCTTCTCAAAAGACGTTTCTATCAAAATTTATGATAAAACACAATGTCCGTCTTTCCAGCCAACAGTAACATAAAACTAGACAAGACAATGTATGAACAAAAATAATAATTCATAGTTGTTGTCTCAATACTAGGCGTTAAGCGAAAGTTGGGGACTAACGATCTTTCGCGGCTTGATCCACTAGTAATGGGATCTGCTTTAAAGCAGATCATAATGGTTTCCACGTTTAGTCAAACACTTTACCGATTTTCAGACCTTGTAATTATCTTGCATTGAATAAAACGGTAAGACATAAAATCGACTATCAAATTAAAACGTATCGGAAATAGCTGGGTACCTTGAAGACAAAATATTAAAGATATGGGGATCCGTAGCCTTGGTAAACCTCGGGGGGGAGGGAGGGGGGCGATGGTGTGGGGAGGGAATTGATTTCTCCTGACTATAAATGGTTGCATAAGAACCATGAGACATATTTCACTATTGGTTGTCAAGAGATTGATTAACTAATGCTGTAGTTTTTTCTTTTTTATATATATACTAAATATGAAGTACACTGAAGAGGACTGATCAAACGACGTAAGAAAAGCATTACCCTAAGGCAATGACTGATCACGATCTATTATGACCCGACGTGACGCAAGTATGGTCGTACACGGTTTTTGCAGAAAATTATACTGAAGAGATAACAAAGACAGTTTTTATACGTTGGATAGGTAACGGTCCATCACACTAATTTGTTATTATTTGTACGTGCAAGAATTTTATCTGTTTCAAGTACCCTTCTTGAGGGCATAAAACGGAACAACATCGACTTGAGTTTCAAGCAGCGATAGTTGCTACTCGTTATACTGAAACAACATTGGGAGATAACATGGAACTTAGAAAAAGTAACTCGCAAGATAGACTTACATAAGGTGAGAAAAAATATATCCTTGATAATTTGACAGACTTACCAGTAAAGATGTAGACTAAAGAATTGAATGTTGTCGCCTTTAAGTCTCACCACGTTACTCTACCAAATGAATATAATTGAGAGCTACTTCCTGTTTTGTAGATGGCAGTCGGTGATTAGCTTAATGTTAATATCCGATGCAGAGGTATATGAAAGATTCTGCTATACCTATATTAAGCCAAAAATATAAAACAGTTACGAGCTGTTGTTGAAGCCATTTTAGGTGCAAAGAAGGTGTACCGCACTGTTGTCCTTGCCGTGCTAAGGAAACAACATGAAGTGGGTTTTGATTATGTTGTTCGTGAGAACAGTGCTCTGCGCAGACTCAAATCCTGATGGTAAGCCTTGCTCTTTAAAAAATTAAATTACAAATAGGAAACTTTCGAAAGTACAAACACCCTTTCAGCGGTCACGTTGCTAGAGAAGGTGTGTAAAATCTTAAGCGTGCAATGGCCGTTTGCAGAATGCCTTTGATGAAAAAGGTCTATTACAACAGGGTATTGAAGATATCCGTTTTTTTTTAATTGTGTTTATTGATTTGTTAGTTGTCACTATAGACGCTCTTGATGTTGACACAATATTTTGTAGATATTTAATTACCATTTTACTATTTTAGCCGTTTTGTTAGTGGTTGACATAAAGGACATTCGTGTTCACTGTTCCTGGTAATTAATACTCTTGCTCAAATTTTAACAAACTGTAATTAATTATTTCAATATTGAAAAGCAAAAAAATGATAATGATGGTAATGAATAAAAAATAAAGGTGAAAAATTGGGAAAAAAATAACAACAACAACAGCACCGCACCAAAAGAATATCGAAACTAGGACATCCTAACCAATCGATCGTTCTGGTTTGCATTTACTTGCTAAGCGAGATATGGGAAACGTATATGGATTGACGTCGAATTTTGTAACTTAATTGTGCTGATTTTGCGCCCGGATCTCTTAGTCGATCTAAACTACACATATAGATTTGCTAATCCTGGAAGTGCAGCAGATCAATGAAGTATCCAGTCACTTGAATGCGTTTGTTCTCGCACTGACGGTGGAAATGTCTTTAACATTGCCTTCTGGAATACGGGAAGAAACTCGGCAAGGCTCTGTACCGTAGCCATCTCACGTGCAAGGTAGCTATAAGGTATTTAATTAAAAGCAACCTAACATGAAAGCGTCCGTAGAAGTTTCGCGGATTCAATTAAAATTGCTATAAAAATGTTCATGGGTCGATGAATCAGATAAAACCTCATTTTTCCCCTCATAATTCAGGTTTGTAAAGGAAAATGATAAACAGGATGCCAGCTTTATTGAAAGCGTGAAAAAAACATGATCCATCCGGCAATTAAGATTAAAAGTATATCTTTCTGTAATATCCACGAAAATAACCAAACCAAGTAAACAACAAGTAAGAAATTGGGAGCGACTAGTAGAATACCGCTTTGCTTTACCAAATGAATATAATTGAGAGCTACGTCATGTATTGGAGATGGCAGTCGTTGATCAACTTCTGATGCTAATATCCTATACAGACGTACTGAAAGACTCCGCTATATTAAAACAGCAACCCAGAAATATATATCAGTGATGATGATGATAAACTTTATTAATGTGTCAAGGCCACACAGCCTGGGAAAATCCCATACTAATTTGGGGACACAATTAATAGATATTAAAAATATGTAGAAAGAAAATTTATAATACTTAGAGCTATATAAAATATTTATGATAGTCAGATATTAAAAGTTATGCGGCAGTTTAATTAAAACTACTTTAGGAGCAGAGAAGGCGTACTCCCCTGTTATTCGCACCGTGCCGAGGAAGCGCCAAGAAGTAGTATGTGATTATTTTGTTCGCGAGAGCAGTACTCTGTGCAGACTCAAATCCTGATGGTAAGCCTTTCTCTCAACAAAATATCAAATAAAGAAACTTTTGAAAGTACAAACACGTTCTTAGCCTTTCGTGGTTCGGTTCACGTCACTAGGAACTAGAAGTAAAATATCTAGAGTGTGCAACTGGGTTTTGAAGATGCTGCTGCTCAGATATCTATTTTACTGTGTTGTCTGTATATGTAATAGGACTACATGCTGTCCAACTTGGAAACAATTGGATTTAAAAAACAAATCTGAGGACAGCCAAAATTGGACGAGACCGAGTCCAATTTGGCATAGAATAACAACAATACAATGAAAAGGAGAATGCTGTAAATTTCAAAAGTGAAAAAAAAATTCGAAGAATGTTTTCATTTACAATAATATTTTCAAAATATTCATGAATAATAAAATGAAGGGTATAGAAATAACACATACAATAATGATAGGGAAAATTGCAATACCAAGCTGACCTGACAGCCAGAGGAATCCTCCGTCTGCTTCACTTAAAGCGTGAGAGGCTTTTTTCGCTTTCCGTAACCCTTCACTCTTAATTCACTTGGTTTCGCCTCAAGTTGTTGCCTCGAATGTGCAAATTCACGATCGCGCAAAATACAGTTTTTCAAATGGCGGTCCAACGAGCACTGCATGCATATGATAGCCAGACTTTTGCACTCGTTACTAGTACTGTCTTCGTTTTGAATTTCAGCCATAAAACGGCAAAGAATTGCATCTAGCTCATGGTCCTCATGGCGAGGGATATCGTTTAACTTGGTTACGCTACACTTTCCACTCGTTGAAAACCTTCAGCCAAGTTTTTGTACTCTTGGAGATGTTTTGGTTTTGGTTTTTGCTTCCTAGGTTAGCAAGCTCCACTTCTGGCAACTGAGGAAATCTCTCATTTGCGTTACTATTGCTAAAAAGATTATGAGAAATGGAAAAATTTGGTAAATCTTGACAGAATCCCGCCATTGTGTCAACTAACATTGCGACAAGACGTCCTGTTTACAGTGCTGACACTATGCTTTGTGTCGATTGGCTGGTTTCTCTCATCAATTGGTTTTTTTTTTTTGGATTTGGTTGGCTCAGACAGACTTTTCTTATTTTTTCTTAAATTGGACAGCTTTTGTATTTTTAACTGAAAGTCCAAAATGAAACTATCCAATATTAAGCCTTAATTGGACAGTTCTGAGAAATTAAAGAATAACAGTTGGGCGGACGAGATTGGATTAACTGACCAGCTCTATAATTAGATTTGTTAGTTGTCACAATCACTGTACACTAAGTCCTAATGCTGAGACAATATCTTGTAGTTACTTTTTACCATTCTGTAGTATTTTGGCCGCTTTGTTAGTGGTTAATAGACATTAGTAATTCTCTTGTTCATCCCGTATTCAGATAACATGCTTCCATTCCAACAGTCTGTAATTACTGTAGTTATTTCAATATTGGAAAGCAAAACATTACAATGATAGCAATGAATAAAAAAATATTGCCGAAAAATTGAGGAAAAAACAACGACAAATAATAAATAAATAAATAAAGAAAGAAGATTATCGAAACTAGGACCTAACCAATCAATTCTTCTGGTTTCCATCTTCTTGCTAAGCGAGAAGTGGAAAATACGTACAAAATTATAAAATCATGGATTGATACAGAATTGTGTAAATTAATTTTTCTGATTTCGGATTCAGTCGATCGAATTTACACACACAGATTCGCTAATCCTGGAAGTGCAGCAGATTTAATGAATTATCCAATTGCTCGAATGTGTTTGTTCTCACACTGACCCTGGAATGTCTTTAACATTGCCTTCTGGAATACAGAAAGAAACTCGGCAAGACTCTCTTCCGTAGCCACTCCCATGTCGGCAGGGTAATTATAAGTATGTTTGTGTGTGTGTGTGTGTGTGTGTGTGTGTAATCTCCCATGTCGGCAGGGTAATTATAAGTATGTGTGTGTGTGTGTGTGTGTGTGTGTGTGTGTGTGTGTGTGTGTGTGTGTAATCTCCCATGTCGGCAGGGTAATTATAAGTATGTTTGTGTGTGTGTGTGTACATGTGTGTGTGTGTACATGTGTGTGTGTGTGTGTGCGTGTGTGTGTGTGTACATGTGTGTGTGTAATCTACAAGAAAATAACCAAACCAAGCAAACAAAAAGTACGAAGTTGAGCGATTAGCAGGACGTAGTATGAGCACATACATCAGCTGCAACGAACCTCTGTTGACATTATTGATAAAGTACGTATAATTTTCAGGTATTGGACAACAAAAAAGGACAAAATTATCCTAAATCAAAACAAAACACGCACACAAACTGGTTGATACCCTTTATTTAATTATGCATCCTTAAGGCGCCATGAATAGTATTCTTTTGAACACAGTGAGAAATTGCTTCTCATTTGGATCATATGTTGATATCGGTGACATTTTTTACGAAATATCATTTTCTGTTAGATTAAAAGACAGGATAAGGAAAAAATAATAACAACAAAAACAAAACAAAAAAATTTATTATAGTTCGAAATGAAGTCTGATCAGTTTTTCCAATAACAAGGGATGTGGAGAAATTGGAATGTTTAAACGCCCAAAAAAGTACACTCCTATAATTTTAACTAGACTATCCTTCTTAAAACAATCTTAAAGCAATCCTTAACCAATATGAAGGTTGCGATTGAATTTGAATTGAAATTCGCTTCCCTAAGTTTAGCTGGAAGTGCAATTTCCGAAAAGAAAATGTTGGTTGCAGTCGGGGAGTTTTTATCAATGCCGAAAGATGATGCCAAATTGTTTTAATATTCCAAGCAAATGGCGCTTAGCGATCTCATTTGTCCGCTGAAGCATTTAGAAAAAAGATATCCTAAATGTTTTTCTAACTAAATTGGCAAAGCAAATATCCGTTGTGTAAAATTGGAAAAGAAAATATTCGTCGTAGTGTATTGCATTCGCGGCAATCTGATGGACTTAATCCGCATGTCTATTCGTTGATATAAACAGGTTAAATTTCGTCTGATGTTTTGTGAATAACGTTGTAACCCAAGAAGCCTCACTGTCACAGAAGCAACTCATTATATTTATTTTTATTCGGTAGAACCTCTATTTTTCGAGCCTTTTTGAAACTATACCACTGCCGGTGGTGGTGGTGGTGGTGGGGGAGGAGGGAGGGGGGTGGGTTGGTAGGAAAGAGTCGCTGATACGTCCACCACCCTTTTGGGTCTTTGCTGTGTAACGATATTTAAATTTACATCAAAAGAAAAGCCTGATATGTCATTTACAAGGGGTTCTTGACCAATGGACAACCATATCGCATGCTTCTTATTTTTCAGAAAATCGGGGTAATCATGACCCAAACCTGTTCGAGGGAGACATGATTCTTACACCAGAGCAACGTTATAAAGCCGAGCATGGAATGGATGTCGATAGTCCTGATCGGAAAAGAGGTTCAATCAGATTCAAAAAGTGGCCACGTGGTGTTGTGGTTTATGCTATCCAATACACACTTGGTGAGGTCTTCATAACTACATCCAATGAATCAATCAATCAATCAATCAATCAATCAATCAATCAATCAATCAATCAATCGATCAATAAAACAGTCATCCAGTCAGTCAGCCAATCAAAACAGTCGCTCAATCACTGGCAAATCAATCAGTCATTAAATCAGTCATTCAGTCAGTCAGTAACTCACACACTCACTCAAGCACTTGTTCATGATCACTCACTCACTCGACAATCCCTCCCTCCCTCCCTCTATCCATCCATCCATCCATCCATCCATCCATCCATTCATTCATCCGTCCGTCTGTCTGCCCTTCCGTCCGTCTGTCCGTATGTACGTCCGTCCACCTATCTATCCATCAATCAGTTCGTCAACTAATAAATCATTTAGCTAATCAATCAATGAATCAGCCAGTTAACAGTCATTTTGGTAGTCACTTAGCAGACTAGTTCCCAGTCGTACCGTTTGGGAAACGCACAAATTTGTAGGAACTCGAGTTGTTTAGTTAGGTCCTGATGGGTTGTCGAAAGCAGCTCTTGACTTCGACATTTGTGTGAATTAGGACACAAGTTTACAAGTTCATAGGAAACGAGTCTGATAAAGGAAAAAGTCTGAGAAAGGAAGTCAGTCTCTGGTTGCTTTGCAGTAATTCCAACAAAACATCTGAATTTACCACTTTAATTTTCAATAATCTTGTTCAATGACGTCACACTGTTGTGGTGAAAGATCTCTTAGTTGTTGAAAGGTTACTGTTTGTATTTTAGCACGCAATTCCCGAGCATTGGCCGCGATAAGAGCAGGAATGAAAGACTGGACCACCAAAACGTGTATCCGCTTCAAACGAAGAACACATGAAGCAGCTTACGTCGAATTCAGACGTGGGTCCGGGTAAGGAAATGGTTGTTGCCAATACTTTGTCTTATCGATAATAATAATCTTTATTTTCCAAGAGACAATTCTAGTTACAAGTATTTAAAAAAGGACTAACGGCTAAGTCTAGAAACAACAACACCAAAAGAAGAAAGCACTGAAGAATTTTCCAGGAAACAATTCAAGTTACAAGTATTACTGATAGACTAACAGCTACAACGAAAAAAAGACAATAACAGCAGCAACAGCAGCAAAACGAAAGCACTAAAAAAAAGGAGCGGCACGTTTGAAGCAGTTACTGAACGTGGGATTTAACTTCATAACATTAAGTTTAGTCCATGAGTATATTCTTGCTCCAAAACGGAATAAAACGTAAGGTGCTGTGTAGAACTAAAACCAGCGAATATGAACTATGGTTTAGACTTTGAAATGAGAAAACAGATGTGTTAAAAGAAGTGCTGTATAAAAAGATAGTCAAAGGGCTGTTTTCGTTCTGCGGTGTAGGCTGCCCATAGTAGCTCTTCTTTCGCTCGCTTTAAATATAGAATGTCTATAAGAAAACAAATCCCAGCATATACTGGAGAGTTAACATCAATAATTTAAACTTTTATGTTGTGTCCAGATTTTGGCCGACTGGCCACAGACTCCCTCTTACATAAAGTTATCTGGTTGTGATGCGCTAAAAGATACGGGTATAGTCATTCCTTTAGCTAGCTTCTTGAAGACATCTATTTGTTTACTTCGTAAATCTTTGAACATATGGAAAATTGTTCCTTTGAGGCGAGAGCCAAGTGAAAGGATCTGTTGGCAATCTTTAAATCAAAGGAAACTCTCCAAGATTGGCCTTGCTTCTCCGTCTTCCCTCTCTTTACCCAAGCGGTACACAAGCTGAATTTCTCCTGTTCTTGCCTCGGTGTAATCTAAATGGCGTTGCAAAAAAACGATCTCAGAACCTCTTCGGTACTTTCGACGCCTTTAATTCTCGGTGACGGTGCTTCAGCGATACGATTAAACTTTATGTTCTCTCGTCTTAAGTAAGCCTCGAGATGAAGATCCTTAGTGTTCAGATCCTCTAGAATCTGATTAATTTTCTGCTCTTTCTCATGTAACTCAACACTTTTTTTTTGTGTCTAGGATCTTCTTATCTAAAGCACATTTGGCGTCGTTCTGATTCTTCTCGATGAGGCTGCTATTAGCTTTTTAAGTGCTCGATATCTTCTTTGGCTGTTTTCTCAAAAGCTTCGAATCTCGCTGTTCTTTTTTCTAATTTGACCATGCTAGCCTCGATCTTTTCAACGGTATGCTCGATAGTATTCAGGTTTTTAAGCTTTTCCAGGATGCCTTTCAAGATTTCATTCATCCCGTCAGTCATCTGAAGAGCAGTTAACATGATATCGCTTTCTTCAGTTCGTCCTCCATCTCCTGGTTGTCTTGGCCCGTATTCAAAGATGAAGTTAAGAGTCGTCAGTATTTTTCGCCTTCTTCGCCTCCGGTGAGTCTCCTTTTCCATCTGCGGAACTGTCCGAAGCTTTTTCTGGTGACGTATTTTAATAACGATTCCGCCATTAGATCAACAAAAGAGACATATAAAGCGAGCAAGAAGAAAGAACGTTCCTCACGCCAATTCCTCATTACTAGCTCCTCCCATTGGAACATTGATGCCGTTTTGTTAAATCCTTTACTTGCACATCCTGTCTTATTTCTCGTGTACACAACAGTACGGTAATAATAATTTAAATAATATTTTAAAAAAACGAAGCGAAAATAAGACTTATATACCCGGCCCAAGAACTTGATCTGTTAACCGCTGCAAAGAATAAGCAATAGTCGAATAGTCGAATACAAATGTTATACCATTTCCGAGTACAAATGGTAGGATTGTTAGGTCGATGAAAGTTGATGCCTTCTGTCCTTACTGATATATCAAGATTGCTATTTTTAACGACAAACATTCAACATAATTTTTTTTGCGATTGCCTCTTAATTATACTTATCGATCAGTTGCTGGATCAATCCATACTACTGTTTACACACAATTTTATATTTATCAACTGAGTTGATAAGGTATGTAGATTGACCACCGAAAAGAGATAATGAAAGCTGACGTTTCAAGCGTTAACCCTTCGTCAGAGCGAATCTTCGTCAGAGCGAATCCTGTTTAGTTAGTTCATCCTTATTTAATAATAATAACAATAATAATAATAATAATAATTATTATTATTATTACGTGATATTGCGCAAATTAACATACATACATGATCAAATGCGCATTGCAAATGTAACGAAAAGGAAATTATATATTTCTGTCATTAAAATTAATTAAAAAGAGAGTACAATTTATGTACACCTAAATAGAGTTAAAATTTATAAGCAAGTCTAAAAACGTGAGTCTTTAACTGTCCCTTAAAAATATTATAACTGCATTCTAATGTCCTCCGGTAAACTGTTCCAGATTTTGGGTGCTGCTGCGCTGTTTTAAAAGCCCTGTCTCCTAGTGTCTTCTTTGATCGTGCACTGTAGTCCGCTAGTAACATACCCCGTCCGATCTAAGATTATATCTGGATGTCCTCTTAACTTTGACTAGTCCCCTAAGGTACTCAGGCGCATTGCCATAGATACACTTATGAGCAAGCATTGCTATCTTAAAAATGACCCTAAACCGTTCTGGGAGCCAATGTAGCTTAACAAGTGTAGGCGTAATGTGATCATACTTTGCAACATTGCCAACAAGGCGAGCTGCTGCATTTGGAAACGTTGTAGCTTACTTAGCTGGACGGCTGGAACACCAACCAAGAGGCTATTGCAGTAATCTATCCGTGACATTATAACTGCTTGAACTATGGATTTCCTGTCATCGTAACTTAAAAGTTGTTTACCTGCGCTATTAACGTTAAATGATGTATTTATATATTTTAATTACAAGTTCGGTACATTATAATTAATCTGTTGATCTTGTTTTAAGGGAGTTTCAAATGATTTCAACTGATTGTTTTAACACGTCTCGAAATCGCTGTCCTAAAATGCAGAAAGGAAAAAAATCAAGACTTTTTAAGTCATTGTACTGAAAGCGTCAACCGAAATCATATGATAACGTCTTAGTCACAACAAACGATGCCTAGGGCTATATGAAACAAATTGAACCTGTTTTCGTTTTCAGGTGCTCATCATACGTGGGAAGAATTGGAAGACGTCAATATATCACCCTTGCTTCAGGATGCTGGAGAAAGGGGATTGTTGCCCATGAAATCGGTAAATTTCCACATTTTTTAAATAATATATCATTTGAAAAAGTTTCCCTCTATCAATTTTTAATACAGCCAACTGTCGTTTAGTTTAACTACAGACACTGTAAATGCATTGCGCAACAAAATACGTAGAAAAAATACACACGGACCTGAGAAACATAAAAAGAAATTTGATCGTACTAACGGGCCGCTGAAATAAACCGGGTTTACAGAAACGACGAGTGACATGTCTAGCTTTAGTTCAGGCCAAGAACTGGTTAACAGTGAGGAGGTGGTTGTATTACAAGGATCGAAATGTAATACCTGTCGTGAATTGTATACGTAATAACAGTTGTCCTAAATTGTAATGACACTCGTCGTGTATGAGCTATTACAATTAACGACAGGTATTACAATTCACGACTGTACCGCACGGACATCACGAGTCCTACGTCTAGGAGCAAAAATTAATTCTAAATGAACCAAAACTAAGAGCATTTGTGCGGTATACACAAAATGGTACTCTGAAGGGGAAGATATGAAGTGAATTCGTAAAACGAGAACAAAACATAATCAGCTTATAATGTTTTTTGCTGAACATGAAGGAAAACTTGAGACAAAGTGGCCTGATTAATTTTTTTCAAGTTGCAATCCGTTGCGTTGCGTGACAAAGGCACGCATCTACAATTTTAGTGCACTAGTAGAGTACATTTGAACCAAACTGGACCATTATTTTGGGTCTACATCAATACAAACATAGCCCCTTTTGGTTCGACTCCACTGTTTTACGCCCTTTCCGTCTCACACATTTATATTTGTCACGAACAAAGGCACAGATGGAGTACGTCGAAGAGTAAACTCCTTGAAGAATAAACTTCTTGATATGACTAAGTTCAGGTTCAGTTCTGTGAAGTACGAGAGGCGCCAATATACACTGTTATTATTCAACAAATTGTCACTATGCCCATATATGGTAAGGAAGCCCTCAATATCTGTCATCCTACATGACAGATATCCTGCGATATACGTAAATGACCATATTTGGAAGTGCACTGCAGATTTTCTTTCATTGCTTGTTTGGCGGCCATTTTGAAAAGCGAGGCAGTTTTAGCAGTGTTCTCCGTAAATTTTAACTCTCTGAAAGAAACTTTCCACGATTAAATGCTCTCAAAAAGTCAACAAGTATTTGCTTCAGCTCACAAAGATATCCAGAGGTTGGCTTGGAATTTTCATAGTGAGAACTCAACCAAGAAAATGCTATTGCGAACGAAGCAGTACACTTGCTCACGGAAAGTTGTAAAGACTAAAGTTGAAAAGATTGTAATTCACAGAAAGAGGACTTATTCTCGGTAAGGTAGCAATATTTTTTTCCTTTGTCTTGTCATTTCCAAACATCAGTTTTTAAATAAGTCTTCTTAAGCGAACGGTAGTAAACTTCGATTTCTTGAAGTTCTGTTTTGATTTTTATCGAGCTTATGTGTTGCTAGCTTTTAGCGTTTTTATCATAGAGCCGTAGTTTTTCTCGTTCTGAAAATGGTAGGCGATGGGAATTTGTTGAATGATAAAACAATTATCCTGCGAAATCGCGCGGAATATCCCCTGATTTAGCCAACTCGGCCTACGGCCTCGTCGGCTAAGTATCAGGTGATATTCCGCGCGATTTCGCAGGATAATTGTTAAATATAAGGCAAATGAAACGTGTGGCCATTTAGTTTCCTAAAATAATCCTTTACAGCCAATCCGACAGTAATTGACAAGGATATGGTAAAGGAATACCTAAGTAGAAAAGAGAAATAATGACTGTATCAAGATTGTAACTCAAAAGAAAAACTTTTTTTTCTTTACAGGACATGCTGTCGGTTTCTACCACGAGCAATCTCGTCCTGACAGAGATAACTATGTCACAATAGTGTGGGCTAACATACGTTCAAGTAAGGACTTCTGCGTAAATTGCTTATATTTATTTCGTATTCAATTCTGTATGCAGAAAGTGACAGTTAATTGATAAAAAAAAATTCAATTTAAACCCGAGGGCTGGACTGCATAATTCACTAGTCTACCAATTTCATCCCTCCCATTAAATTGTGTCCTTAATTAGTAGATAGTTTTATAAAATTACCTCGGCTATACTTCCCGACACAATCTCAAGGCTGCTATTATACAGTAGTAGATCGAATGCGGATTCTACACTATCGCGCTATATTTCAGCTTAATGGCCATTTTGTTTTCTTTAACTTGTCTTAAAACACGTTTTATTAAATTCTCAATCTCGGATAATACATTTCTAGCTTTCTCATTGGTTCACTGGATCTCGGTTACCAGCCATAATACCTACGTTTAACCTTTTATTGAAACTGACTTCAGCAAAGGTCGCTTAGCTTAAAATTTTGGGGCGGTAAGCCAAGTTTCATCGACAAATGGACGAAAAAAGCAGATTCCGTGAGCTATCCACGGAAGAAATACAGCATATTATGGACAATGCCGCCTCAGTAACAACAAAAACGTCACAAGGTTCGTAACAGAGGAGGTTGGACACGGCCTGCAAGGTATCACAGGGCAACGTGTCCTTTTCAGCGGCTCTCAGCTCAGTTGCAACGAACCTCGAAAGTGTGCGGACCTCGACTAACTGAAGAATTCCTTTACAATAAGCTCTGAAACACCCTAGATCGAAGTTTATACGATTCCTTTGGACAAGTTACCGTTTCTTTACAACTGATTAACTAAGGTTTCATTATAAACGTGGTTTTTGTCAGCTTTTTGTCACGCCGATCGATGGAAAGGCTTACGAAGCAGAAGAACACGCCGTAATATTTCACCAGTAATCCCGACCGAGGAATATTTTGCACCCAAACCAACTGCCCTTTCAAGGTGTTGTGATAGCTTTGTCTGTTTAAAACCGTAGGTTTCGACCAACGGCTCATTATTATCAGCATAACTTGCTCCAGCAGCGAGCAGGTTTACTCGCTCGACAAATACAGAGCGACTTCTAGCAGTCTACATCAGGAGTTACAAAAATAATCTCAGGAATATGCCGAGATTGGTCCCAAAATTGATTGTTGCATTTCATCCTGAATTTAAGCTTGCTGTTTTCAAGTACCAGTAATATAGAATCGAGTTTTTCAAGAAATTTTCAGTAATTACGTTGGATATAAAGGTTCTATCATTGTGCTGTAGTGAAGGCTGATTGTGCTACAATTTATCTTGTGTTGAAATTAAAATGTAAATAGACAAAATAATGTAGTACAGAATAAAGCAGAGTTATACAAATGTCTATGTATAGATACCAAGGGGACAGGGAAAATATTGATGTAACAAAAATGATAGCCCTAAATTTTCATTGCATGCGTTTCAGTAATACACAAAAATTATTACAGATTTCAGTGGACAGACTACAGACGGCTATTTTTGTTACAAAATTAGAGTTGGTTCCTGGACAAAATGTTTGCCTTATAGAAGTAGTAAATACTGTGCATTGTTGCTTCTGAACAGGAACTAAATCCAGCTTGCTAATTCAATAACAACAACAACAACAACAACAACAACAGCAACAACAATGATAATAAAAATAATAATAGTAATAATAATAATAATAATAATAATATTAATAATAATAATAATTACTGCAAAAAAAATTTAAAAAGAACAGCAACCTGGAAGGACAATCTTATTGATTGTCTTGTCTAATTGATGAGACTGAAATACAGTGTGTCTGGGGGCTCTAGCCTGAGTTCGCAACCAAACCATCAAGGGTACCAGGCACCTTGCTTGGTGTGTGATAAGGTCACAATTTCAGGTTTCTGGACATGAGAACTGGTCAATGTTCAAGATTGCATTCAAGCACTCATCTAAGGCTATTTTCTACAAATCTGTCCCCTTCCTGTTACATTATTTTTTATAAACAAATTTTGCTTGTGCAGTTAAAATCAGCAACCACCCATGAAACCAGAAAGAGTGTTTGCTTACAGATGTTGGTTCCGAGAAAGACTAAATACATACAGTTGAATCACTTATACAAACACTTCTTTCTTCTTCTTGTCCCAGTGGAAGTAAAGCCCTTATATTTTTGGACACCCCAAGCAGTTTGTTCTATCCTAAAGGTGCCCATAAAAAGTGTTCAGCTCTGCAGTGTTTAAATGAATTATTTCAAGTGGGATTCTTCAAAGATGGGCTCTCAAGGCTGTTGGTCCCTTACAAGAGTGGTTGACCATTGAGAGCTACAGTAGCTAGCCATTATTATTGAATTCTCTTCCAACAGTGGGAATCATAACAAAGTTTATTATAGAGACAAAAGTGTTTTAGTGGAAAATTGACCACTCGTAAAGTTCATACGAAACTACATCCGGGACTTGAGTTGTGTATTTTCCATATCCTCCCTAGTGAGGATATCGATGACGTCATTTCCCACTTTTACACTGTTGTTTGTGCTAAAATACTCTTGTCTATATAATAAAAAAAATTACACGGTGGCTTGAAGATGTGCATGAGTTTTATTTTCTTGTGGTAAAAACAATATTTTACTCGCCGCGCTCGGTCGTAAAATATTGTTTTTACCACTCGAAAATAAAATTCATATCTTCGCGCCGCCTTATAATATTCTCTATATTTGTGTCATCCTGGTAAGCAATACCACCCTCTTAATGAAAGTCATAGCCTGGGAATACAGCTGCCTCTTGTCTCTCCCACCCGTACGAAACCAGCAGATCTGCAAAAGATCTGCGACAGATCTGTTTTGCCCAAAACAGATAAATTACAGTACTAATTTATTATCTGCATGATCTGTTTTCAGTCTGTGCAGATGAAGTGAATGGATCATCTGCAACATTTTTTTGCCTGCAGACAAGAAGCAGATAAAAAATAGATCTGCACTTCATCTGTAAAGTCTGCAACATAAATAATTGTTCTCAGCGACATGCAGCCCAAATAATCCTAGTTGTTCCGTCATCTGTAGCAGTTGTTTGCCTGCAGATGAACAGCAGATGAATAATCCGCTAGATCAACACAGAATTGAACTACATCGATACAGACTCTTACACTGGGACATTCTTGCATAACTGAAACTGTGCAGCTCAGGCAGAAACTATAATTGGAATTTAAATGTAACAAATTTTGCGACATTTTTTGAGACACATTTTCCACACTTGATAAAGTCGAGTTAAAGTCATTTATTTCCTCCGTTGAGTGCAACGAAATCCGTACTATGCAGCTGTTTAACGCATCTGTTAGCTGATACTTGACTATAATAAAACCGGAACATTAGCCCCCCCCCTGTGAAAGATAAAACGTTTTCAAAGGTTAATTGGGCGCCAAAAAAAAACGATTCCATCTAGTAAACGACAAAGAGAAATGGCCTAGGCACTGGCAATGTGTTGAGGACCAAAGAAGACCAATACTGGTATGTTCCTCCAAAATAGAGGGAAAGGAAGATCAGCCTGCTTAGGTCACCTTGTATCCAACCAAAATGCTTAAGACTGGATGAGCTATAGCTAGTTAAGGCCACATTTGTTATTTTAACGTTAGGGGTAAAGTTAGTGACTGCAAGAAACAATATTTATTTTCTTTTATAAGATGCACAACTTCTTGATGAAACAACTTACCGGTAATTCATTTTACACTGCACTAAACTGTGACCAGGTTAAATTTTGAAACAAAAAAGATAGCTAGTGAATGTTTATATACAGCCTGAGTGATGTAAACATACCTCCAGTCATTCAGTGTTTCATGAGACGTGTTGTGCCAAATATGTGTAAGAGAATGCCTCTATTATGTCTGTTAATTCCTCTGATGGACACCATTTAGCAGGGTTGTAAGTTCGCTTAAAAAGTCTATTTCTTACACGGTAAGATAGTTGAATGTTAAGTTATAGTCATATCCCTAAACTGGTGTTTTTCACTGTTGCAAATCCAGTTTCTGCCCATTAAACCGTTGCCATGCTGTCGTCTTTAGTGGAACCATCATGATGAAAGCAAGTGACTATTAACTGAGCATGCAATCAAAAAACGTGGCACACTTTTTTGGCACTCTGTAGCATTTTTGTCACTTGCTTCTCTGTCTGAAAATTAACCTGCATGCAGGTCTCATTAGGATTGCATGGAATAAAATTTAAAAACTACCATCTTGTGAACTTAGCATCTAAAATATTTTAGCATTTTTATTCCCTGTCTGTCAATATTTTGAATGTTTGAAATGATTAATGCTTCCCTTGCATGCATATTTGTAAATATTTGGAATGTCTGAAATGATATTTTGATGCAAAACAGACCTTCTTGCCTGTCAATCACTTAAATAAACATTATTTCATTGGCGCATTTTGTCTGCTTTTTATCTGCAGTACCCATCCGTGTCTGGAAACTATCTGCAGTTTCTAAAGCACTGCATGGGGATCAAGGGAGCAGATGCTCTGCAGATTTAAGCACTTCGCAGACATTCTGCAGATATTCTACAGACATTCTGCAGACATTCTCCAGATATTCTGCAGATGATCTGCAGAGAATCTGCGGATCATCTGCAGATCTGCTGCATATTTGCTAGCAGATCTGTAGCAGACTGAAAACAGATCTGCCGGTTTCCTACGGGCAGCCGCTAGGGGCGTTCACGCAAATGCCCTTAGCAGCCAAGAGCAATGAGAGACAGCTGTGTTCACAGGCTATGAAAGTCAGTGATGGAATATTTTTACCACTACCTCCCCTCTGCTTGGTGGTTACGGAGGCCAAACTGCATTGTACAGTCAAACCCTACTTTTTGGGCATTCGCTCAATGTGGAAACCTCATTATAACAGACAGTTTTCTCTGTCCTGGTGGTATTAAAGTCCATGCATTTTTTAGACAAAATTGACCCACTTAATACAGACACCCTGTCATGGACAGTTTGTCCTTTCTAAAGGTGCCCATCGGCATATTAACCAGTTCAACTGTGCAGTGTTTAAATGAAATATTTCATGTGGGATTCTTCTCAAGATAGATGGTTCCTTAGGTCTGGTCCACACTAGCGACATGTTGTGTTGTTCACACCGGTTACAGCTGTACATAATACATAGGTTTTGTTTTGCATTTGCGTGACCCCGCAGTTATGTTGTTCATGTCACTAGTGTGAATTAGGCATACAATTCAAATGATTTTTGTCTCTCGCTACTAAATGCTAGTCACTAGAAAACTCATTGATGCATAATATAATTTAAAAACAACACCAAAACACACAAGCGATAAAATAGATTAAAAAGGGGACATTCACTCTTCAATTTACTGTTATAAACCTATTTAAAGCTTTCGTGAGGACTTAACAAGAGATCATAATGTGGCCATGGTAGAGTAAAGTCCTGAACAAGCTCAGTATAATTTTGGTTTAATGCAAATATAACAATTTGATCCTTGTAAGCCTGGGTCACTTTCAGGGGTAGACTAGACTGGAGCCACATTTTGTTGTTAAACCTAGAGATGAAAAGAAAAAAAATGACTCAATTGGGTTTAAGCCACCTCATGATTTGGCCATTGTCACAAAGAAAACAACATGTAAGTTAATTCATAATGTTCAAATTTCAGCAGCTGCGTTTCCACAAGAACATGAATCACATATCACATTACAGTCACTTAATTTCCCACTCAAGAGAAAACGTTTTACCTCAAAATGTCAAAGAGACCTTAGAAAATGCAGTTTATTAAAGCCTCAGAATTCTAAAGTCTTCCTAGGGACGCTCTAGAAGTGATGTTGTGCTACAGAACTGTCCCAATTTACTCATGTAACAGAAAAACCGTAAGAGGTCCGACGGGGTCTGACCCTCTAAAATTGAAGAATAACTATTCCTACAATAGCTGGTACGATTTTGTAAGGTAAATCCGACGCGATATTGAGACAAGGAACGAACACGTTGGTTGACTACAGAACGTGGACAACGGCCGCCATATTGGACAAGCTCGCGAAGAAGTCCATGACGAACAGTCTATGAAGATGTTTTAAAATATAAAGTAGTATCTAGTAAAAGTAAAAACCTACCTTTCATTTAAACTCCTCCATTGAGAAAAAACGAACTACATCGTGCAGAAAGGTGCACTCAAAACCACAACATGTTGCGTGGAGAAATTTTCTCAGAAAAGACTAACGAATGAATGCAGTGTTCTGATTGGTTGATCAGAGCTACCAGAATGCCTTTCGGGCTGTGTCCAACCTCCTCTGGGGTTCGGAATGAGATTATTTAATGGTACGTGTCCGTGAAGTGTCTCTAAAAAGTTGCAAAATTTCAAATTTTACCGTCGAGATTTAATGTATTGATTAAGACTACGTAACAACAATAACAACAACAACAACAACAACAACAATGTTTACCTTAACGTTTCAGAATGGCTCGCTAGTCTTGGGGGCACCAAGTTTTCAAAACCGACTGAAGAAATGTCAAAAGAAGAACTGGATGCTTGTCTCAGTCAAGTGTTTTTACACCTCTACAAGGAAGTAAGATAGCACTTATTACAAAACTTTGTGGATGAAATCCATAAGAGCTGCCATTGATCGTTTCCTTCACTCGTTGCCGCACAACAAACCGTTTTCCATCATCGCTGACCCTGCTTCTACTGAGGCAAATTAAGTTTTAGACGCTTTCGTGAAAGACTAGAGAAAAACGGGCAAAATATGTGAAGTCGTTCACAAGAAAGCAATCTACAAAGAGCAGCTGAAGAAACCACTCATGTCCGATACTGCCGCACTGGTACGAACCGTTATTTGCAGTTGATGGTCCGTAAGTTTCGCACGGACCATCATCTTTGCTTACGGACTGTTATTTGCGGTTGACAGCCCGTACGTTTCGCACGGACCGTCGTTCTTGCTTACGGTCCGAATACAGAGCTTGCATCTCATTATCATACCAGGGCCAACTGCAGTTGGCGGTTCGTACGTTTCGCACGGACCGTCATCCTTGCTTACAGACCGTCATTTACGATTCACGGTCCGTATGTAGAGGTATAAATAGGCAATACAAGTATGATTGAGCCTCACTATATAACCTTACGTACGAAGCAAGCGAGATACACTAAGAGAAGACGGTAATATGTGTATTACTCGTTCTATAAGCGTTGCGCAAACTGATGACAGGGTTCTAAAAGCGGACTCTCTAAGAGTCAAACAAAGCGATCAATTACATGAAAGAGAAGAGAGTAATATGTCCATCACTCCTATGATTATGCCCGTTATTTAAGCGTACGTACGAAGCTAGCGAGGTACACGAAATAGAAGACGATAACATGTCTATTACTCGTTCTATAAGCGTTGCGCAAACTGATAACAGAGTTCTAAAAGCGAACTGTTATATGTCGATTACTCCGCCTATTGAAGCACTGTGCAACTGTCCAAGGGAAGACAACTACGATTATGTCCCGTTATTTAAGCGTACGTTCGAAGCGAGCGAGGTACAGGAAATAGAAGACGATAACACGTCTATTACTCGTTCTGTAAGCGTCGCGCAAACTGATAACAGAGTTCTAAAAGCGAACTGTTATGTCGATTACTCCTTCTATTCAAGCCTTGTGAAACTGTGCAAGGGAAGACAACTTTGATTATGCCTCGTTATTTAATATTGTTTCACGGGTTAAGCAAAACTACCCAAAGCGTGTCAACAATAATTAAACACTCAGTTTTCTATTGCTATAATAGGCTCCAAACTAAACACTTCCTTTCTTGTTTCAAGATGGTTTAAGCCGCGTTTGTTCAAATCTCCCTCTGATAACAAGAGTAAAATATTCAAGTCCCAGTAATGAAATGCAATTTACGGACAGTGAACTCTTCTATACGGACCGTATCTGAAGTTCACGGTCCGTACGAACTGTGCGGTCCGTCAAAAAGATATCTCCCTCTGTTTACAAGAGTGAAATAACTAAGTCCCACTTAAATGAGATGCAATTTACGGACCGTGAACTCTTCTATGCGGACCGTGTGTGTGGTTCACGGTCCGCACAAACTGTACGGACCGTAAGAAAGATATCTCCTCTCATAACAAGAATGAAATACTGAAGTCCCACAAATGAGATTCAATTTACGGACCATGAACTCTTCTATACGGACCGTATCTAAAGTTCACGGTCCGTACGAACTGTACGGACCGTCAACCCTTCTCTACATACGTACGTGGGCTTTACGGACCGTAAGAAACTCTACGGACCGAAACCATGGTCTCACGGTCCGTTACGGTGCGGGTGTATTGGACAACCCTCGAAGAAACTATTCGACAGTGGCGAACTCGGACCGTAAATGCCCACAATTATTGCACTTCTCGATGATCTTGAACTTTGAACACTTAAATACTGCAATAAGGTTTTTCTCGTATACTTGAACAGTCCTTAAATTTTGGATTATCGTACGTTAATTTCACTTGAGCTTTTTAGTTGCTTCGCTTTTGATTTTTCATTCAACTGTTCGCACTGCAGTGGAGGTGCACGTGTCATGTGATCATATCACTTCCCGATCGTTTTGTAAAATAAAATAAAATTGGGAGAAAGCGAAGGTTGAGAGTTTAATAAAACAATTATTCCATTCGCCCTTGTTGGATACGAGATTGGTTATAGCCAACTCGTTGCTTCGTGCCTAGTTGGCTATTTACAACTCGTATCCAACGAGGGCTCATGGAATAATTGTTAAATATTACAAGCTATTTCTTTCAGGCAGGAGGAATAATTTTCGCAAGTACCCCAGATCGACTATTGATTCCCTTGGAACGCCATACGACTACGGAAGCGTAATGCACTATGGGAGGACGTCTTTCAGCAGGAACGGACGACCAACAATATTGGTTAAGAAATCAGGGGTATGTTACCACGGCACTCTCGACTTCCGGGAAGGATGTTCCGATGTGACAACGGCATTATGTTGCAGTTAAAACGAGTTTAACGGCTAATCGCTCAACCCTTGACCAACAAAATTAAATCCTGGAAAAAATGCCAGATGACATCGAAAAATCATCGGGTTTTTAATAATTTCTATTGAGCAAAGTATTTCATTACTCCTAATTTTAAAATTCACAACTCTTTTTTTAAATCTGCCCTTCAAATAATTGTTTTACTAGATCATTCATTCATTCATTCATTCATTCATTCATTCATTCATTCATTTACTCATTTATTCATTTATTTCTTTACCCTATCAGGCCGTCATTGGTCAGCGACGTGGTTTAAGTGCTATAGACGCACAGCAGGCAAATGTTCTGTACAAGTCACTGTGTGTACAGGGTATGTTTAACTTTTCATTTAATTATTAATTTATTATCATCATCATCATCATCATCATCATCATTATCACCATAATCATCATCATCATCATCACCATCTTCGTCATTATCATTATCATCGTTAATACCATTGCTATTATTGTTGTTTATGATTATGATTATGATTATTAATTTATTTCTAGCACCGACCATGACTTCAAATCCAAGTGAGCGATATACCAATAATGTGCATGTTTGCAAAGAAATCCTTGAGTTGCAATCATATTGGCTTTTTCGGTTCTTTAAAGACCGGAGGGAGAGGCTGACGGTGCGTGTTCTTCCTAACTTTAAGAATAATAAAGTTATCACAACAAAAAATGGTATACTTATTTCCTAAAGTTAAAGATTGTTAAACGTTTTTTTTTTCCTAGCACCTACCACGAGCCCAACTCCAACTACAGGTGGGTGATGAACAAAACCTATCTTTTTCATAATAATATATATTGTACCCATAATATTCGCTTATGATTTAAAACACTATTTACAAGTCTAAAAGACGTTAAAAAAGGGAAAAACCTAACGTTTTCGACTAATTAAGACATCTTCAGGGTAAAAAGATGACTTAGTAGAAAACGTTTTTTTTTTCCCTTTTTTTACGTCTTTTAGCCTTGTAAATAGTATTTTTAATATGATTGTGATAACACATTTTGAAAGTTTCTTTGTTGTTGTTGTTGTTGTTGTTTCGAATAAAGCTGACAAGACTTAACTTTGGAGGACAGCTCATCCCTCGGGCATAACCTTAGACAAAACAACAGTTTTTATTAGGAGAAAAGATCAGGAGCTTTTCATTGTGCGTTCTGTTATTACAAGGAAACTCGATTATTATACCTTTTTTTAATGTGTGCAGTTGCAACACCATTTATTTAGTTAGCTTATTGTTTATATCTGATCTAGTTATATCCTACCTATGTTCCTACTTTTTCAGCACCAACAACCCGGCGTGTATCAGCTGGTAAGTGAGACCCTTTTGTATGGTTTACAATGAAAATTGCACGCCTTAAGCCCCAGGCCTTTGAAGGGGAGTCCTGGTGCGAAACAAAACAAAAAGTATAGGGTGCATCGATAAATTCAAAGTTTGCAAACTGCTTTTAACATGTATTCAACAAACTTTAACATGCATCAAAAGCGTTCAGTAAATAATTCCCCAGAATACCTAAGGGGCCTGCGGGGATTGACGCCAATCTGACTCGCCCCAGTCGTCTTCATGATGCGCGAAGCACAGGAGCGCGAGGTATGATAGCAAGGGGTACATGCGGCATGAAGACGACTGGGGACGAGTCAGTGGGCCAATAGTACCCTTTCTAAATAGTGTTTTTTAACGGGGATACTTCAGACGATTTGTTCGTAATTCCATAATCTGTTAGAAATATCCAAGAGTAATATAAAATTTTATTAAATTTTATGGCTATCGACCTTTGTGTTAGTTATGAGAAGTTTTCCAAAGCTTTCATTCCAAATAAAATGGGATCATTTTAATCCAGCAAGATGAATTTTAATCTAATGTCATCAAACAAGCTTGCAAACAGCTAGAGTTTACTCACAGGAAGCTACATGATAATCTGGACAATTGATTTCCTAAAGGAGCAACTTTTCATTTTTTCTTCCGAAACTATGGCCCACCCTACCCTAGTGGTAGCTGTGGCTGCGACTTCATTGACAGCGTGGATCTGGCGCTTAAAGGGGGTGGTTTTGCATTTCGTATTACGCTTGGCTATGCCGCGCTGATGAGTCCTAGTGAGAACGAAACAGCTGTCCATGGCTGCCACTGCCCAGTCGATATGGCCAGTGGTATGGCCAGTATTTTCGCATGTTGTGCCCATGCGTAAGGTACTGGCCCTTTCAAATCGTTTATTTTGTCTTAATACGATGTTCCAATCACAGAATTCTGAGTGATTTTGACCGCGTAAAAGGGTACCAACGTGGAGGAGTTGCAAAGTGTGACCGCTTTAATTTCCCCAAGGCCTGGTATAAGTTCACAGGAGCTGCTGGCCAGTGGATGCCCACCCAGATTGTACCCGTAAATGATTGCGGTACGGACGCTCCTGGCTGGCTTACCGGTGGGCATCCTACAGTGGCTCAAGGAATTGTCATGCGCAAAGTGTGTTTTCACTGGGCCTGGCGGGATCGGAGAGGGAGACGCTTTGATTACCCATGTCTGTGGAATCGTTACATCAGAGTTGAAAACTGTGGTGCCTTCTTTATGTACGAGTTGACGCCAACACCGACCTGCAGTTTACGCTACTGCGGTGACAATCAGGTAGGTAGGTTTCAACTGGAAGGCTTCTGAGTGACAGATCTAAAGAACGCTTAAGTTCAACGCTTACGTTACATTTATTTATTTAATTATCTACCAACTACGACTCAAGGTGAATGATGAACCGATAAGTAAAATTAATAGATGCGGGTGTACTTTCTTAACCTTGTTCCATTCCAACCTACGTACGAGGGGCGAAAAGAAAGTCGATTCACCTGAGGTTACATTGGTACCCCTTGCAGTTTGGTTTTTGATTGAAATTGTCGTTAGATCATACATAAAATGTGAATAAGAAAGGAGTTGAGCTGTTTTTGCATCAAGCCAAGAGAAGTTGCAAGCGCTTTTCTTTCTCTAAATGCAGACAAAAATAATAAAGTCACTCACTGTAGAGGAAAAAAAATGCGCCAGATTTTACACAAGCAAAGCTCGTTTTCAAAGAACTTTTTTGCAATGCAATGTAACGTCGTACCTTTCTTTTTCAGCGTCCACTTCGAGACTGACCAGTCAAGGTGAGCGGTAAGCTAGAAAAAAATAGTTCAAAATCTCAGGACAGCCTTTATCGCTTCGGTCTTATTTATTTATTTATTTATTTATTTATAGGGGATCCCGCGCGCTAGCGCGCCAGGGGAGCACCATTGCTTAGGAATTTTGGTAATCTATCGATCCCAGAAATTTTGGTTGTGACGTCAGCGTACGTCCGTCCCTATAGACTCTGGGGGAGGGGGAGAGGAGTCGCAAGACACCCCGACGGAGTTGGAGAATGCCATCTTTTTTTGGCGGGAAATGGCGCGGTTCTCTTGGGCAACCGCCAACCGCGGCGTTTTTCTTGGCAGGAAATCGCATGACCACCGTCACTTTTGAAAAAAAAGTTGTTTTTAAAAGCGTAGCTTGTTTAGCAAAACGATTCAGTTCGAAAGAAGTGAAGTTTAGAACTTGAGAAAAAACATCAAATAACTATAAATGGAAAGAGAGAGTTGAACAGAATACTCAGTTGTCTTTTTAGGAAAGCAAAAAGTTCAAGTTACTTTTAAAGACTTCATCTTTGTTGTCGGTTCCGTGCTGCGAACAGGGTCGGCACAACCCTTGTGTTTGCAGTATTTCGCAGCGGTTCCGATCTCAAATATAGCAGAGCTGGTGCCTTCTGGCTTTTTCTGTCCACAACCATGGTTTTTGCGGCGGTCCCAACACATTTTCCGAATAAAAACATTAACTGGCGTAACTCGTATAACATCGAATCGAATCGAAGTACATCGCTTGAATTCGCAGCATTTGGCAATGGTTCGGACATCAAACATGGCAGAGCTAGTGCCTTCCGGTATTTTCTGTCTACAACCGTGGTCTTTGCAGCGGACCGAACACATTTCCCTACGTGTTTATGTCAATCCAGCTGTATTTTAACAATTTAGCACAAGAGGCTTGGTGGTCACCATTTTCCCTTTTCATTCCGGCGGTTTTGGAGGCTCGTCGGTTCGACCCTCAGGGGAAGCAGTTTTTTTTTTTCCATTTTGGTTTTTTTTTTTGGGGGGGGGGGGGGGAGGGGGTTATTACTTAAAAAAATGAATAACTTCCAGCGATTATTAAAAAAGTGGGGCTCCGCTTTTAGGCTTGGCTAAATCTATATATTTCATTTCTTTCTTCCTTTATTTATTTATTTATTTATTCTACAGGAAATGCCGGGACAGATCAGCCAGCTGCAAAGTTTATGGACCTTCTGTATGCGGCCAAAACCTTAGGTGGCCTATATCAAAAACCACCAACCCGGTTATGACTATAATAGATGGATACCGCTCCACTAACGTGACCATTTATAATTCTATTATAGGAATGCGTGATCTGATAGTGTCGGCTAGTGAATCATGTAATACTAAAATGGAATTAAGAGATTTTAGGTCTCCTCGGTTTAGGAGCAAAACTTGTGTTTGTTACATTCATTTTCCCCTTTATTAAATATATGCGACATGATAAAAATCATGCTAGCATTTCATGCTCTCTCTTCTCGAGTTAACACTTTCTTGACTTAACCAATGTAACTGAGAGTTATACCTTTATCTCTTTAGATCCCGACAGTTGGTTAGCTTCTTGTCACATATCCGATTAAGAATGAATCAAGGTTTCTGCTGCATTAATATTAATCAAAATTTATAACGGTTTGGCAGCAGCTTTTCAAGTTATTAACCTGCAGAAGTGGTGCTTTCCACTCAGTTTGTTTTTACCGTACGTTGGAAGCAACAAGAAGTGGTTTCTTCTTCTTCTTTTTCTCCGTCTTTGGTTTATTAGTAGAAATGGCGCTATAGAGAGTATTATTATTATTATTATTATTATTATTATTATCATCATCATCATCATCATCATCATCATCATCATCATCACCACCATCATCATCATCATCATCATCATCATCATCATCATCATCATCAGCATCCTGGTCAGAACAGTGTTCAGCGCAGACCACAATCCTGATGGTAAGCTTTACTCTTGTAGAAAATGTAATTTTCAGAAAGAAACGTTTTAGGATGTAAACTCGCTTTTCTAGCCGTATGTGCTGAAGTCCACGTTGCTAGCCGTACGTGTAACGGTTCAAGCTGTTTGCCGAGGCAGAGCAGAAGGCGGCGTTTTCCATAATTCTGTTGATAAGAAAGGGAATCCTTTCCAGTCGGATGGTGCAGATGCTGCTGGTCATCAAAGAGTATTGTGTGTGTGATTTGTTTTTTTTTTTTTGTCATTTGTTAGTCGTCACTATAGATCGTGATATTTTATCCAGTTGTTGTTACAGACACTGTCATTTTAGTCGTTTCAGTGAAAGTTGATAAAGGACGCGCTATATAGCTGAAGTTTTTCCCGCAATATAGCGCGCGCATTCATTGGCTGTAACAATAACGATACGATATAAGTATTTGAAAATTCATATCAGATTACGTACGAATTGAAATAAAACCTCTGACGATAAACAAAGATATAAACAAGCAAGAAAGAATCATGAATTTTTTATTTGTTTTTAATGTTGTTTAAGGTCATAGTGCTCCTTATTGACCTTGTAATTGTGTATATATTACAATTCGGACCCAACTCTAACTAAGTAAAACAACAGTAACAACAGAAAAACATTTCATATTCCTTTTGAATAAAAAAGAATTAATAAAAGCGTCAAAACACTGAAAGGAGTATTTCCCAGTGTACTCTAAAAAAGCGAAAGCTCGTATGGGTTCATCGACGTATCCACAATATTGTACAAGAACATCAGTGGAAGCTGACTTTGGAGTGTGAAATTGGATTTTGAAGTCATCGCCCACCTTGAGTAGGGCGTGAAGTTGTGGTGGGACGGGCAGTTGGTTCTGAAAGAACATAATGAATGTGGGAAATATTTGGAAGAAAATGATGTTACAAACACAGACAGTTGCCAATAACGTTAATGATACTTTGCCTAAGATAGAAAAGTTTCATTAGCAACTCCTCAGTTGTTTGCTTGAGTTTCGTATTGGATGAAGCCAACTTTGGTATAACGTCGACGTGAGCACGTGGAACAAAGGTGAGTAATTTTAACAAAGCTACCATTTTGTAGCACAAATAATACGCGTAGGTCTTCAAGAAGACGGGGTTTAGTAAATGGATCCCACAGAAGAAGTGGAAATACGACGAGATCAAATGGAGGGGAAAATGTTTATAGTGGCGCGGGAAAAAACAACAACAACAATCTCAATGTGATTCCAAACATTTTTTGACTCCAGGACTTAAAAACATTTCCTCCAGTTTTCCGTGGTAAATTGGCCTCTTATTTCCCACGATTTTCGTCATCTAGCCGTCAAAATGTTGTGGACTCCCTACGCCTCGGGAGTCCACAACATTTTGACGGCTAGATGACGAAAATCGTGGGAAATAAGAGGCCATACCACGGAAAACTGGAGGAAATTTGTTTTTTTTACTACCAAAAATGGAAATTTAAGCATTTAGCGTTGTGTTTACAATTGATAATTTCTTTCACCGTCGCATCGATCATTAAAATTTGACCGGCTGAATGGTAGGTTTTATCAGGAGGGCTTTCCACTTGGAAATATCAAGACAAGACTAAATAAAATGGGACAGAAGCATTGAACGATGATTTCAGCATTGTTTCAAGAAAAATAAAAAACGTGCCAGATTTCAGAGCTAATAATTAGAAGATGCTTTGCACAAGACTTGTGCCACTTCGCTCACTTCGGAGCAGTTTCGTTGATTCTTTCAGCTTTGGAAATAAACGCTGCAACGCTTCGCAAGGTTTTGGCGCCTTTTTCGTTCATTCATGTAACCGATTCTTTTTCCCTTTTTATCTCTTTTCTCATTTTTCTTTCTTTCTTTCTTTCTTAATTTTGTAACAATTATATTGGTTGAGTTTTTAATAAAATTAACAATTTTACCACAGGGTCTTTTTTACGTGGTGCGAGTCTACAATAAATTGATCACAAGCTAAAAGCATTTGCGACAAGCATTCATGACGCGAGCCGTGGTATGGACTCTCATCTCCCACGGCTCTCGGCCAATCAGAAAACGAGAAACTGATAAGATGTGGTAAAAACGTCATTTCAACAGGGCAAGATTGTTTTATATAATTTTTACCTGCGCATTCTGATTTGTAGAGAAGGTTTGCTTGCAGCACATCAACATCACTTAAACCACTTCGTTGCCCAATATTTTCCTGCAAAAATAAGGCATTTATATAAACTTTGAGGCGAAGGAATTACGTCTCCAAACTTGCGTTGGCAAATTCCTCCTCTCCCCTTCCTTTTCGGTGCCATCCACTCACGCTAGTTTAAAAAAATCCCCTTAAATCGCATTTTGATCATGACCTCACAGACATAACATAAGAAAGTTCGTGCCTAAAAATCAGCTTTCTTTCGAGGCTTCAATAATGACCCGTAGTCATTCACCTTAAACCGTAGCAAATGCATAGGCCAGGATTAATTACTTCATGGCTTCCTGCTTTATGATGCTAATGCGATCATTTGACTGGCCTGTTAACAGAGAGGGCTACTCAAATACAAAGACACGTTTATACAGAAAGAATATCAACTGTTTAGAAACCCATGTAACTGACGTTAGGATTACCAGTTTGCTAAAGATTACTGTCAAACCATTTTTCTTGTGTTTCCTGTCTCAAAACCACTGGATGATATTGAGGCAACACAGTGTAATGTGGAACAGGGGACCAAGGAACTAACATTATAACAAGACATCTCAGACATAAGCCACTAACAGTTCTAGCGTAGAAACAATACGAGGTTATGCCCCGTTCTGTATATCTTGCTGGATTATCTACTGGTAGCCTACCCCCGACTACAAAACCCGTATCGTAGGCTGTCCGTTCTTGGTGAATGCTCTGCTACCATAATGCATCAAGCTCCCGAAATCGTAAGGAGTGCCAAGGGAATCAATAGTGGATCTACCGTACTTGAGGAAATTATTCCTTCTATCTGAAAAAAAAAAAACCTGTAGGTATCAGTTTCAATCATCTTGTGCTAATTGGCTAGATGTAACGAAGGGCTGAAGTGGCTTCTCTTTTGGTATTAATTTGGAATATCTGACATAAAAACTAGCCTTATTTAATAATTGTATTCGTTCATTCATTCATTCATTCATTAATTCATTCATTCATTCATTCATTCATTCATTCATTCATTCATTCATTCATTCATTCGTTCGTTCGTTCGTTCGTTCGTTCATTCATTCATTCATTTCCTTTTCTATTGAACCTGCCTGAACACAATAACCAGTGAACAACGAGAAATTATTTCTACATAGTTCGTCAGCGAATATCTTTGATTGGGGGAATCCTGCCCCGTATCAGTTGCGACGAAAGGAACGCTGAATTTTTAGAGCAGCGATTTAGCTGATTTAGGCAAATTTCCGAATTTAATTTCTTTTTAATATAAGGATATTATTTTGTTTCTAGAAAGCTAATATATTGAAACTGAAATGACGGTACGTAGACGTTAAAATCACCATATTTTATCCGTTGTTTACAATCGGTGTTGTTTTGACTGCTGATGGCACACAGCTGTTGTTTTGCCAAATGCCTAGTTTTCAGCCTCATTGACACAGCTGGAAAAGGGAAAATGGTCCTGAGCAAAACAGATATCCAGTAGGCCATATTTCGAGTTGTCTTGTGCCTCTTTTTCAAAGCGAGGCCTGGTGCACAACCTTTCATATCAATTATTTACAATACTATGGCCTTGTCAGCTCTATCCCTCGAAGCTGGAAAAAACTCCTTCATAGGGACTGTGAGCAACGCTCCACTCCACAAATTATAATAGAAGAAATGACCTGCAAAAGAATTTATACTAAGCTACTCTCTCTTAAGCATCCGCCTCCGCCAACTTGTGAGAAGAAACTCTTAACTCTTGGCTACCGAAAAGATGATTTGAGCAAGTTGTATCTTCTGCCCTTTGAGGTGACTAAGGAAGTAAAGCTATCGATGTTCCAGTACAAAATTATTCATAATGTTCTGTGCACAGAGAGTTTATCATTTAAAATGAAAAGCGAAGACTCCCCGCTCTGCCCCTTTTGTCAAGCGGATCACACCATTATGCACCTGTTCACCGAATGCACACAAGCTATTTTGTTCTGGAAAGAGATTCTGGATTGGTCTTCGCACGTTGTGAATTCAGGACTACTCCTCTCGAAAAATGAAATCATGTTTGGCATCATCAACAAGGATTTGACATTCTGATTAGCTCTCAATCATTTAGTTATCAGAGGAAAATATTTTCTTTATGTAATTGCCCTTAACAGTAAATTTTATGTCTTTAGCGAATTTGTTTCCCTGGTCTGTGACAAAATCAGACTAGAAAAGTACGTGTATTCCACGTCCTGCTGCGTAAAGGAATTTGGTAAAAAAAAAATGGCCTCGTTTTCTTCATATTTAAGAGGCTCCCACTGTAAATATCGAGAATCGGCGGACAAGCTCAGAAAATCGAAAATCCTGATAACTTGCCAGAAGAACACTTTTGGGGAGCTATCTTCGAAAATATTACTTAAACGTTCTTGATTTCTATTGTTTTGGGAAATTCGGAAAAACGGTTTTGCTTAATTTATTACGCAATAATCAGGCTTAAAATTGAACAAATTAAAAGCGCTTGCTTTTAAACAATTTGCAACGCCAGAAAACAATTTTAATTTTAAATGATAGCAATGCTCTTCTACTTTCTATCAACAGGACTTGCATGGAGTTTTGCTTTATTTCTGTGGTTTGGTGGTTCTTTGAAACAAAGCCATTTTGCCCACTTCGGAAAAAGGCAAAAATTGGTAAACTTCAGAGGCTTAAAATGGGTCTTGGTATGTCTAATATCGAATTGAAATAAACTCTGTGATAAAGTTTAGCTCTACTTCTATCATGATATGAAATAAAAAATCTGGGCAATTCAGGCTCGCCCTGACAAAAACAAAAATTCGCGAAACAGTGTTGCCAAAATTTGTTGTCCACGCTGAGTACTGCCTTAACCAGCAAAAAGAATTGCAACCCACTTCATGTTGTTCTCTCTGTTCTGTGGGAACCGACAGTAGAATCTACCACGTCAACATTCGCAGTTTCTGGGAAAGTGAGTAAGTGGGATGGAAAAAACTTAACTGAGTTTTCTTTGGTGCTATGACACTTCGGAAAATTAATTTCAGTTCTTTGAGGGACAAGTAGTATAGTAAAATGGGGGTTCTGTAACCGGTTTATGTATGGGGGCTCTGTAACCGGTTTTTATATCGGTGGCACAAGAACCGGTTTTTGTGTTGGTGGCACAGGCGGCAGGTGTGTTTGCTTCACCACAGCTTTCACACCCGTATTTTCCTCTTTTAAACCACCCAGCGCACAAAAAAGAAGAAAAATTTTAAAACGAAGCATCTCATATTATTTTAAAAAATTCTTTTAATTAGATAATCATATTTGCACAGGTATACACCAAGATGGCAGACATCATTTCTGAAACCATTCGAAAACTACCTCCAGAGCTTTGGAAGATAATTTACAAGAAATATCTTACCATGAAAATAAGGCAACGAACTATGAGAAGTGTTTCGGTTAACGTTTTAATTTAGAAGAAAGGAATGGCGTTCTCGCCAATACTGAGTACATACAGAGCGATTGTGTCTAGTCTGAATCTCAACCAAATTTCATCAGTAAGTAGGTAGAAATGCTTCATTTTTTTTGTGATGCCAATTTAACGTGTTGTAAAGGTATCAACGGTAGGCCTTGATCAGGAGGGATTCTTCAGCTTTCAGATGACATTTTACAAGTATTGTGGGTTTTGAGAAGGATGGTCTGTTTCTTGTTTATACACTCTAAAGGCTAGAGGTTTAAATAAAGCCGCTACCTCGTACGTAACTTTCCTTCCAAACATGAACTTTGCTTCGCGCCAAAAACTTGCCTACTACAGTCATTTGTTTACTGGAGAGGAATGAATCATTCCTACATACACATGCTTATATTCGTGTCTCGTGAATATTATTACCAGCAATTAATAACAATATTCAGTCACTTCAAAAATCAGAATTTAAGATCGCTTGCATTCCACAGTTGTAAAAACAAATCACATCAGTTATTCCAGTGAGGAATACTAATTGCAAGTGGTGTGATTTTGAACAGATAAATTGAATAAGAAAAAGAGTTATAACGAATTTTTTTCGGTTTGCAAGATAATATTTGTCGACCAAAGAAAGGTAAATCGTCAGTTTGTATTACCAAAACCCGAAAGGTCTTAAATCATGTATCACAGCTATATCCAGTCTTTGTGACGCCAGACACAGTAGAATGGGATAGACATCCTTAACATGCATGTTCATTACGGCAAAAAAGGAAATAGATAATACTTGCCGTAACAAAACTCTCTTTTTTTTTTTGGAAAAAAAAAGAAAAGAAAGAAAAACAGAGAAACTTGTTGAAAGTGCATGCAAGCGATTATAAATGAGTTACGATAAATTTATCCATTACCTAAAAGCTCAGATATGTTCAGATATTTTTCAGGGTTCAGATATTTTTCACAACTGATGAAATCTCGCCATCTCTTGTTAGATATAGTAAGCGACTTGTTTGTAAATATGGCCCATTATCACCTTCTACACAGATTTGCTTATATTCTATCGCCAGTAAAAGCTCCAGGGAAACATAAAATTGAATGCATTTTAATCGGGGTTTTCATTTGACTAGTTTACTCATTTTACTTGGCGATAAATTTTAATCATATTCCTGCTGACATTTACCAACGTTCATCCGCGTACGATAAATAAAAGACTCATTGCTGAAATATCAAGCCAACCAAGTTTGGAAAGTTGGGAACAAAGATGAATATGACCCGACATAATAAGTTTTCTCTGAAACTCTCCCAAATTTTCTGTTTATAAAGTAAAGCCTACGTACGTAAGTAATCCTTTAGCAAAAAGTTGAAAATTTCACAGCAGCGAGAACGATAAAATGTCTTTACATTTCTTTAAAAAAAATGAAGGAAGATATAGTATTTCCCAAATTTTGCACGAAAAAAATCATCAAAAAGATGTTTAAATTCAAAACTTGAAAGAACAGGGAAGGTTTTTGTTTGTTTGTTTGTTTGTTTGTTCATTTGTTCTTTTAGCTACAGTCACAGTGCAGCATAAGAAGGATTTATCAAGGATGCACAGCTCCATGGAGGATTCAGTTTGTTACTTCAATTCTTTATGAAGGCTTCACGTCATTTACGTTCACGCGTATTTTTCAGAGAATCTGGACGTTTATGATCCTAAGCTGTTTGAGGGAGACATGATTCTAACACCACTGCAGCGTAGGAGAGCCGAGATGGGATTGGATGTTGATAATCCCGATCGAAAAAGAGGTTCAGGAAGATTTAGATTGTGGTCGCGGGGAGTGGTAATCTATGAAATAGAGCTAGCTCTTGGTAAGTGCATCATAACTATATCAGGTCCAAAATTAATCAATCCGCGATCAAGCAATAATAACATACATAAATTACGAATCTTAATATTTTAAGGTGTTGAATCTCTTTGTTTAATAAGCACGTTAGTGTCCGTATGTCTTTTTCAGTGGTCACTTTTGTTTAATAAGCGCAAGTGTCCGTATATCTGTTTTAGTGTGCACTTTTGTTTAATGAATGCAAGTGTCTGTATGTCTATTTCAGTTGTCCCTTTCTTAATTTCAATCCGCGATGGCCGCAAAGATCGCCGGAAATCTTGATAAATCTAGTTTAGTTATTTTAACACTGGTTCAGTTTCACCAGCTGAATTAGCGCGTCATCATTCGCAGTTGGCTTTTTTTTTTTTTGTTTTTTGTGTTTTTTTAAATGCTTGATTCGGCCGCAAGACAGTCTACATTTTTGTCAGAGTTCTGTGCGGCTGAAAGATCTGCACCAGACAGGTGTAGCAGTCACGGAATCGTTTTCTTTGCTTTTCCGTGCAAACTGGTCTTGCAGGGGTGGGGAGGGTGGAGGAAACTGCGAAAATACCATTAACAGCTCTCCACAGAAACGTGCACTGTGCGTCTTACACATTCAGCGAATATCTCCTTCTGGGCTAAGACAGTGGGTGGATCAGAATGTTTCAACTTCAAACAGACATCTTTAGTGAAGGCTGCAGTCGGCTGTTGAATCCGATCAAGAATGGCTTTCTGTACCAGCAACAAAACGTTTGTTCATCCTCAGAATGAAAGGCTATGTTTTGCACGTGGACTGCGCTATAATGAAAGAATCACCAACCCGGCAAGTTCAGAGTTCACAGACACTTTCTCAGATGAGCAACTAGTCACAAAATCAAGAGTCCGGTTTACTCAACGGCAGTTAAATGTAGACTGCAAGAGCTTCAAAACAATTTGGAGACCTTTAATTTGTCAGAAATGGATAGCCTTGAGGTTGTGTTGTAACGCGTAACGGGCCGAGGAACCGATTTCCGGTCAAATTTGCGAAGGTGAGTTTATTTCTGTTTTTGCAATGTGTTAATAATAAACCAATTGTATTAATCAAGTTTACGCTAATGATGCTGCTTTGTAATCTGCACGTAGTTGTAATCTGAAACAGGCCTTCAGTTAGCAGCCATTATTTTCCCGCGAAGAATAACTTTCGCGCTAAAACTAATTTGCATGTCATTAGGTTGGGAAAAGTGAAAGAGCTTTCTCAATGAACGACCTGAGTACATAGCCAAAAAATACACTCTAGATAAATTTTCTCCGTTGGTTGAGTTAACTGAGAGAACTATTTATAGGTTATATATTTTTTTCTCGCCGAGGTTTCGTACGGAACTCGACGGAACACAGCGTATTTAATTACAATGTGTTGTTGTTGATCTTAAGCTTACTTGAATGAAAAAAATGCCACTGTGAAGGTGGGAGCCTTTTCAAAACGCCAATCTGTTTTATGCCCCATTCACACCAAAGCTTAAACATGTTTAAAAGCTGTTTAATTAAACAAGGTTTAAAATTGTTTACTTAACAAAAGTTGTTTGCTGATTTTTTTCTACTGCGAATTTAGTGCAAATGAAAAAACAAGTAAAAGCTCACTTGAATTCTTTGTTTAAACTAGTCATTTAGCTTTGTGTTGCTGAATTTCATTTTGGTAAACCTGGTTTAATTAAACATGTTTTGTTGGTGTGAATGGGGCATTACTTATCTCTTACAAAGTGTTCTTTTTAAAAATTATCCCAATAAAATCAGAATATATTATTTTGACCGGTTAGTGAATCGGTCGTACAATCGCCCAACGGAAAGATTTCTGCCGCGTTGAAGTGTATGCGCTATAAATGTTCATTTCGTTAACACTGTGAAGGAATTTTAAAACATTCCATTAGTAAAGAATTGATTGATCGGTTAATAATCACTGAAAACAACTACCTCCCGATCCCTTACTCGATTATTTTTGGCAGGAATTCTCTGCTTATTTAGCGAATGTTGTATACCTTGATTGATAAGCTAAAAGTGAAAGGATAATTTGCCACTCAGCTGTATGACGTTTCGCGAAGTTTGTCTGCCAACTTTTAATTTAGCTCTATGTAATCGTACCGCGTATGTGAAAAAATGATTTCTGAAAAACGATGTTTCGTTGCCAATTTGTGCACAATAAATGAAATGTTTCGCTATGAGGTTATATTTTTATCTACGTCCGAGTTTTCTCACGGAACTCCTCGGCATTATTTCCATTACTGGATGTGTTGTTGTTGATTTTGATTCAGGATTCTTGACCTTTTCAAAAAGTCAATCTCTTTTACTTTTCTCTTAGAAAGCGTTCTTTCTAAAACTGACGCCAATAAAATAAGAAACATTAGTATTTTGACCGGTGAGTGAATCGGTTGTACATTCGCTAAATGGAAAGTGCTGCCGTGTTGAAGTTCATTTTCACTGGAATTTACATTGCACTGGTATCTAAAAGAGTTCACAATTTTACTCCTAAAGAATTGATTGTTTTGTTAATAGTCAAAACAACTACCTTCACGCGATGATTTTAGGCAGGAATTCCTTCTAATTTGTCGAATGTGGTACCACCCGCTGCGTTTCTTGATTAATAAGCTGAAAGTTGACGGATTTGCCGCTCTGTATTGACAGTTTCGCGAAGTTTGACCGCCGCTGCCTTTCTTGATTAAGAAGCTGAAAATAAAGCTGACGGATTTGCCGCTCTGTTTTGACAGTTTCGCAAAGTTTAACCCGATTAGGGCGTACCGCGTATGTAGAAGTGATTTCGTAAAACAATATTTCGTGGTCAATAAATAAAATGTTTCGCTATGGGATTATATTTTTATCTCCCTCCACGTTTTCTTACGGAAATCCGACGTATTCCCGTTTTCACATTACCTACAAATTAAATGTGTTGTTATCGGATCAAATTAGACTGGCAAATTCTTGGTACAAAACTCTTGAAAGAAAATTAGTTCCGCCGCTAAGAAAAGAGCTTTTCTAGATTGAAGGTCAAACTGTTCTACTTTTCTATTAGGGAAGTTTTTTTTTTTTTTTAAAGCGAGGGGAAAGAATTGTGAATCTTTAAACTGTGAATCGATTGATAATGCCCCGCTCGGTGTTGTTCATTTCGCCGTGTTTTGATTAAATTTGGCGATTCTCGGAAGAATTTAGAAATAAGTCATGAGATCTTTTTGTTGTTTGTTGTTAAATTTTAGTTTTAGAAGTGTCTGGATGTTTTATTCAGTTTTCGCAGCATTTCATCTGTTAATTCATTGCTCTGACTTTTGTTTACAGAAATCGCGAACGTGGAAGAATCCCTAAGTTCATAAAGAACATAATTGCCGCGCTGTACTGTGCTGTTCGTTTCGCTGTGTCAGTTATTTTTATCTCTCTGTCGAAAGAAACAATAAACCGTGAATTAAAATTTCCTCTTCATTGTATTTCAAGTTTAGACAGCTCTGAATATTCTCTGTACATTCTCTTTATCTGGATTATTTCCTCTGTTAAAGTGTTGAGTTTCGTTGTCGCTGTTTGCAGAAATCGTGTACGTGAAAGATCTCACGGCTTCGCCAGATCGCTCGATCGATCGCGCTGGAAAGTCTTACTTTTGAAAAATTTCGGCCACTAAAGGAAAAGTTATGATTTTTTCCTGGTAAATTGAAAGAATTCCCGCACTTTCCTTCGGCTAGATAGGTATTTTCTCATAAAGCTGTTCTGTTAAGTAGTTTTCGCCCTCGATATTTTTTTCCTTAATGGCGGCTCAAGCCGATAAAACTTCTGTTTGCAAAGTCTGTCGACACTTTTGGTTAATAACCCAAACATATACCTTTATTTGCGCAATAGGCAGGAATTTTCTGGCTATTAAGGTGGCTTACTACAGTTTTCAGAAGAGAAAGATAACCTTTTTAAAACTTAAGTTTAAAGCCAGCAGGAGTTTTATTTTGGGTTATTTGTTGCTACAACTGTTAAAAGAAATGATATTAACTCTCATTATCCTGGAAAAGAAATACGAGAAGCTCAGAAGATATCAAATATAACAGACCGAGTGCTACGAGGGGACTGGAAACTAGACTGTTTTAAGGCTTTTTTCTCAAAATCTAGCCGCACGACCCTGCCTCAATTTTTCAGGATTTAAAAAGTGGCTATAAATAAACAACTATGCAAAAGAAAATGAAAATCTGTAAGGCAGAATTTTTGCTAATGAAGAAAATGTTGAATTTTCGCTTTTTTGAGAATTACTAAAAATCTCTCTTACAGATTTTGCTAATAATTTGTCTACAGGTGAAACTTACTACTACAAATTGATTCTCATGAGGACCCGCAGGCCTTAGTTACGGACGGATTGAGCGGCCATGAGCACACATAAGTGACCCGATTTCGCAATATCACACAATAGGCCTGTTGACAGATGACGCAATATGATGCTTTGTAAGCCTTGGTGAAGGAATGTTACACATCATTCACAAGTCATCACTTGACAAATTTAGGCCGTCGCGATTAATATATTTACCAAATCTGATTAAAAGAAGGGGAAAAAAGAAATATTGAATTCGTCTGCTTTCAAGACTGTAGTCCGCCAAGCTAGGCCAAAACTTCGTCCGTTTTTCGTAAAATAATGCTCTTGAGCACTGTATCGCAGAATGAGAAGACAGAAAACTCCAGAATTCCTAGGACGGAAGCTGCAGTCTCGCAAGGTGATATTGTCAACACTTACGTTATGTGGATCAATTTTCGTTTCTGGCGGTAGAATAAATTACGTTTGGCGGCGCGCGAACTCGCTTGGCGGAAAAAGTCATGCATATTTATTTTTAAAATGTCTTAACTACAAACATTTTGATTGAAGATTTGTATACTTCAATTGTAAGATGGTCATGTCGACATTGATCAAATCGGTGGTCATTCCGAACGAAGTTGAAATGGTGATTTGCAGCGGCGTGCACCTGGCGCCATCAATGAAGATACTTCATAACATGCCAAATCTTTGAGATGGTACTTGCGCACGAGAAGGGAATTGTTCTGTCGGCAGTAGAAAAGGTTTGTTGTGCCTGATATACAAAAGCAACTGCATAAGCTTGCATGCGGCCCTTCTGATTGTTGTGTTTCGATCAGATTGGATTTTCACATCGATGGACCGGATTGAATACACTGTGTCCAGGTAAGTCTGTTCCGTGCTTTGGTTACAACCTAGTCAAACAAGTGATGCGAGTCAAAATAAAAAATGTCGATGTATGCGAGTAATTCAATTGTTCTACTCTGACTAACTATTATTCGGTCCTTATTAAGACACGTTTTAGTGCTGCAATTTCCTTTATATGATACATCAAAAAAGGCAAGTTCGCTGGCGATGAAAGACTTGAATTTCATTCACGTATATATTGATTGTTTTAAACACTACCCGCTCAGATATATTGCCGTCCAATGAATTGTTTAATTTGTCACTGAACCAGAATATTTCATTACATCTATACACGAGACACACGAAACTTACTAAAATATACGGAATAACGCCAAAAAATGTAATTTTTACTTGTTATATTTTTATATTATTTGCCCCTAATGCAGTGTACCCGGCAACAGTTAGCAGGGTAAATAGAAAGCCTTTCAAGGGTATGTATGTTATAAAGACGCGTAAGGGACTATTACTTTTGTTTTTTTCGAATGTGGGGATATTTGATAATGCCATACTGTTCTACAACTCCTAAGTGCAAGTATTTTTCCAACAGCAACAGAAACACTAGGTGGCACGCCCGTGATTCTGTGAGTTAGAACGTTGTGGCATTATGAAACATCCTGCATATTTTACCGGGTTGTATCCAACTGTAATAGGTTTTTAAGGGGAATTGGGGGACGCAAAATTTGGCTATTTGAGTGTGGGGATATTTGATAATGCCATGATTTTCTACTAAACTCCTAAGTGCAACAACTGCAACAGAAACACTTAGGTGGCACGCCCGTGATTCTGTGAGTTAGAACGTTATGGCATTGTGAAACCTCCTGCATATATTGGGGTGTATCCAATTGTAATAGTTTTTTTTTTTAAGGGGCAGGGGGAATTGGGGGGGGGGGGGACGCAAAATTTGGTTGTTTGAGTGTGGAGATATTTGATAATGCCATGATTTTCTGCTAAACTCCTAAGTGCAACAACTGCAACAGAAACACTTAGGTGGCACGCCCGTGGTTCTCTGAGTTAGAACGTTATGGCGTTATTAAAATTTCCTGCACATTTTATCGGGAAGTATCCAGATGTAATATGCTTTCTTCAGAGGAGTGGGGAAAAATTGGGGGGAGGGGCATATAATTTTGTTGTCCGAGTGTGAATGATTCTATATTGTGCCGGTAATGAATGCACCTTTAGCTTCTTTCCATTTTTTTTTTCGTGCGAAGACATTTATAAAAATTGTTCTTTGGGTGGCTCACTGACAAAAGAATGTTATTGTTCTATTGTCACATTTAATGTTTTGTCTTAATACGATGCGAATAGCCGCTGCGAGCTGTATATTAGTTTAGGCATTATAATACGCCCTTGTTTTTTGTGTTTTTTTTTTTGTTAAAAGCAGATTACGTTCGAATAGAACGTCGAAAGGCGTTCACGCAGGATGTCTGAATAACTTCCCACAGTAACATTTTGTTTTATACGTACAAATAAATGATCAAAAGCCCCTTTGGGCTCCGTGTCTCGTGTCACGTTTTTCGCGTCTTTTTATTTTTATTGTTTTATTGCTTGCTGGGGACTTTGCTGGCTGCAGACTGTCAAAGATTTCGGAAATTGAAAAGCCCACAGCTGACTTAAAGAAAAATGTAGACTTTTCACCCCCAAATGCATTATTCCTCTTTAGAACTTCATTCATCCACTTAAAATTATAATTAAAACTCCTTTTGTCGCTCGATTAAAGTTGCGTTGTATTGTAGCGTGACATTCACGACACAGTGACCACAATATACTCGCTATTCATTGTACACGTACAAACTCACTTGGACGTGTACGCCAGCTACGTGACGTGACGAGCTCAAAGAAGGTCTGCATTGAATAATGCTGGACACCTTAGCGAAATGGAGCTTTAAATACGCGCTTATAAATAGCAAGCAAAAACATTGTTTATCAATCGCTCGTCGTGCAGATTCGATCTTCGGATAATTTTGACGTTAGCGCCCGTCCTGCTTGCGGTTTATAACAAGAAACGTCTGCAGTCAATCAACATGAAAGGTTGTCACTTCGATGAAGAAAAAGAAACTGAATTTTATACGTGATCATTCCGCAATGAAAAAAAGTGCAGCCAGTTGCATCTGAAGTTCACACAGAAATGAAAAATGAGACAAAGCGAGCAATTGATATACCTTCTTTAGAAAAAGTGTTTAAATCCTCAAGTTAAAATTTTCACGCGTCGTTTACCCGAAATAACTGCAATCGCGGCTTCACGCCGTGACGGAGACAGACTAACTGCAAGCCAGAATATTTGAAATTTACAAAGGTTTACAATGTAATTCCGATGAAAGAACATGAAATTAATGTACTTCATTTTTTATATTTGTAATGAAATTATTTGTTAGCCTACAAAACAGGCGTGCACGTCGCACAAGCAAACTTGACTTCTCGGTGTGAAATGAACCAAATTGAACGATCAACAGATTAAAACATTGTTTTAAAGGGTTTTTCTCTCTACACTAATATCATCCGTTATTGTTCAGCTATCCGGCTTACCGGTAAAACTGTTATGTTTCTCAGTAAAAAAGTAAAATAAGACCAAATAAAATGCAAGCTGCGAGCGTCGAAGTTGTCAATCAAGACGAAATTCACCTACACTGCGAGTTAATTGGATTCACACATTTTTTTGTGATTCTGTTATATAATTACGTATGGCGTCTGTAGCAACGATGGCTTCCAACAGCGAACCAAAAAGTGTCTTATGCGGGTCCTCATGGAATTTTTTACTGTGGGTTATATGGTTAGTTTTCGAGCAGATTGGGGTCAAAAAGTCGATTTGTGATTTTTTTGCGACCTCCTTCGTGAGCAAAACTGAGCATGCGGGCAACTTAAGCGCGCGCTGAAATAACGCAATATGGCGCGTGCGATAAACATAAGAATTTTACAACGACTTCTCGAGGTTTTTGTCAAGGTTTAACAGGTATTTTATACCGGTAGCGCTCACCAACTTCGTCAAGACTTCGTCCATTGATGATAAAGGATGTTAATAGTACACCACGAGCAATTTCTACAATCCAGATTTCAGAGGTGTTTTCAGCTTTTTCTCGATGATGGCGTCGAGTACTGCACGCGCGAAAAAAATGGCGTCAGAGAGAATTTCTCAGCGCGCGCACTTGTGTCTCAGAAAAACTGTAGTAAGCCACCTTAGGTGCGTGTTAATAAGCAAAAAGTGTTACCTATTTTGCTTAATAACACAAAAGTAGCGTCTTTTTTGATTAACAAGCAAATTTGACGTGTCAAACCTGCTTATTAAGTAGAAAAGACGGGCAATTTGTTTAATAAGCGTAGGAAATCGAGTCCGGAAACAATCTGACAGTCCGGAAACAATCTGACTCCTGTTTTAAGTTAAAAACCTCTTCAAAACGTCGAGTCCAGACTATTAAAATCGTTTTTATCAGTGAAAATGCGATGTGACTAACTAGTTTGTGCTTATTGTTTTGGCTTAGAGGGGGGACCTCGGACTTTTTTTTTCACAAATCATACATATTTACATACATGAATTGCTTCGTTACACAGAGGACGGTTGTTGTTGCCGAGTTCCATTTTCTTGTTGTCGGAGTTTGTGGTTACAACACCAGACGAATCAAAAGCTTGAAAACAATTGTTTCCTTACTTTCATGCACCAAGAATACCCAGGCCCGTAGAAGGGGGAGGGGCAGGGGGGGGGGGGGCTCGAGCCCCCAGAATTTTTGGAAGTTGAAAAAACATTACAATAAATGAGTTAAAAAATATATAATTAAAACGAATCAATGTGCAACGAATAGTCTTAAATGCTAATGCTAAAAGTGCCTTTTATAATTTTACAACCTTTAACAGGGTTTGACATCTATTGAGTCACTAGCCACCTGGCAAGTGGGCTCCAAACATCTACTAGCCCACCGCACATTTTACCAATGTCTTTCTTCACCCATATCACCTTGACCCTGGCAGTATAGCTTTACTGTGAAGGACCTTAATGCCTTTAATAGCTAAGCGACTGCTGTGTATTTGCTGCAAGCTTTAAGCTCGTCATGTTGTTCTAAAACAAGTCTAAGGAACAAAACTGTTTTTATCTCACCAATCGAGTGATAAAAGTTACGCAAACGTTTACGAGAGTTAGGTAAAACAGGTCCGAAATTCGTAGCTTGGCTGTCGAAATGTTTCAATTTTAAGAAACCTAATGTAACTTTAAGGGTACTTTTTTAAAACTGATGCTATAAATCTGGTGGATGTTGCCAACAACTTTGTCGGCGAAAAAGCAAACAGGAAGCAGCTTTTTGGCAAATTGTCAACGAACGATGTCCCCCAAAAGGTGTCTTTTTTGACGAAATCGACACAAACTGTGGCATTGTGAACAGAGTTAGTATCTACATGAGTGTGTATTTGAAGGGGGGGGGGGGGGAGGCTTTGACTAGGCCAATTTGCTCGCAGCATTTATTTTAGCCTTGGTACGGGCCTGATACCACAAGTTACAAGTCAGTTTTTACAACAAACGCTTGAATACAATGACGATATGTCCCAGCCATCGTGCAAAACTTGGAATAGTGTCGAGTAGAAGCTGCAGCACAAGGGGCCAGGTCCCGGGTCATGGTAAAAAAAAAGGCTAGTGGACAAAACGTGAAAGAGGACTTGGGAAAAAGGGATCTGAAGTTATCTCACGCGAAGCTGGTTCGCTTGTAAAAGTTGGATCAGGTGAGTTTTATATTCCCTTGTGGTCTATCCGAATATTAGCCAGGTTATTGATGGAAGCCTCACTCTTCTCTTCGTCCTCATTTAGGTGTATGTAGAACGTGAAAGAGGCAACAAACGTTTAAGGGCAAGATGCTTGACGTATTTCTGTTATGATATCCTCATATCCATTACGATAAGTATGCTGGCTGCTGTGAGAGATCTCGCTCACTGGGAACCTGTCTCAGTAAGATTCGCAAACAGAAATTCAGGAACAGAACCTCATTTTTTGTTACCATGGTTACGTGCCATATTTCACAGTCTTCAAACAGCACTGGTGTGCTGTTAGAAGCCCCGCTCATTAGTCAGTCCGGATTGTCCCGATATATCGGGACAGCAATGACGTCATGAAGCTATTGTTCTCAAGGAAAATGGCGGCCGTTTTTCAAAAGTCACAAACACACAAAGAAATTTGTCGTTTCCAGTCTCTCACAGCATTCATCCGGGACTTTCAGCGAGCAAAAGAGAAGAAGAAGCATCGGTGGCCATTTTGGAAGTTGCGATATTTATATCCTTGGATTTTGCTTGTATTAATCGACGATGTAGTTACGACTTTTGCGGTCAGATTTTAAGGTAAGTAAAGAATAGGCGTTATTTTGTAGCATTCGCCCATTTTTTATTGAGCTGGTTTTATTTTTTACTAGTTCTAGTGTTGTTAAAGCTTCATCGTGCAAAATTTCACGAGTGTAAGCAACGTCGATTTTATGTAAGGTGTCTTTGAATATGAGGCTTTACGAATGTAGACAAACCGCTGCTGTCGTAATGGTTGTGTACTGCGTCGTTCCTTTGTGTTAACGGGAATCGTTTTCATTTTTATCTCTCTTAAGTACATGGAAGAGCACACACGATTGCTTGAGGCACTTTGCCGAATTTGTGGAGTTAAACTGAAAGGGAAAGAAAGGAAAGCAGAAGTCCTCAAATGTGCGAATGAAATCCGTGAAATTTGGAAAGTGTCTGTGCTGGCTGATTCACCCAATGTGCATCCCAAATACATTTGCATGAAATACAGAGTGAAATGCAGCAACAAAGATTACCTTGCTGGAAGGAACAAATGAGGCCCCCACTCTCTAGAAATTTTTATAAAGTTTATATACAATTTTCTTTACTTTTTTTGGAGTTTAAGAAACACTCTCTCACTCTTTATGTGTGGGCGGGGAGGGGGTAGTGTGGAGATTTTCTGTAACTACAAATTGTGATTGGTTTATAGCCATTTAACATTAAATGAAATGGAGACAGGAAGTGTTAATTTTATTTGGTAGTGTAAAACTTTCTTTATAGATTGTAAACGTCATTTCCGCAGGGAATGGAACTTTGCGTGATTTGTTTAGACATTTTGGGAGATCAGTTGAAATGACCTGATGTGCTACCTAAGCAGAAAGAAGATTAAGCAAGTAGGAAAAATGGGCTGTGAGCATTTCTCATTTTTCCAAAATTCCACGTCTGTTCACCAATTCGCAGATTGATTACTTAATTACAATGTTTACGTTGTCATCACTGAAGAAACTTGCAAGTCAACAGTTCATACATGTTCATGCAAGAATTTACTTCAAGCAAAGTTTTCCCAGATGAAACAGATCAACTCCCAAACCACTAAACCCTATCCTTTATAAAATCATGCTACAAAATAGTTTTCCTTACATCTGTTTTGATTGGACTTGCATGAAAATCAAATCAGCAGCAAGTGTATTTTCTTCCATTGCCTTTTCAAGAGCTAAATTGTGGGATAGTAATTTATGGTAATATCAGGTGTGATGGCCACTGTTTGTTGTTTGCTGAAACAATATTATATTTATTGTCACACTGATCATATCTGTAATTCTTTTCGGCAGGTCCTGCAGTTGGCAAAGCAGCAAAAGCTGAACACAGACAATAACCTATGTTAAACATGTTAACTGAATTGTGAAAATAAATGTTGAAGTCCAGTATATCTCAATCTGACCATTGATCATTTTGTGTTCTGCTCAAATTACTGGGTGATGTTTATTCCAACCCACACCGCTGTTGACAGCCTCTTAAGAATTTCATTGTGTAGTACTGCAGGATATTTTTGTGTCACATTTTGCTTTGGAGAAGCTGTAAATGAATTCAAAACACTGGGTGACTTGTAAAATAACCTGTAATTGCAACACAAAAAAGCCTTCTAAGAGTAAGCAATTCATTATCCATGGCACTTGGTAAATCTTCTTTTCTGCTGTGATCATTTGAGGGGGGGGGGGGGGGGGCACATGTACAGAAAACCAATATTCACCACTTTTCATTATTGGGAAATATGTCTCATCATAGTGCTCAGAGGATGTTACCAAATAGGTAGCTCAACTTTAGCTTAGTGAAATCAAATGATAAGCAGATGGAGAATGAACCGCGTGTCTAAAGTACACAGAATAAAACTTATATTCAAATATCCCCTTGCAAGACCTTATGTACGAAAAAAATAGGGATGATCGAGTTCACACGTGTGCAGGTTGCAATTTCTTTGTAAACAAAGCTTCTTAAAATGAGTGGCCTATTGGAAAATTATGAGCCCTTTGGAAATGCCACAAATAATGAATGTTTTGCCGACACAAATTGTTTATTTCATGCCAAGGTAAAACAAACGCATCGTTCGAGTCAATATCAAACCAACTATAAAAGCCAGAAGAAATTTTGATTGCACTGAGTCATGAAATAGATGTCTTGATGTACTGGTATGTCTGATAAACAATAAGACGACTGAAGAAAAGATCGACGATCGACAGAAGGCTTATATATATTTTTGATACATTTTCTTGTTGCGAAACGCATCGGTTACATCTTTAAGAATAAACTCGGTTCTACGAATGTAAAACATTGCTTACCCGGCTATTTGCATGCACTTCAATAAAACTTTAATCGAAATGAGATGTTTGATCTGCGTGCAAGTTTTGTCGCTCCCATGGCCGTCCTTTGTGTTGGATTTATGCGGTAAATGTGGATTTGAAAATACTGGGCTTGCTCAAAAGATACGGTTGAGCGATAAAATAACTTCGTATTCTCAAAATATTCCTCACAAGTAGCAAAACAAGACATCGGGAAATCATCGCTCAGTTCTGCCTTCATCCGCCATTTTGAAAATGGACGCTTGTTTTGATACATGATCCGTGAATCAAAAGTGGGCTTCTCATTGGCTTAGAGGTCAGTCGGCCCTGTCCTTAAATATCGGGATATCCTGGACTGTTAGTCAGGACACACTAATGTAGACTATGTCAAACAGCTGACAAGAGAGCACAGTTAAAAACTTCGATCGCACCCATTTGTTATGAAGAGAGAACCCTTCCTGTCCAAAACTCCATCCAACCCTTCAACAGCGAGCTGACTTTCACTCCGGCCTGATATAACTGTGCCTTGTACCGGTCCTGTGCCAGCTGAGAACCAGCAGACTGACACCAATGATCAAAGGTAGAATACCCGCTCGTCAATTAACAAAAGGGAGCTCCTTGTAGTTATAGGTTTTCCCCGTATTAAAGTTGGGTCTAGTCAATAATAGCGCCACTTCTGTTGCACCACTCAGTTGGAATTGCGTTTCAGACTACTAGTGTAGCAAATATAATTTTTAATGGTTGTAACAACACTGGTAATAAGTAAGAAAGACACACAACGCCATTAAAACCACGAATAATCCCTGCAATTAACACTGTATGTTATTTTACTTCACCTCAAAGGTTTTGCCCTTCCCATACCCCTAAAATGCCTTTGATATGCATTGCGTGACAAACCAAATACGCACGCGGCGCCATCCACGTTTGGTCGCAATTTAGCAGTCAAATCTGATAATGCTTTTGTGCACTGAAAACTGAGCAACAATCGTATTAGATCAACTGAACCGTTGAGTAACATGCCGTAGTGCAGAAAGACGTCGAACACTTTACAAGAAAAGATGGTGTCGTTGAGCTGTTCGACCGTTTACAATTAAGTTGACCCAATTGGCGGTGTTCATTCGGCTCATTGGACGTCATCAGCAGGGCCAAAATACGACGAACGGCAAGAGAATCACACGAAAATGGCCTCTGGACCTGTCCTCTACAGGAAATGAGGTTTGAGCGTTTCGAAGTGTTATTCTGTTTGACGTTTTCGATCTCATAAGGGCCGAAAAACACATTAAAATATGTGCGTGATTCGTGAATGGAATGTTGCCAGGAAAGGTCAAAAACCTGTATTTTAACGAACTTTGAAAAGCTCTCGCGTCGCTCTCAATCATTTGCCCAAAGAAATTTTTGCAGCAATCCTGAGAACATCTTTTCTTAGTTCAACAGCCAGAAGCTGAATCGATTTGAAGGTTTAGCACATGGTGAAAAATAATTTAAATCACTACTTTTCCTGATGGGAAATGTATACTTTCAAAATTAAATTATTTCAAGCACAAAGAACAACGCAGCTTCTACCAAAATCATTTTTGTAAGCTCTTGAGAGATTGCAAAAGTAGATTTGGGTTTTTTAAAGACGACAGAGGGATTTGTTTCCTTTTTCTTTTAAATTAATAATAATAATAAATTAAATTAAATATTTTTTAAGAAAGTCTAATGTTATTCCTGTCGTTTTCAGCACCAGGAACGACTCCAAGTCCAGGTGAGTGCTGATCTTAAAGGCAAAGGACAACTTATCGGTCTTTCCTTCCCAATCGTCTCAACCCCTTTATACAATGTATTTTCCATTTCTGCTCATACTCCAAGTGCTTTATCCTTGTTTATCGAACATAACACGGGGTAGAGGCAGGCAGCCCCTCCAAGTTTTGTATAAGAGAACCTTGTAACATGCCGTTACGTCCTTTGGTCGTGATGAAGTGGGGTCGCCTGTGGTTGCAATAATGATAACAAACATGGCCGACATAAGGTTAACTAACTCGCTATGTTTTGAAGCTAAAGATACCTTTTCCTTATTTATTCCCAATTTTTAAGATAAAGCTTTTCATCAAACACAGTTACGTCATTATTAGTGTAATTATTATCATTATCATGGCTCAGGAAAAAAATAACCAAATAAAAATCCTCAAATAAAAGAAAACAAATTTATATTTCTTTGTATTTACAAGACCGAATTCTTGTGTCTGCGGGCACAATTCACAATTAATCCCTTGTTTACTATGGGCTACATTAATCAAAAAGGTCCTTTTTTATTTTTAGAAAAAATAAAGAAAGAAAGAAAGAAAGAAAATCGTATGGCTGATTGTATATATAGTGGCAGTTTTTCTGTGTATTTTATTACTTACGAGATCATCTATATAGTTCTCGAAACGTGCATTATGTCATACCAGTATGGTTTTTTTTTCAGCACCAACTCTGCCTTCTACCCTAGGTAAGTGCCCGCTAAAAAATAAATGGATTTCATTGTAAACTCAGATAGTGTAAAATTGTGTGAAAGCGTTGTGCCTCCGGAAAGATAGCATATTGCTCCCTCCATAAAATATTTGTTGTACTTGTTATTATCTTTATCATTTTATTTTACCTTCTCAGCGAATTGTGCTTTGCCAGATACCAACCCCCATTAGTTTGTCATTTATTTTGTTGCGGGGACAACTCGCTTGAACAGTTCACACTAGGCGACATTGACAATTTGTGTCATTTCGTCCCCGCCACCTGACGCACGAATTCAAGGAGGTTGAATTCGTGCGTCAGGTCGCAAGGACAAAATGTGTTCGCAACGACAGCGTTGAGCATGCCACACGAGGGGAATTGTCGCTGCAACCTGTCCCCGCGTTAAGTCGGTTGCGACTCCACAGTATTTTTATCGCTTACTTAATAAATGATAAATTGCTTGAACCATGGTAATGATGTTAATCGTATTTTGTTTTGTTTTGTTTGTTTTTCAGCACCAACCCTGACTACTACCAAAGGTGAGTTCAGAGCCAACTAGGAAAAAATAAATACAATAAAAAAGCGTGGTTACACTGGCAGCATGTTGCTCCTTTCATAAAATATTCAATGTATCTTTGTTCGGATTAATTGCCGATACTGCGAAATCAGAATACCCGAATTAGTACTCACCACGTATTTATCACAGATCAACCCCCTATCCCCAAGAAGACCAGGCTTGCTACTTTTACACGACCATTAGATAAATTGTTTATGCCATTAGGTGAATCGCAACGAAGTGCAAACTGGAAATTGAAATCTTATACTGATGATGAAGAGCAACATACCTTATTATATGAAATTAACGCTTGTGTTAATTAAGGTATTTGAAATTAACGCGACTTAAATTAACGCGAATCAGGGGACAATTACTCACCAATAAAGTAAATTAACGCAAAAGAAAGGGGCAAATTTTCAAAATAAGGAAATTAACACGATTAGCCCAAAGAAACACTTTGTGGTCACAACTGGAACAAATCTATTTTATGACTGAATTTAAATTCGAACGGGAAAAACATATCTGCAGGTGTGTGGGGCAGTTTCTTTATAGCGGAACTCCTTTGCGGCCGAAGGCCGCAAAAGTGGAGCCCCATACTCATACTAAGAGGCATGCTCGTAATTTTTTATGGTCATGGCAAGCGGAATGGCTCGCGGGCGCGTGCGCCATACATACGTACGTACATCGCATTTCATGACATTCTTACATGAGGCAATTTTCGCTGGAAGAGCAGAGACGAAGGAAAAAAGACGGAGATAGAGAACAACAACGGGAAAGAAGGAGAAACGCCACTGAAGAACAGCGTCAAGCACCTGGTCAAGCAGAGTGGAAACGAAAACGAGAAAGACGAAGGAACAGTACAGCAGAGAGATAAAGGCAACTAGAAATAAGACGGAACGGTACTGAAGAACAACGCCAGAGGAAAACTGAGAGACGCCGACAGAGAACTGTAAACATGTCGGGTACAGTTTTCTTGATTTTTAGCGGAGCCAGCGCGCTAGCGCGTCAGCGGAGCTCCATTGCTAAGGAAATTTGGTAATCTATCAAGCCAAAAAATTTTGGTAGTGACGTGTAGTCACGTGACCGTCCGTCCGTACATCCGTCCGTCCGTACGTCCGTCCGTCCGCACCACAGGGATACCAATACACTTCCTACACTGGATACTGGTGTTTTTCCTGGCAAAATGTGTTCGAAACGCCGTAAAAACCATGGTTGTGGACAGAAAAAACCAAAAAGCACTAGCTCTGCTATATTTGGCGTCGAAACCGCTGCGAAAAGCTGGGAACTCAAGCGGTGTGCCGACCGAGTTTGAACAGAACCGACGAGGCAAATTTGAACTTTTTGCCTGAACTTTATCGCCGAATTTCTTTCGCCTAGATTGAACTTTTCCCCTTCCACCAAAAAGACAACTGAGTGTTCTTTTGAACTTTTTTTTTCCACTAACAAATTTGTTTTTGACTTTTGTTGTCTTTGCTTGTTTTGCTACAACGCGGGTCAACATGCGATTTCGCGCCGAAAACACACGGGATTCAGCACAGGCAGGAGCCCATTACCCGGAGCGTGCAACTTCCATACTGCGTCTGTGAAACGGCGTTTTCACAGGTAAATTTATTTTTAGATAAGCCTTTCGCGCGAATTGGCTTGAAATAGCCAATCAAAAAGCGATTGCATAATAAATAGTTAATACGAACTACGACAACTCGTTAATTAAAATTAACTACGAACACAATGTCAAACGCCCATGGCCTAGTGGACTAGTTACCGGCATCTCACGCCGACGAGAAGGGTTCGACACTCAGCGGGAGCAAGGATTTGTTTTCTTTTTTTTTCCCTTCGTTTTTTTTTTTAATAAAACGACTTGGATGAGAGTATTTTCACAAATTAATAACTGCCAGCAAAAACAAAACAAAAAACAAAAGCAAAAAACAGACAAAACAAAAAGGGGGGCTCCGCTTTTAGGCTTGGCTAAATCTATATATTAAACAATGTGCGTTAAATTCTGCTGGAATATAGGAAACCTATTGTTTTCGAGGTGCCAAGAATGCCTGGACTGGACTCAGAATTTGAGATATTAAACTGATGGAAATCAAGGTCGCGGAAATTAACGTTCCACTTAATTAACATCGCGGAAATTAACACTCCGCGACTTAAATTAACGCGAATTTTTACAATTCGCGTTAATTTCATGGAGTGTTAATTTCCTATAATAAGGTATGCCACAGTTTTTATTTGTCATTAACAATGTCTTTATCGTAAACATTATCATTATTTTTATGATTACTATTATTGTGATTATTTCATTATTTTTAATTTTTCAGCGAACTGCGCTTTGCCTGACAGCAACCCCCAGTATTGCCGACTTTTACGTCCTTTGTGTACCACGAACGTCATTGTCAGTCTATTCTGTAGGAAGACCTTTACCCCTTGCTGAGCACCCCTTGAGTGACCGAACAAACATATAATGGAGTTTGGAATTAAATTTTCGATGAATATAAATAGCTTCCTGTTTCTCTAACACGTTGATCCGGACTTCTCTTCGGATGACATCGTCTGCTTTTAATCTGCTTTTTGATGAGACAAACTTGTAAGGTAATTTGTTCAATAGAATAAAACAGTTGCTTTGTCAGATACCCTGCAGTTTATTTCATATTTTGCAGACCTTAAATACGCTTAGCTATTATTCAAGCGAAATTAAAGTTACAAAATTTGCGAATTGTCCTGAAATTTATCAAGCAAAAATTTAATGTTTCCATGGCAACCGCAGTTATTTGTTTTAATGAACCTTAAACTCCTTAATTGGAAGCTTAAGACACAGGTTTCTTTGTCCAAAGTCTGAATATAATAATATGGCAACGTCAAGGTTGTTGAACAGGGACTTTCCTACACCAATTTGTTTCCAGATAAATTTTACAGAAAGTCATAGCCTTTTTGTGGCTTTAACTTCTATTTTTTTTTAGAAGCATAGAAAGTCCCCGCAGGCAGATTCCGCCCCAGTATACCCCTCACCCGGTCTGAATAGGGTTAATGTTGTAACAGTGAGTTAAGACTAAGCGGAAGTAAAGCTAATCTAAAATAGTTTTTCGAGAACGCTCCTGTCTATAATTATACCTAATCGTTCCTTTTTGGTACGCTTCGGGGGCTTCATGGCGAGACCAAACGAGCCTGATATGCTGCCAAAGCGTACCAGAAAAGGTGGGATTAAATATTTACCGTATCCAAATTCGTGCAGGTGCTAAAACCCAGCCGGTTATTTTTCTCAGTTACCGTGATCAGTCAGGCGTTCTAGTCATATGGGGCGTGAACTGTGAGAATAATAGTGCGTTAATACTCCTCTCTTACTTCTCATCTGTAATCTTTTAAATTCTTTTGTTTGGAGTTTCATTTTCGGAATCTTGGAAGTCCATCTTAAGAGAGAAATTTAGAAAATCCGGCTTCATTTTGAAACAAAAAAGTTTCAGCGCTGTGCGTAAACGTACACGCGAGCGCCTGCCAGTGTAACGGCGTCCAATTTTGGCACGAGATTGTATTTTTTTTCTCTGATAGCGTTAAACAAATTACTTTCTCGTGTGACAAATGTATTAGTTGTTTGTTTCGCTGTATTTCTGTTGTAATTTTCATCTCGTAAGTCTACAAAAAGTGCGAGTTTTAGAAACTGTCCATGATATTGTAGGATATCAGGGCAGTGTCTTGTTATCGCAGAAAATCATGACAGTAAACAAGGCTTCTGATTGGCTAATTCACAATTTGGGTACGGGGATTACATGTAACTGACTTCATTAAAACATTGACGCCACTTTCTCAGCCAATCAGATGTACACCCAAAGCCGAATTGTGCCTTGCTCATCTGCGTTTTCTTCCCGCGCTTAATGCTTGTTTATGTCGCCTTCCCCAGCTGCAATTAATACGACTTGGTGAATATACTCTAGTCAATTGTTTGGTCAACAGTCGAGCTTTGTTTGCAAAAAGCGCTGAAAGAAATTATTGATTTATTGATTAAATCATACAAAGTCAAATAAGATTAATTAGCAACGATTCTTTCGTTCGTTAAACTTTAGCAAACGTGAGGGCGCGAGAAAAAAAAGGCGGGCCCAGACTAAAATACAAAAGAAAAGTAATGCAAGATAAATTTATAACAGATGGAGGAAGGGAGGAGAAGGGTTGAACTCGCAGAGCGTTAGGTCGGGAGACAAAGAGGACGAGCACGAGGAACACGCCACGTCTTATAACTAAATGAAACGAGGCTATGCATTTTCCGTCCAAAATCGTGACTATTGCCCAATAAACTTTCTATTGTTATTTAAGTCACCGGATAGTCTAGTGACTATTGCTAAATCCTTTTTGTGGATTGTACGTAGAATTACGTTAAACACAAAATACACTCCATCCCCCTCCAGTTGAACCCTGCTTACTACCATTCTTTCCTTATTTACCATCTTGGTTAAATTTTAATAATTACGGTAAACAGTGAATTCAACATAAGGGGAAATAGATAATTATAGAAATAATAGAAATCTATATGTAATGGTCGATACGAACTTAATGGCCTCGATGAGTGGGGTGGACGGGCAGAAGGTATGTGAGAGAGCGGCAACAAAGGAGAAAGCAGAATAGCACAGCTCCACGGTTGCATGCATTTCTTTCCTTATATTGTAGACAATTGTGTATCGAATTGTTGCAATTAAAATGACATTTATAGCATATTCATTTTTATTTCAGCAATGAACCAACAGATCTGGCAGTTCCCGTTGTATCAGGGCACCGCAATCCTCATTGCCTCTGTGTTACCTTTTCAAAGTTTCAACTACTTTAAACTGATTTGAATAGATCTTGACCAGCAGTAATTAACATAACTTAGGCAGCATGATTCTTGTGCTAACTGAGAAGACATTGACCTAACTGGTGTAATAACCTGAAGTGAAAAATGGCACACAAAATAAGTTTTCAAGCCATTAAAGGACATTCATGGAAGAAGTTAACCCTGTCTAAGCAATCATTTGAAAATAGAAACGGAAAACGCTCAAGCAACGAATCTTAACAATTTCAACAATTTAGCTAGAAAATTAAATTTAACTTGTTCCAGATACTAAAGCCAGTATTAAAATCATACCATTGTTCCATGCTGTGAACTCAAGCATGATCTCCTCAAACGTGTTATCGCTTAACTGACCTTTGTTTCTGCTCTTTACCAACAATATTTACAAAGATTTTGTCTCCTTCACGTAGAAGTTTTGAGTTTGTTATTGAAACTGGTTTGTGAGGGCTTAGCGAGCCACGTTCGGAGACTTAAAAGGGGTCGCTGTCACAGAAAATAATATATATATATATATATTTTTAACAATCTCTGAGACAGTTTTAGTTTAGTGGTAAACTTGTGATGGAAACTAATATTTTGAGGTATTGTAGATTAAATTGTTAGTGGAATCAACCCAGGTTTGTAGTCAGACAACTACAGAGCAATCCCAACTGATCATCTTCGAAACAGGTATTCACAATGTCAAAACTCTTTGTAACAGTGTGTGCGTCACAATTGACGTTCTAAAGCAAATCTTGATGCCTCAATTCCGCACTTCCGAAAAACCCCTGACGTTAAGTTAATTAATCGTCCATCGAAATAATTTTTCGTGCAAAGGTGCATGAACATGTGTTTCTTTGTTAAACTTTAAAAACGAAGGACGCTCAAAGAAAGTAGCCGATATCCAACATTTTAACAATGGGTCAATATTTTGAAGCGGATTGTTATCATTTGAAATGTTATGGGCAGTCATTAACTCACTCGTGTGGATTGTACATTTATAGCTAACTCAGTGTTACACTATTTCATTATCAGTTATTTCCATTGACACGAAGCAATCTATCTTGGCGTTGTTTTAGCACACAAAAAAAAATTTTTTTTTCATGCTTTTGTGCATAACTGAGAAAGCATTAAATATAACTAGAGTACCGTGACATTGGCCCGATTTATACTAGAGACGGATCATCCGTCCAGACGGATCATCCGTCAAGACGAATCATCTATCTAGTATAAACACGGGACGAACTATGATACGAACTATCGTTGCGTCTCGTAGTTCGTCCCGTATTTACACTAGGCGGATAATTCGTCTAAGCGTGACGAAAAGGAATGGGTACAAGTCAAATCGTCACCTTGCCGACCTGATTTTGAGTACTTCGTCTTCTGCCCGTATTTATACAGACAGACGGATCATCCGTCCAGACGAATTATCCGCGGTAGTTCGTCTGTCAAGACGAACTACCGTGATAGTTCGTCTGGACGGATGATCCGTCTGAAAGCCCGTATTTATACACTGACGAATTATAAGACGAACTACGGGCCATTGAGTTGAAGACGAAATACGCACGAAATGTTTCAAAGCAATTAAACGACAAAAATGGCAAAAATCAAATTCTATGGTTTTGCAGTAGTTTGAAGATAGAAAAAGTAAACCTTTCGAGCAGCAATATAATTCTGTATAAAACGAATTTCTTAACTGAGAAATGAAAATTAAATTGTATCGATATCTCAATTCAATGGCGGTATCATGTCATCGATCGTTCCACGCTGTTTACTCGACCTTAACCGTCATTTAACATGTTTCTTGCTGCCACTGTTTGACTGGCATTTGGTCCTTGCTTCATTGATATATTATTGACAATGATTATTGAAGTTTTCACTTAGTAATTTTGGATTACTCAAAAAATTGGCTACTAAATTCTCAGTGAGTTACGCCTGGGGATTTAAGCCGTGCCTACTGTCACGGAAGATCAGAGAACCAATAATATTTGAACAATCTCACAAACAATTTTGGTTTAATGGTAAACTTGTGATCTGAATTTCATATTTTGAGGTATGGTAGATTAAACAGTTAGAGGAACTAATTCAGGTTCAGGTAGTGAAACAACTACAAAGCAATCCCAACTGATCATATTCGAAACAGCTATTCACATGTCAAACCTCTCAACGTATTATAAACAGAAGCAAGAGCTTCCTTGGTGAAATTGTGTTCGTCACCTGACTGACGTTCGTAATTCAAATTTGTATCCCTCAATGCCACACTCCTAAAAAAAGAAAAAGCCAGACCCTATATTTAATTGATCGTCCACTGAAATTGATACATTTTCGTGTAAGAGTTGTATCTGTTTCATTGTTGCACTTTTGAAATAAAGGGCGCTTACCTAAACGAATTCAACCTATATCCAACATTTTCAACGAAGGGTCAATATTTTGAATCATTGTCACCATTTGAAACGATGTCGCTTTTTAAAAGTAGACTATCATAATTCGATGTTTGTAACCATATTGTACACACAGAACTAATTTAAATTATCACACTATTTTAGTAACAGAGGTTCTCCTGTTTACAAGAAGCAGTGTATATTGCCACCGTTTTAGATTATCTAACTTTTAATCTTGGTGTTTCAAAGTCATCTGGTGATTTCAATAGATTTTGGCTACCAGTAACTACAGCTGCTCTTTACCAATTTAATTCTGAGTTTGTTATTGAAACTGGCTTGTGAGGGCTTAGCGAGCCACGTTCGGAGACTTAACAATTTCAACTATTGAAGGGTTGGCTGTCACAGAAAACAATAATTTTTTAACAATCTCATACATTAGACAGTTTTAGTTTAGTGGTAAACTTGTGATCGAAACTGATATTTTGAGGTATGGTAGATTAAATTGTTAGGGGAATCAATCCAGGTTTGTAGTCAAACAACTACAGAGCATCCCAACTGATTATCTTCGAAACAGGTATTCACATGTCAATACTCTTTGTAACAGTGCGTGTGTCACAATTGACGTGCTAAAGCAAATCTTGATGCCTCAATCCCGCACTCCAGAAAGAACCCTGACGTTGTTGTTAATCAATCGTCCATCGAAATAATTTTTCGTGCAAAAGGTGCATGAAAATGTGTTTCATTGTTAAACTTCAAACATGAAGGACAATCGAAGAAAGGAGAAAGGAACATTTTTAACAGTTGGTCAATATTTTGAAGCGGATTGTTATCGTTTGAAATGTTATATAAAAACGGGCAGACATTAACTGATTGTACATTGATTGTACGTCAAAAAAGGTTTTTTCATGCTTTTGTACATAAGTGAGAAAGCATTAAATATACTACTAGAGTACTCAAAAACTTAAGTTGAAGACGAAATACATGTACACACGAAATGTTTTAAAGCAATTAAACGACAAAAATGGCAAAAATCAACTTCTATGGCTTTGCAGTACTTTGAAGATAGAAAAAGTAAAACTTTCGAGCAGCAATATAATTCTGTATAAAACAAATTTCTTAACTGAGAAATTAAAATTAAGAGTGAATGTCAGTAAAAATCAAAAAATCAATTTGTCTCATTCTTTGTCTACAGGAACCTTAATGTATGTAAGAAAGTGAAATGGGGTTAACTTCTTGAAATATTCTGTTAACCGGGAATAAACGGTTATACGCTGGAATGGAGGAGCCAGAACTTCAATTTGTAATTGTATAGCTCCTTCGAAGTTGGCCCATGGAATTAGACTGTCAGATCCCAATGCTCACTCGAGAACTAGCAAGTTTGTCCTTAGCCCCCCAACGCAGTCGTTTTTAGGGGAGTCGTGTTACCCTCCTCCCCACAAACGAGGAGGGTAATATGACTCCCCTAAAAACGACTGCGTGGGAGGCTAGTTTGTCCTAAGCTAGCAAGGACTCCTGTGCTGAAAAGGATAGACTTTCGAACAGAAGCCCAACATGCAGCCAGACTTCTGTTTAGTGTTCTCTTGCTCCTAGACTCGAAGTTGGTGTAACAACAATATTGCTGATACTGTTGAACGATACGCTCTGATATTCTCGTTCTAGCTGACAACGTTTGGAATTCTTATTGTCTCACATGTTGGCATTTTCAGGAACTTTTTGCTAAAAGGGAGATCCTAAAAATACCTGGGGACTCGTAATAAATGAAGTCAAGTCTTTGCGGGTTCAATTCGCATTCTTCTGGTCTCATTACAAGGTACAGGAGCAGCCCTCCCATGAAACAAGTTATGGAGTCGCGCGATATTGTAGGGATAGCTGGTGTTCATTAGGAAGAATTCTCGTAACTCATTGAGAGACAAATTTTCTGCCATCAAAGACAGTATTTGCCGTCGAGTACTCCAGTGTTGCGCGTTCAAGTAGCTTTGGGCACATGCCTCGAGAAATTTCACTTCTGTTCGCTTCTACTACTGACGTTGTTTTAGACAGCATGCATATGCAGGAGGGTGAGTAAGGGCTCCGTCCAAACAAACCATCGGCTTTGACTAAATGTGGCCTGGTTACTGCAAAAAAACAAGTTCCTCGCAAATCTGAAACCACACAAATATATTTATTTACGTTGTACAAAGTAGATTTGTACGTAGTTCACAAACAGGGAACAGTATAATATCCACTAACTAGCCTACCCGCATATTTGCCGCAACGCAGGAAAGAAATTTGAGTCTTGTGTGCGCAGGTTATCCTCTTACTTTTCCGTCCTGAAATAGATCCTCTCATACACCTCACCCGTACCATCCTGTTATCCTCTCAACATCGTTTTTTTTAGGTTTTTTAGCCTCCGTAACAAGCGTTTCCATAGGGTTTTCCGCAGGTTGGAAGTGTTTTTTGCCTTTTTTAACGCGTAAAAATTGGGGCGGGTGCACTTTTTCCGCGCTCGCCCCATTGTTTACTCGGAAACGCTTGCTACGCAGGTTATGTTTTTTTCGGCCATTTTTTGTTTCAGTATCATGATCAAGTTGTAAAAATAGATCCCAGATTATATTCAGAAATGCCAAAAAACTCAATACTTACGGGTGACCGCTGAGCTAGTCTCTATTTTCTTATAGTTTTAAGTAATTTTCTTTTTAGGGTGGGGGGGGGGGGGGGAGTTGGAAGCAAGGGACAGAAGAAGAGAAGGAATGAGGTCGATTAAAAAAATAGCAGAATGGGAAGTATTTATCCTGAAAATTCGAAAAGCTAGGACAATAAAACTATAATCAATTACCAGGAACGATCGGGATAAGTTGTTTTGTTAGTTCATACAGCTTCCTGGAAGTTAGCAAGTCAATCTCCCTTTCCGCTTGTGGTACCTGCTTTCTATGGCCCAAAATTTTCTGAGGAACACAACATGATTTCTCGTTCACCCCCATCCTATCTCAAGACTTGATCAGTAGAACGGACAAATGGCAATTTCCGAAAAATGCTTTGGATTCTGAAAAATTCCACATCTCGCTTAAATCAAACCAGCTTCCTTTTCAACCCTGGAGACTGCAAAAACGTCTCGTTTGCATGATGATATTGGTATGTCCGCAGATGAACAATTTCTGTCGCCAGTTAGGCCATCCCCACCAACCCAATTTTTTTTCAACAACTCCAAAAAAAAAATTGAAACTTCTGATGTAGTTTCCCTCTCCATTTCCTCTGTTATTTCCAAGTTTATGCTTTGTACACATTTCAAAGTGACTACATGTGAATTAGCCTGTTCCCGACTGACCCTCCCACATTTACAAGAGAGAGGGCGATGGGAAACAAAACAATTCATGGGGATGGCTTTAACTGCGCCGCAAACACCACCTGCAAAGACGAAAAATGAACAAAACATTCTCTATCGAAGTTGGGACCCTTTTTTGATTAATAGTTTTTGCCACTAGTATTTTAAACAAAACAAAGAGGTTCTTAGCTTTCTTACTTGGGTAACAATGAGTGTTTCCCATGAGCAAACAATTGTGCGTGTTTCAGGTGTTTCTTCAATAGTCGAGACTTACAAATAATAATTTTTCGCGCCTTTTTCTAGTTTACCGTTTGCTTTGTTGTTGCATTAGGGACGAACCATTAGAAAAGTTATGGGTGGGGGGCGAAGAACAAAAAAAAAATAATAATGCAAGGGAAAGTTATGAGAAAAAAATCATACACAGCGAGTAGCCCAGAAAAGAAGTTCTTGAATAGGGAAAAAATATCCCTGCAAGGGAAATGTCAACGAAAAAAAAAATTGTGCAGCTCGAAAATTCCCTACCCCCGCCTCACTTTTCTCAGTTATGGTACGTCACTTTTAGTAAGTTCAATTTACGTATAACTGCATGTTACGTGACACGTCTATTTTGAGTAGTCACGCGGGAAAGAATTGGAACAGTTGGTATTGTTTCTTGACTTGTTTGAGTCCAAACCAGAATGATAGTGCACCGTAAAAAGTCTATAATGAGAACTTTTAAAGTAAAAAGTGCTTGTGGAGAAAATCAACTAGGGATGTTTGCAAGACTTGGCTTTACGTGTTATCGACACCTGAGAGCCGCCACGCTGGTAAGTCTCATAAACTGAGTCAGTGATCTTAAACACACCAGTTTTGAGGAGAATTTCAAGACATCGGCAAAACGGTTTGATCTAAAGGTCATTTTATTGCTGTGAGTCCCGGTGAAAGTAGTTTTGGTTTCGTGCTGTGTGGCATAATTCAATTACATGTAACCGAGCTTGCGTGTACAAAATTACAATCATGACTATGTTCGGTCGTCGCGTGTAATCGGTCGATTTTAGCTGTTTTAGTTGTACACATTTAAGCTTTATTTAACGGGAGAGATGCAAAACAACATTATTTAACTGATTCACCTAATTTGAGTGATTTTAATCAGATATAAGCTGTTACTGAACGGAAGATTTCCGTGTTTATCGCATGCCGCACTTTTAATGTTATTGAATTGCGTCATGGCGTCACTTGTGTTTTGCCAAAATTCAGTTGGCGTTCGCATTGATAAATGAGAAGGTCCCAGAAATACAAAACCATAACTTTTTAGAACTATGTTTCAAAACTCTAAGTTTACAATACTAGACATTTTGATGCACTACCACATACATTTCTACGAAGCTGTTTCGGGCATGCTTTTGCGTGTAATCGAACGGCTGAAAATATAACTTCAAAATTTGTGCTTTTTTTCTTCAGGAAGACCCTGAGACTAAAAAGAACACCATATCCCAATTAAATAAGACCCAGTGTGTATATTTGTAACTGTAGAAGTCTGGCTGTTGTATTTTCTTTCGAACGGCAATCTTGCAAAAAGTGCGAAATTTCGGGCTCACGCACCGCCAAATTCGATCAGATGGTTTTTAACCGTTAATATTCTTGAAAATGGATGTTTAAAAAAACTAACCCCATTTTACTTTGTTTAGTAACTTAAACTTGCTGTGGACAAAAAATGAGCGAAATCGATTTTTTGACCGTGGCCGCGATTTTACGGTGTTTCTTTGATTTTTACTGACATTCACTCTTAAGAGCGAATGTTACCAACGGTCAAACGTTTGGTGGCAGCAAGTCAAAAATCAATTCCGCTCATATTCTTATGTTAGGTAGACCTTAATGTGAAACAAATCACTGCATAGTTCGTTTGGCTGAATATCGATTTATTTTCAAGAAAATCGATATTAACGGAATTCGCTCAAAAGACCGCTTGTGAAGCTCAAAATTTAAGGCAAATCTCGAAGCTTCGCGTGACAAAATGAAGCAATCCAGAGCAATAAAAATTAACCAAACTTGTAGAACGGTATTTAAATATATGTCAAAAGCAATTTGAGCAATTTCTGCTGATTTATTTACGAGCTCTAATTAAATTTATCCGACATACTTTTGACTAGATAAAAAGTATATCAAGTTTAACCCCTAAAAAAAGTATGTGGTACCGAATATTATTCGTCAAGAATCTGGATTTCAAGAGGAGAAGGGATGTTCTTTTGCCTCCTAAAAGGATTTTTTGGGGAAATTTATTGACGCGATGTTATAGAATTTTAAAGTTGGACAAAATGCGTTGATTCAAGCGATCAGAAAAGTCAGCCTAATTAACTCAGTGTACACATACACAAACAACTTCACGTTTACCGCAGGTTTTGATCATCCAACAACCGATTTTAACATAAAATCCTCTAACCTTCATGTTGCTGTATGACAGATGAGAGCTGTGGTCCTTGTTCATGATAAAATTCAAGCAAACTACAAGGAAACTTGACAGGATATCGCAACTTGCCATGGCGTTTCACCGAACATCCGCCGTTTTTGATGTGAGGATTCTCTTTTCCTATTTTCGTTAGAAAACAGGCTTAAGGTGTTGTACATAAGATGTCTTTCCTTTCAAACTAGCTCTGAACTGAACAGCGAAACAAGAAGTCGTTAATACAAAAACATCTGTTACGTGCTTTGGGTGATGCCGCTAATTAATTTAGAACGAGTTTTTGTGAAATCGACTACTGCATGTATGTACCGCAGTAACGAAATTTTGGGTGCATCGGGTGACTTTGGGGAATTAGGTTTAATTTTTTTTTCAAATAAGCTATTTCTGTCTTCCTACGTTTACTACGTTAAGGACTGAGCGAAGATTCTCAGTAGATTGGGTTCGATGAGTACTTTGAAATCTGTGCAACTGAAAAAAGCGCACGTTGGTTGCGTGACATACCCCAGACTGAGCTTTTACCTGATGGGCAGGGCGAAGGGGTTTTAAAAAGATATTCTCTGTTGGTTTTCCAAGAAGTCGCACAGTTAATGAACGCTATATTACATACTATGGCTAGATTAAAATACAAAGTCAGGCATGAAAATTTCCTGTTCGGTCTTAAAATTCTTTTTTCGTTTTGTTGGGGTGAGGGTGGGGAGGGGCTGGGGCTATAGGTTTCGGGGAAAGAAGTTTTAGAGAACACTGAATCGACTGATTGTATCGATTCCTGGCATTCAAAGACTTTAAAATAGGGCAGTGGTGATACCTTAAACCTCCTTTCTCTTTTTACCTGGTACTTGTTCGTATTTACGTGCTAGTGTACATTTAACGCACAAACACTTATTTACGGAGAAGAGCATTAATAAGAAATCAAAACTCGCACTGGTTCTCAGGGAATAAATTTAATGATCTGCAAGATTGTTAAGAGCTTCGTCCTGTGGCAGAAAATACAACCCACCACGGGCTTAACTTAGATGACTTTTTATGAGTCTTGGGTTTTCCGCTTTCGATGCTCAACAGGCACGAACGAAAAACGACTCTACTCGACTGACACTGTAGTGCGTGCAGTCTTTTTTTAAAGCTTCCAACAGTGAAGAAAACTACAAAACGGTTAACTGGGGGGGGTTCAAGGTTTTATTCAACACTGGTCAACGCTGTTGAATTTTTAAAACAGGTTTGGCCTTCCAGCTTAACGATGTTTCACAATTTTGCCGACTTTTCTTTTGTTCTCAGGTGTGCCACCCTGTGCAATGTTCTGTAATATTGATTCAACTTTTTCTATGTTCTCAGGTGTGATCAAAAGTAATGAATGCGTTTGCCCGCCTTCTTCAACATCGCACAACAAAGTTGTGTTCAAGATTGTTGAATAATGTTGAATGAGTTTGGCCGAGTCATAAAGTTTGCAAACGAAAAACGCAAAGAGCGTGAGCCAACAGAATGAGGGCGCAGCCAGGGTTGAAGGCTATGAGAAGGGGGAAGTTTGAACCCTTAATCCCCCAACATGAAAAGGTTTCCCCTTAAGTAGGTTTCCAACCACATCCCACCCCCCCCCCCCCCACCCCTCCCCTCGCCCCCATCCTCGCGAAAGTGGGTCGGTTGATCAGTTAAGCAAAAGGGAAAGATAATTCCAAGATAATAATTCCAAGCGAGCCTTGATTAAAAATTAAATCCTCAAAACTGCCATTTTCCAACGACCCGCTATCACTCTTAAAGTTGTTCGAAGACCTTGATATGAGGGTGACTTAGATGTCCAAGTCACCACAAGATGCCTTTAAAGAATATTAAAACGCACGAGGAAAGGGTGCAGGCACGGAGTAAGTATTTCTACTCGGAGCCTTTTGGGTCTGTGAAATCCAGTTTTCGGAAAATCGAGAACCTGCAAATTCCTTTCCAATCCGCTTTTATAATTACTGAACAAAGCTTTATCACATGCAGGTGGCTGGCTTGAATGTTGCGTGATGTTGTAAGGCAAAAGGTTTCACTTCTGTATAATTGATACATCAAAGGTGGGGTTAGGTGAGTTTTGAAACAAGGAATGGAAAAGCTACGTTTTATTTGAAAATCATTTAATGCCAAGAATCGTTTACTTATACTATCACTTTAACCCGGGCACTTACAATCAGTCGATTTAGTATTCTCTTGAACGTCTTTTCAAACACCTTTAGCCCAAAGCCCGCCCCACCCTAAACAAGAAGAAAGAAAACATTCTCAGACCGAAAAAGAGATTTTCATATCCAACTTTGTATTTTAATCCAGCCATAGTTCATTAACTGTGCTATCTCTTGGAAAACCAACAGAGAATATATTATTTAAATCACTTCGCCCTGCCCACCAGGAGAAAGCTCTAGGGTTAATGTCACGCAACCAACGTACGTTTTTTTCAGTTTCACGCATGTTTAAGTACTCATCTAAAACCAATCTACTGAGAATTTTCGCACAGTCCTTAAATTAATAAACGTAGGATGACAAAAATAGCTTATTTGAAAAAAAACAATTTAGCCTTATTCCCCAAAGTCACCCGATGCACCCAAAATTTCGTCACCGCGGTACATGCATGCAGTTGTCGATTTCACTAAAACTCGTTCTGAATGAATTAATTAGCGGCATTCAAAGCACGTAACAGATGTTTTTGTATTAACGACTTCTTGTTTCGCTGTTCAGTTCACAGCTAGTTTCAAAGGAAAGGCATCTTTTGTACAACACCTTAAGCCTGTTTTCTAACGAAAATAGGAAAAGAGAATCCTCACATCAAAACGGCGGATGTTCGGTGAAACGGCATGGCAAGTTGCGATGTCCTGTCAAGTTTCCTTGCAGTTTGCTTGAATTTTATCATGAACAAGGACCACAGCTCTCATCTGTCATACAGCAACATGAAGGTTAGAGGATTTTGTGTTAAAATCGGTTGTTGGATGATCAAAACCTGTGGTAAACGTGAAGTTGTTTGTGTATGTGTACACTGAGTTAATTAGGCTGACTTTTCTGATCGTTTGAACCAACGCATTTTGTCCAACTTTAAAATTCTATAACATCGCGTCAATAAATTTCCCCAAAAAATCCTTTTAGGAGGCAAAAGAACATCCCTTCTCCTCTTGAAATCCAGATTCTGGACGAATAATATTCGGTACCACATACTTTTTTTAGGGGTTAAACTTGATATACTTTTTATCTAGTCAAAAGTATGTCGGATAAATTTAATTAGAGCTCGTAAATAAATCAGCAGAAATTGCTGAAATTCCTTTTGACTTATACTTAAACATCGTTCTACAAGTTTGGTTAATTTTTATTGCTCTGGATTGCTTCATTTTGTCACGCGAAACTTCGAGATTTGCCTTAAGTTTTGAGCTTCAAAAGCGGTCTTTTGAGCGAATTCCGTTAATATCGATTTTCTTGAAAATAAATCGATATTCAGCCAAAATAACTATGCAGTGATTTGTATCACATTAAGGTCTACCTAACATGAGAATATGAGCGGAATTGATTTTTGAGTTGTTGCCACAATATTTTGAAAATGTTTGATTTTTGGCAACATTTGCTCTTAAATTGTATCGATTACTCAATTCAATGGTGGTATCATATCATCGATCGTTCCACGCTGTTTACTCGACCTTAACCTCCATTTGACTAACATGTTACTTGCTGCCATTGTTTGACTGACATTTGGTCTTTTCTTCATTAATATATTATTGACAGTGATTATTGAAGTTTACACTTAGTAATTTTGGATTTACTCAAAAAATTGGCTACTGAATTCTCAGCGACTTACGCTCGGGGATTTTAGCCGCCGGTGCCTACTGTCACGGAAGATCAGATGACACATAATGTTTCAACAATCTCACAAACAATTTAAGTTTTATGGTAAACTTGTGATGTGAATTTCAAATTTTGAGGTATGATAGACTAAATTGTTAGTGGGACTAAGTTCACTTAGTTTTACTCAGCTCGATTAGCTTTATAGTTATCCTGAGTAAACATTACCTTTTTTTTGTATTAATATATTATATTGTAAAGTTTAACTTTTTTTCCTTTTTCTATTTGGTAATAAAGCTTGTTGTTTTGTTGTTTTTTTGTTTTCCTCCTCAACTACTAAGCAATCCCAACTGATCATATTCGAAACAGCTGCTCACATGTCAAACCTCTCAACGTATTATTAACAGAAGCAAGAGCTTCCTTGGTGAAATTGTGTTCGCCACCTGATTGACGTTCGTAATTCAAATTTGTATGCCTCAATGCCACACTCCTGAAAAAAACAAAAAGCCAAACCCCACATTTAATTTATCGTCCATTGAAATTGACACATTTTCGTGTAAGAGTTGTATGTGTTTCATTGTTGCACTTTTGAAATAAAGGACGCTTACCTAAAAGAACTCAAGTATATCCAACATTTTCAACAAAGGGTCAATATTTTGAATCATTGTTATCATTTGAAACGATGTCGCTTTTTAAAAGTAGACTATCATAATTCAATGTTTGTAACCACATTGTACATATAGAGCTAATTTAAATTGTCACATTATTTTAATTTCTTACAGAGGTTTTCCCGTTTACACGGAGCAATCCATATTGCCGCCGTTTTAGTGTGTTTTAGTTTATCTAACTTTTAATCTTGATAATTTTTCAAAGTCATCAAGTGATTTAGATAGATTTTGAGTAGATGAGTAGCTGTTACTTTGCTAACAGCTCGCCTAAAAGTTACTTAGGGTGCTTTCCTTTGGGATGATACCGATCAGGATCAGTGATCCAAGATCACGCGATGATGGTGCATCAAAGAAACCGGTGAATCCACTCTGGACAAGGATCCTTCGGTTTCTTTGCTGCTCCATGATCCGAGTGCTCTTGGATCACTGATCCTGATCTGGATCATCCCAAAGGAACACTGCACCCTTAGACAGCACATAAATAGTGATTTTTTTATCATAGTGCTTTTGTGCTTAACTGAGAAAACATTAAATAAATATAACAAGATAAACACAAAGTTGAAACCGGCCAACACACATTCAGGCAAAACACTTTCAAGCAATTTAAGGACAAATGGTATAAGAACGATTCAATGCATGTCTTTGCAGTCCTGTGAAGATGGAAAAGGAAAACGTTCAACTTGAAGCAACAATTCTGTGCGTAGGAAAACGAATCTTTTACTGGCGAAGAATTAAAGCTAATTCAAACGTGTCCAGTTACTCAACCCGATGTTAGAATAGTACCTAAACCGACCTTAAAAGCCATTTATTGTGGGTTTAACACTACAAATTGGCTAATGAAGGTCCAGTGAATTACGTTCGGAGATTCACGAATGCCTGCTATCACGGGAGTTCAGAGAACCAATAATATTTGAACAATATCATCTGAAACTATTTTCAATGAACGGCGGTAAACTTATGATGTAAAAATGGAACTTTGAGGTATCATTAATGTATAATAGATTAAATTATTAGTGAAACAAACTCAGGCTTTTAGTTTTAACAATCTCAATTGATCCATGTTGGAATCAGGCATCACATGTCAAACCACTTTGTAACAGCAACATCGGTTTGGCAAAAATGGGGGCGTCACGTTTGACAGGCCAATGCAAATTCTGTCCCTCAATGCCACACTAACGAGAAAAGCCCTGACCTAATTTGTCTCCCATTGAATTTTTCTGCCTCCCATTCAAATACATATTTTACTCATTTTTTTTTTCTTGAAAGACTTGTATCTATTTCATTGTCGATCTAGAAAGATATAGACAACCAACATCCAATATTCTCAACAATGGGTTAATATTGTTTTGTGTTACATTGTTATCGTTTGAAATGTTGTCGCTATATATAAATGGGCGATCACAATTCGATTTTTGTTACCGGATTGTAGATTTAGAGCTAATTTAAATTGTCACACTCTTTTAGTAACAGAGGTTCTCCCGTTTTCAAGAAGCAGTCTATATTGCCCCCGTTTTAGCTTATCTAACTTTTAATCTTGATGTTTCAAAGTCCTCTGGTGATTTAAATAGCTTTTGACTACCAGCAACTCTAGTTACTTTAGACCTACTAACCTGCACCTATTATAACAAAAAGTTACTAAAACAGCACCCAAAATAGTGATTTTATTTAAAATAATGCTTTCCCGACTGAGAAAACGCTATAACAAGATAACAAGATAAACAACTTTCACGCACACACAACGTTTTGAAGCAATTAAATGACGCAAATGCCAGATCAGTCTATTGATTTGCAGGTGTACGTTGACGTCGAAGCAACAATTGTTTAACTGAGAAATTAAAACTAATCATGTCCCGATTACTTACGCCAATGTTAAAATCATTTGGTCATATAACCTTAACCGCCATTTAACATGCTACTGATTGTTTGGCTGACAGTTGTGTCCGTTCTTTATTTATAATAATATCGCCAATAAGTATTGAAGTTTTCAGGAAGTAATTTTGGGTTTACTCTTGACTAAACAACTGGCTAATGAAGGCCCAGTGAATTAAGACGGCCTGCTGCCGCAGGAGATAAGAGAGCCAAGAAACATTTGAGCAATTTAATGAAGAATTTTAGTTTCAATGGTCGAAACCTGTGATGTATTAGATCAGGCTTGTAATAAAACAACTACAGAGAAACCTCAACTGAACGTGAGTGAAACAGGTATTCCCATGTGAAACCTGTTTGTAACAGGAACAAGGGCTTTCTTTGGTGAATTTGTGCACGTCACGTTTGACGTACGTACTGCAAATCTTGTCGTGTCACAAGTCAATTAAAAAAAGCTAGCACGAGTACATCGAAGTAAAACTAGCTAGTTGTTTTTCGTTGCATCTGTTTGTTTGGTGACTATTGAAGACGCTAAATCAACCGACATCCAATATTTTCAGCAATGGATCAATATTTTGAATCGATTTCTTTACCTACTTTGCTTTCGATTAAAAAGAACAGTTAGTCAGATGGTATACCTGATATAGTTTTTATTACCTGCAGTAACAATTGTTAACATATTTTATAAAATTAGTGGGGACATATAATGACTAAATAGTGTGGAACGGCTAGACATAAAGCTGCAGTGGCATTTCATGTATATTGGACTCTCAACACTCACACAACTTTAAATGCGGGAAATTGAGTGTGAAAACTGAAAATCCTTATCATTACTCAATCTTTTTGAGTTATATATATTGTCGTTTTTAGAGGAGATTTCATAATGCACGAGATCCAAAAAATAGGGTTTCAGGTAAGGACAGATGCAGCTGAGTGAATTCTGCCCTCTTAAGTCATGTACATTTACAATCATTAACTTGTGTTTAGGATTTTTCCGGTTACGATGTGGCCATTTCAGTAATGCCAGAATCGTGGCCTAAGCCACGCTTACACTGAAATATCACGGAACGCGGAAAACCACATGCCTTTAACCACAATTGGAAAAGAAGTGAAATAGAGTTGTTTTTGTGGTCGTAACGATGATGAATTTATTTCTCGCCCTCTTGACTGTATGAGTGTTTTCTTTTCTTTTCACTAACTGTGTCAATAATTGCCTACGTGTTCTTCTATAAGTATCAAGTCCCTAATTGGCTACGTTCGATATACGCTGTAGTAAAACTTCCGCTACACTGATATTGATATGTGCTCACCCAGATACATATAATGGTTAGCCGTCAGTTATCAAAGTTATTCTAGGTGCAAAAGTGATACACACAGCTGTTGTTTGCACCGCGTTAAGCAAACAACATGAAGTGGCTTGTCCTACTTCTTCTGGTTATTGGAACAGTGCTCGCCAATGACCACAACCCTGATGGTAAGTCAAGGCCATATGCATTCTTACGATTTAGCTAAATTAAGTTTAAAAAATCTTACGAGCGAATTTAAATTTTGGAACACGCGGACACGCCTTCAGCTTGATTTGGTTGACATGAGTGCGATTACTTTAACAGCTATGCAAACAAACTTATTTTGGTTTCTGTCTTTTGTTAACTGTCTCATGTATTGATTTTGAGACACAATTTGTCAATATTCTTTCGTGTTCGAAGTATCATACAAGTTTGTCTAGTCTCATTTGAATTTATCTGTTTACTATGCCGAAAATGAGACATGCTTATAAGGCAAATCGCATCAATATCGGTTTTGAAGTCCTTAAACAAAATTTAACTTACAACAGGAGACTTTAGATTATTTAAAGTCGTCAAGAAAAAAAGAAACTGATTTAGAACAATAGAAACAAAAGGTAATAACAGAGGAAAATGATTCATGGAACGGGAGTGAGTAGTTGTAGAAACTATACATTCCGATAATTCGAAATTCGAAGAAGAAGTACTAAGCAAGCAGTAATTGGGTGGGCGAATCACTTGCTGCAGTGGCAAATATTGGTACGTGACAAGATTGACAAGTAACAAATGAGGTCGTTCGTGAAGCGGATATTGCCAAGATGCAAATTTGCTCTCACGACGAAGCTGGTGGTCTTTCATATTACTCGAACGATTGAGGACTAGTTCACGAATGGTAGAGAACACGCTTGAATGCTGCGTCTATTGTTTCGGTGTAGCGTCAGTGCTGACACTGTAATACGGGGCCGTCGAATGCCTGTTTTCGTCTCGTATTATTTGATGAGCCTCGGTTTGTTTTCTTAGAAAAGAATTTAGTTGTTTGCCTTTTTAAAGCGAATGACATCATCCAAGCAATGACGATATTGGTGTGGGAGGGATTTGAAATTTTCCGCAATAAGTTACAACACTTTTCAGCGAAACGCTTTGATCGCTCCGTAATGAAACTAACGAACAACGAAACTAACGTTTAGTTTAGCTAGTTTTTTCACTACATCTTTCTTTTATTTTGCCTGCACCAACAATTAAACTCACACGGTTTAACCATAAATGCAACCAACCAGAACAAAAAAATGCGCATTCAATTGTAAAGATTGGTCTTAAAACACTTCACAAATAACTTCTCAGTTACAAATAAAATGAAGCAACTTAAACAGTCAAAAATAGAGATTAAAAGATAATAATGAAGAAATGAAAAATAAACAAGCAGCCTTTAAAGAAGTTAAACCGATGACAAGTGCAAGTGCAACTCTACAACTTAGCTATGGTGTCATACCCGAGAGCTGAGCGCACATAAGATTTTTGGTCACAGTTGACCAGCTTAAATGTGTTTTTAGTGGTTTAGACTTTTTTGTATGGCAAATCGGCTCCCGAGTAAGAAATTGAGATAATGACGACCTTTTTTATGAATGTTTCTCGCACAGTTTCATTTACTGAGCGCGTCCAATCAAATCTTCGATAGCCGCGCTTGATAGAACGTGATTACGTGATACATTATGTAAGTTAAAGATGGGACATCAAGCAAACAGAACGGTGACGAATGGTGACAAAAAAACCCGGAAGCCACTTTTCCCTTTCAAGCCGCCAACGCAGACATTTTTTTGGACTCGTCATGCGCTCCTCTCCCGCGAAGGTATGGATTGCGTTACGAGCTCTTAGAATGTCTGCGTTGGAGGTTTCCTTTCTTCATGTTCCGACGTTTGCGTGACAGTCCACTTACGTCTGTACAGGAGGCTGTGTGTGGCACCGGGTATGTTTTACAATTGTTTTGTTTGTTTCGCTTTTGCCTTCGAGTCTTTCTTCGTGTAAGTGTTTTATTTTTGTTTGCAAGCTCCAATTCACTGTTGTTAAGAACAGTACAACATATATAATATGTATTATTTTAAAAGTACCAATCAAATTAAATCGTGTATGTCCTCACCACTAGGGAAAGAATGCATCCTTTACAAGTTCCCCTACAGTGATTCAGCATTTCATTATTACTTGTTTGTTTGTTTGTTCTTTTTTCAGTACCGACCGGGTTTCTACTACACCCCCTGTTCGAGGTAAATAATTAATGAACTTTTAAAGGTCAACAGTGACATCAAGCAATAACTGTTCAATCATATTAATGGACCTCCTTAAGGCTGGAGGGACCAGCAGAACGAGCGTGTCTTACCAGGCAGTCACATAAGAACGTCCTGATTTATTTCTGACAGGCTTTTATTTGTCAGAGACTGTCTTTTGAAAATGTTTTGCATTAAACATACGCTTAACATGACTGAGGTCATAAATGAAAAAAAAATATGGTAAAAAGGCGTTTTGTTTAATTGTTTGTTTGTTTGTTTCCAGGCTGTTCAAACTACAGGACGCTGAACGAGTCTGACCGGAACAAAAACTTCCTCAACAAAACTGTTCTAAAATGTGACAGCAGTTTGCGCAGGGCCTGGTACAGGTTCGTTGGAGCCGCAGGCAAACAGATGCCCACTCAGTGTGTGCCAAAGTATCATTGTGGTACGCATGCGGCTGGGTGGATTAATGGCAGTCACCCTACTGTGGCTCAAGGGATTGTTCAACGTACAGTGTGCTTTAGTTGGACGAGTGGTTGCTGTCAGTGGTCTCGAGTCATTCGTGTGCAAAACTGCGGCGCCTTTTTCGTGTACGAGTTTTCTGGAACACCCGGCTGTCATTTCCGTTACTGTGGCGAAGGATTAGGTACGGTGTTTTACGGGTGTTTTACGGTGTTTTACTGTTATTTCTACATCTATCAATTGTTTTACTTTCAGTGCTCTTTTATTCAGAGTTTTTATTTGTATTTGTGGCAGCTAAATATGTCCTTTACAAACTAACGGCCGCTATATTAGATTAATTGCACTGTTAATAGCAACGTGTCAATAAATGTGCTTCGTGACCAAGAATATACATCATTTGAAATTTGCTACAATGCTGATATCTAAAACATGACTCCGAAACAGTCCATTGTTTCTTACTACTTTTAAATTCGTTTTTCCCCGATTATCACATAATCAACTAATTAACTAATATATCTTTACGAAAATAGCATGTACTTATAAATTAAATAAAAGCTATAGAAAACTGTCAAAAAAAGATTGCAGGATTTCTGTATTATTTATTTATTTACTTAATATTTACTTACTTTTTTCAATCAGGGCCAACCAGAACACCTATTCCGCCAGGTAAGCAAAATGAACAAATAAAAAAGTTATATAAATGCAAAATCAAATTTTCCCATTTTCCTTTACCCTTTCTCTCCTGCATCTTTTATTTTTAACACCTCAAAATATTGCGGACTTCACCTACTGCACCCTGCTTCCAACACCATGATTGTTAAGTCAAACAAATGTTTGAAATATTTAAGTTTTCGAATGTGTTTCTCAAAATCAAAAAATGTTTCTTTTTTTTCAACCATACCACCTCACTGAAACGAGAAAAACAAACAAACAGCAAACGGACAGACAGACAAACTTGAGTTAAATGATAATAGCAAATTCGCCATTTATGTCTGTGTGTATAGAGTTAAAGAAAACCATTTTGCTATTTACAAAGTGCCAGCAAGTGATAACTTTATCCTCCTATTCTAGAGTTTACATAAACATATCAACACCTATTTTAAGATGAAGCCTAATAGCCATACCTGTGTCTCTTTCAGCACCAACGACTCCTCCATCAGGTAACCTTTTTTTTTCTTGCATTTTTTTAATTTTTCAACACCTTAAAATATTTCGCACTTTACCTGATGCTCATTGGTTGAAATACCATGACTGTTCAGTCAAACAAATGTTTCAAATATTTCAGTTGGGGTTAAATATTATCACGTTTTCGAATGTATTCCTCAAAAAGTAAACAATGTTACTTTTCTCAGCGAGAAGCTGTTGTCTTCCAAATGATTTAGGTATACTACAGTTACGGTGAAGTGAGGCGCTCGAGCCAAATGTGGCCATACAAACGCGGCCTTTAGTTTTGTCCGGTTTCTGTAACATGAACCAGGAGGGAGTGTTATTACTGAAACTCTGTATCTCTTTATCTCTGTATCTCTTTCAGCACCAACAACGCCTCCACCAAGTAAGACATTATTATTATTATTATTATTATTATTATTATTATTATTATTATTATTTTTAATATTGCTATTGTTGTTGTTGTTGTTGTTGTCGTTTTCTATTTTCTATTTTGGAATTCATCAATTCACCGTGCCGGTAGGTAAGATTTGTTTCTTTTCCGTTTATTACTTCATTTATTTGTCTCCAGTCAGTTCCATCGATCTAAACAATAGGAAGTTTTTTTCGTACCTTCTTTTTTCGTCCAGTCTAAAACTTGGCTTACGAACTAAAAGCTCTACAGCTGGCGTCGAACAAACCGTTATGTTTAAGAGGTTTCAATTACTATTATTATTTCTTAGGATGTCCAAGATACAGTATTCTGAGTGAAGCTGACCGCAACAAAAACTTCCTCAACAAAGCTGTTCTAAAATGTGACAGCCGTCTGCCTAGGGCCTGGTACAGGTTCGTCGGAGCTGCAGGCAAGCAGATGCCCACTCGGTGTGTGCCTAAGTATCACTGTGGAACCCATGCGGCTGGGTGGCTTAATGGGGCTCATCCTACAGTGGCTCAAGGGATTGTTCAACGAACAGTGTGCTTTAGTTGGACGAGTGGTTGCTGTCAATGGTCCCGAGTCATTCGTGTGCAAAACTATGGCGCCTTTTTCGTGTACGAGTTTTCTGGAACACCTGGCTGTCAATTCCGTTACTGTGGCGATAGTTTAGGTATGATGTTCTACAAGCCTTATTTTATTTAGTTCTACATGTAGCAATATATTGACTTCCAGTGCTCTTTTGTTCACAATTTTTACCCCTATTTATTGTACCTTGATTTGTCCTCTACAAACTATGGGTCGGCGCATTAAATTAATTGCACTATTAATAGCAACATTTCAATAGATTTGCTTTATATCCAAGAATTTGCATTGTTGCATTTTGTTACGTTACAGACATTTAAACTATGACTCTCAACTGGTAACTTTATTCCTGTTACATTTTCATTTAGATTATTATTTTTTTGGTAAAGTAATAAACCGCTTAACTAGCTATGCCCTAATTGCCCTGACTTTTTTTTCAATATACATCTAAAAATGTCTATCAAATGTTTTGCAGAAAAAAAAAAAAAAAAAGAAAAGCAAACCAACAATAGCGTGGACCCATCCATGGTCATGAAAGTAATTGTATAAAGAACTACTGGTACCATGCACCTGATATTTTATTGGAACACAACTATCAAAGATTTTTATGGTGTCACTATATAATCATTCATTCCTTCCTTCCTTCCTTCCTTCCTTCCTTCCTTCCTTCCTTCCTTCCTTCCTTCCTTAGTTCCTTTCTTCCTTCCTTCCTTCGTTCGTTCGTTCGTTCATTCATTAATTGTATTTCTTTTTTTCAGGGCCAACCAGACCACCTACTCCGCCTGGTAAGGAATATCAGCTAATAAAAAAAGTTATATAAATGCAAAATCAATTTTCCCATTTTCCTTTACACATTCTTCCTTGCATTTTTTATTCTTAACACCTCAAAATATTGCGGACTTTACCTGATGCACCCCGCTTGCAACACCACGGTTGTTCAGTCAAACAAATGTTTCAGATATTTTAGTTATGGTTTGATATTATCACGTTTTGGAGTGTATTTCTCAAAATCAAACAATGCCTCTTTTTTTTGTTTTTTCAACCATACCACCTCACTGAAACGAGAAAAACAAACAAACAATAAAGAGACAGACAAACAAACTTGAGTTAAATGATAATAGCAAATTCACCATTTATGACTGTGTGTATAGAGTTAAAAAAACCATATTGCTATTTACAACGTGCCAGCAACTTTATCCTCCTATTCTAGAGTTTACATAAAGTCATCAACACCTATTTTAAGATGAAGCCTAATAGCCATATCTGTGTCTCTTTCAGCACCAACGACTCCTCCATCAGGTAAGACTGGAAAGGCCATCACCATCATCATCATCATCATCATCATCATCATTATTTTAATTTTCCGTTTTGAAATCCATCAATACACCATGCTGGTATGTACGTTTCTTTCCTTTACCATTTATTCCTTCATTTAATCCACAATCACTACCTTGATTAGTCTCCACTCAATTCCATCGATTTCAGCAATTTTTAATTTTATTGTTTACCGTCGTGTTCAAATTTTGGCTTACTAACTCAAAGCTCCCCGAATAAAATCGAAAAAACCGTTATAGGTTTAAATGAAATTATTTTTATTTCTTAGGATGTCCAAGGTATAGAATCCTGAGTGAAGCTGACCGCAACAAAAACTTCCTTAACAAAGCTGTTCTAAAATGTGACCGGAGTTTGCCCAGGGCCTGGTACAGGTTCGTTGGAGCCGCAGGCAAACAGATGCCCACTCAGTGTGTACCAAAGTATCACTGTGGAACGCATGCGGCTGGGTGGCTTAATGGCCCTCATCCCACAGTGGGTCAAGGGATTGTTCAGCGTAGAGTGTGTTTTAGTTGGACGAGTGGTTGTTGTCAATGGTCTACCTCCATCCGTGTGAAAAACTGTGGTGCCTTTTTCGTGTACGAGTTTTCTGCAACGCCTGGCTGTTCTTTCCGTTACTGTGGTGATAGTTTAGGTAGTTTGATGTTCTACAAACCTTATGTTATTAATTCTACATGTAGCTATATATTGACTTTCAGTGCTCTTTAAATTTGTATCTAAGAAGGCCATTAATGACTCTTCATCTCTTGTTATTACATTCTTATTCAAACTATTATTATTGTTATTATTATCATTATTATTATTATTATTATTATTATTATTATTATTATTATTATTATTATTATTATTATTATCATCATCACTATTACATAACCAAGTAATTAATTGTACCCTTAGTGCCTTAACATCTAAAAATATCTATCAAATGTTTTGGAGAAAAAAAACGAAAAAAAAAGCTTTCAACATTTATTGATTTATTGATTTATTATTGATTTATATTTACTTGCTTATTTCATTTGATTTGTTTTCAGGGCCAACCAGACCACCTACTCCAGGTAAGCGATGAACTAATAAAAAGTTATATTAATACAAATCAAATGTTTCCCATTTTCCTTAGACCTTTTTTTTTCTTGCATTTTTTTTAATTTTTCAACACCTTAAAATATTTCGCACTTTACCTGATGCTCATTGTTTAAAATACCATGACTGTTCAGTCAAACAAATGTTTCAAATATTTCAGTTGGGGTTAAATATTATCACGTTTTCGAATGTATTCCTCAAAAAGTAAACAATGTTACTTTTCTCAGCGAGAAGCTGTTGTCTTCCAAATGATTTAGGTATACTACAGTTACGGTGAAGTGAGGCGCTCGAGCCAAATGTGGCCATACAAACGCGGCCTTTAGTTTTGTCCGGTTTCTGTAACATGAACCAGGAGGGAGTGTTATTACTGAAACTCTGTATCTCTTTGTCTCTGTATCTCTTTCAGCACCAACAACTCCTCCACCAAGTAAGACATTATTATTATTATTATTATTATTATTATTATTATTATTATTATTATTATTTTTAATATTGCTATTGTTGTTGTTGTTGTTGTTGTCGTTTTCTATTTTCTATTTTGGAATTCATCAATTCACCGTGCCGGTATGTAAGATTTGTTTCTTTTCCGTTTATTACTTCATTTATTTGTCTCCAGTCAGTTCCATCGATCTAAACAATAGGAAGTTTTTTTCGTACCTTCTTTTTTCGTCCAGTCTAAAACTTGGCTTACGAACTAAAAGTTCTACAGATAGTGTCGAACAAACCGTTATGTTCAAGAGGTTTCAATTACTATTATTATTTCTTAGGATGTCCAAGATACAGTATTCTGAGTGAAGCTGACCGCAACAAAAACTTCCTCAACAAAGCTGTTCTAAAATGTGACAGCCGTCTGCCTAGGGCCTGGTACAGGTTCGTCGGAGCTGCAGGCAAGCAGATGCCCACTCGGTGTGTGCCTAAGTATCACTGTGGAACCCATGCGGCTGGGTGGCTTAATGGGGCTCGTCCTACAGTGGCTCAAGGGATTGTTCAACGAACAGTGTGCTTTAGTTGGACGAGTGGTTGCTGTCAATGGTCCCGAGTCATTCGTGTGCAAAACTGTGGCGCCTTTTTCGTGTACGAGTTTTCTGGAACACCTGGCTGTCAATTCCGTTACTGTGGCGATAGTTTAGGTATGATGTTCTACAAGCCTTATTTTATTTAGTTCTACATGTAGCAATATATTGACTTCCAGTGCTCTTTTGTTCACAATTTTTACCCCTATTTATTGTACCTTGATTTGTCCTCTACAAACTATGGGTCGGCGCATTAAATTAATTGCACTATTAATAGCAACATTTCAATAGATTTGCTTTATATCCAAGAATTTGCATTGTTGCATTTTGTTACGTTACAGACATTTAAACTATGACTCTCAACTGGTAACTTTATTCCTGTTACATTTTCATTTAGATTGTTATTTTTTGGTAAAGTAATAAACCGCTTAACTAGCTATGCCCTAATTGCCCTGACTTTTTTTCCCATTTTCCTTTACACATTCTTCCTTGCATTTTTTATTCTTAACACCTCAAAATATTGCGGACTTTACCTGATGCACCCCGCTTGCAACACCACGGTTGTTCAGTCAAACAAATGTTTCAGATATTTTAGTTATGGTTTGATATTATCACGTTTTGGAGTGTATTTCTCAAAATCAAACAATGCCTCTTTTTTTTTGTTTTTTCAACCATACCACCTCACTGAAACGAGAAAAACAAACAAACAATAAAGAGACAGACAAACAAACTTGAGTTAAATGATAATAGCAAATTCACCATTTATGACTGTGTGTATAGAGTTAAAAAAAACCATATTGCTATTTACAACGTGCCAGCAACTTTATCCTCCTATTCTAGAGTTTACATAAAGTCATCAACACCTATTTTAAGATGAAGCCTAATAGCCATATCTGTGTCTCTTTCAGCACCAACGACTCCTCCATCAGGTAAGACTGGAAAGGCCATCACCATCATCATCATCATCATCATCATCATCATCATCATCATCATCATCATCATCATCATCATCATCATTATTTTAATTTTCCGTTTTGAAATCCATCAATACACCATGCTGGTATGTACGTTTCTTTCCTTTACCATTTATTCCTTCATTTAATCCACAATCACTACCTTGATTAGTCTCCACTCAATTCCATCGATTTCAGCAATTTTTAGTTTTATTGTTTACCGTCGTGTTCAAATTTTGGCTTACTAACTCAAAGCTCCCCGAATAAAATCGAAAAAACCGTTATAGGTTTAAATGAAATTATTTTTATTTCTTAGGATGTCCAAGGTATAGAATCCTGAGTGAAGCTGACCGCAACAAAAACTTCCTTAACAAAGCTGTTCTAAAATGTGACCGGAGTTTGCCCAGGGCCTGGTACAGGTTCGTTGGAGCCGCAGGCAAACAGATGCCCACTCAGTGTGTACCAAAGTATCACTGTGGAACGCATGCGGCTGGGTGGCTTAATGGCCCTCATCCCACAGTGGGTCAAGGGATTGTTCAGCGTAGAGTGTGTTTTAGTTGGACGAGTGGTTGTTGTCAATGGTCTACCTCCATCCGTGTGAAAAACTGTGGTGCCTTTTTCGTGTACGAGTTTTCTGCAACGCCTGGCTGTTCTTTCCGTTACTGTGGTGATAGTTTAGGTAGTTTGATGTTCTACAAACCTTATGTTATTAATTCTACATGTAGCTATATATTGACTTTCAGTGCTCTTTAAATTTGTATCTAAGAAGGCCATTAATGACTCTTCATCTCTTGTTATTACATTCTTATTCAAAATATTATTATTGTTATTATTATCATTATTATTATTATTATTATTATTATTATTATTATTATTATTATTATTATTATTATTATTATTATCATCATCACTATTACATAACCAAGTAATTAATTGTACCCTGAGTGCCTTAACATCTAAAAATATCTATCAAATGTTTTGGAGAAAAAAACGAAAAAAAAAGCTTTCATCATTTATTGATCTATTGATTTATTATTGATTTATATTTACTTGCTTATTTCATTTGATTTGTTTTCAGGGCCAACCAGACCACCTACTCCAGGTAAGCGATGAACTAATAAAAAGTTATATTAATACAAATCAAATATTTCCCATTTTCCTTAGACCTTTTTCTTGCATTTTTTAAATTTTTCAACACCTTAAAATATTTCACACTTTACCTGATGCTCCCTGTTTAAAATACCATGACTGTTCAGTCAAACAAGTGTTTCATATATTTCAGTTAGAGTTTGATATTATCACGTTTTCGCATTTATTCCTCAAAAAAGCAAAAAAATGTTGCTTTTCTCAGCGAGAAACTTTGGTCTTTCAAATGATTTAGGTATACTATACGAAGGCGGCCTTCAGTTTTGTCCAGTTTTGTAACATGAACCAGGAGGGAGTGTTATTACTGAAACTCTGTATCTCTTTATCTCTGTATCTCTTTCAGCACCAACAACTCCTCCACCAAGTAAGACATTATTATTATTATTATTACTATTGCTATTGTTGTTGTTGTTGTTGTTGTTGTCGTTTTCTATTTTCTATTTTGGAATTCATCAATTCACCATGCCGATATGTACGTTTTTTTCTTTCCATTTATTACTTCATTGATTGGTCTCCAGTCAGTTCCATCGATGTAAACAATGGGTAGTGAACCTAACATCAGTTCTTAGGAATTATCAATTGCACACCTTTAGACGCAAATTTCTGGCCTAATGTTTTCGTTTTGTTTCCTTATGTAGAAATTGAGGTTCAGGCTCTGTCTTTAGCGAAAACAAAAATGAAATATTTTGCATTATGTACCTCTTAATACCAGATTTCCTCCCCTGAATCCGTGATCAGGCCTTTATTCCCTTTCAATCAATTCGTCCACGTGAAGTTTCTCTTTCTTGTATTTAAAATTTGGTTACGTTACCAAAAGTTCCACAAATAAAGCCCAACAAACAACTGCAATAAAAGGAGGTTAATTACTTTTATTGTCTTTTTTTTAGGATGCCCAAGCTATAGGATCCTGAGTGAGGCTGACCGCAATAAAAACTACCGTGGCGTTTCAAAATGTGACAGCGGTTTGCCTAAGGCCTGGTACAGGTTTGGAGGTGCTGCTGGCAGGCAGATGCCGACCCAATGTGTGCCTACAGGTCGCTGTGGCACATCCGCCCCTGGCTGGCTCACTGGTGGTCATCCTTCAGTGGGTCAAGGAGCTGTGCAACGCCGTGTGTGCTTTCACTGGAGTGGCAGCTGTTGTCGATGGTCTCTTAACATTCGAGTGCAAAATTGTGGAGCCTTCTTCGTTTATGAGTTGTCCAGACCTCCCGCCTGCAATTTGCGTTTCTGTGGTGACAGTGGGTTAGGTAAGGGAAACGTTTCACTTCACTAGATTGTCTTAAGATTTTTGGGATACCAACAAACTACTATTCCCACCTTGGAACAATAAGCTGGAGAAATGGAAGGGTAGCCATTGAATACTGCTGTTTGACACTCGGAGATACTAGGGGACATACAATTTTTTCCAACACGATTTTTCATCTCTACCTGCCGTTTTCAGTAGCTGTACGCATATCCTTTAGACGCATTTTGAGGCAAGTTTGGCGAGAATCGGTTCCTTGCTATGGTTATAGGACAAGATGTCATAAGAAGCAGGTGGACAAGGAAAGCACAAAAGCACAAAATCATTATGTTTAATTATGTCAAATTCTACCTATCTAGCATCAACAATGTTCAATTTCAACCGCTTTTTGATAACTTCTAAAATTGGGTAAAATCCAAGCAGGCGGCCATCTCAAATGACGTCACTGGCCCCCAGCAGAGTTGCACCCCATAATATATACCTTAACTTGTGGAACAAATCACAGATTTTCTATTAAAGGCAAAATCTTTTTTGAAATATTGTAACACGGCAAAACCCGAACCGGGTAAATTCAACCCCCCCCCCCCCCCATGTACCACGGCGTTGGTGGTACTTTGCTTGTACTTCCATGAGATGCATCCCGGGTATACATTCATTTACACATAGAAATGTTTGCTTGAACATATGACTACAGATTGATTAGGATGAACTTGGGACATTTTCTTTTTTTTCTTCTTTTTTCAGGACCAACCACGCCACCTCCCTCAGGTAAGCGATAATTAGGCAGTCATTATTAATCAACACCACCACCATCATCATCATCATCATCATCATCATCGTCATCATCCAAACACTGTCTAAAATATCATCATAGTCACTTTGGAATCGAAGAGGAAGAGGACGGCTTGATGAGTTTCTATTTTGGACTGTTATTTTGGTGACAAATTATGTTGAAGATATTGCACACTCTACTTGGTCAGCTTCAAAGAGTTTTTTTTCCTTTTCCTTCAATGATTCAAGCAAAAATTTGAAGGACAACTCTCTTACTATCTGAGTTGAGCAACTTACGGTAAACTAATGAAACGTTTTGCAATTAATAAGGCGTATTGTATTGTAATTATTATCAATTCAACTCGTCCAAAGACAAAGGAAAATATTTTGCCACAAACCATATGCAGAACATGACCCAGGTAAGGCTAATATGACTTATATGTGTTTCGTTTGTATGTACATCTTTAACTCATTAATCTAATTACCAAACTTCGTATAGCTTCCATTTAAACTTTGATTGTAGGAGGACCATAATGAGAACTAATCGGTCCACCGGTAATTTATGTGAATCTCATTAAATAAAACCATATTATTATTATCATGTCGACGACGACGACGACGACGATGATGATGATGATGATGATGATGATGATGATGACGATGGTTATGATTATGATGGTGATGAAAATCGATGGTGATGATGATGATGATGATTATTATTATTATCATTATTATTATCATTATCATCATCATCATTATTATTATTATTATTAGTATTATTATTATTATTATTATTATTGCATTATTGGTCCCACAATAAGTACCTTAATTGGTCTGCAGTCAATTCAATCGATATTAACAAAACGAAATTTATCCAGTTTCTCAGGCTTGTCTAAGATTTGGCGCAAAAGGTAAAAGCTCCACAATAAAGTCGAACAAATAATCACATCTAAAGGGTGTTAATTACTGTTATTTCTTAGGATGTTCAAACTACAGGTGGCTAAATGAGGCTGACCGCAACAAAAACTACCGTGGCGTTTCAAAATGTGACAGAGGTTTGCCTAAGGCCTGGTACAGGTTTGGAGGTGCTGCTGGCAGGCAGATGCCAACCCAGTGCGTGCCTGTAAATCGCTGTGGCACATCCGCCCCTGGCTGGCTCACTGGTGGTCATCCTTCAGTGGGTCAAGGAGCTGTGCAACGCCGTGTGTGCTTTCACTGGAGTGGCAGCTGTTGTCGATGGTCTCTTAACATTCGAGTGCAAAATTGTGGAGCCTTCTTCGTTTATGAGTTGTCCAGACCTCCCACCTGCAATTTACGTTTCTGTGGTGACAGTGGGTTAGGTAAGGGAAACGTTTTAACTTCACTAGATTGTGGTAAGATTTTGGGGATGGCAACAAACTACTATTCCTACCTTGGAACAATAACCTGGAGAAATAAAAGGGTAGCCATTGAATACTGTTGTTTAACACTCGGACATGCAAGGGGACATACGATTTTTTCCAACACGATTTTTCATCTCTACCTGGCGATTTTAGTACCTGTAAACATATTGTTTAGACACATTTTAAGACAAGTTTGGCGATAATCAGTTGCTATGGTTACAAGACAAGATGTCATAAGTAGCAGGTGGTCAAGCTATTTAAAAAGATCGTTTTTTTTCCTGTTTTGATGAAAAAACCGAAAAATCATCATGTATAATTATGTCAAATTCTTTCTACCTGGCATCAACAAAGTTCAATTTCAATCGTTTTCTGGTAATTTCTTATATTCGGTAAAATCCAACAAGGCGGTAATCTCGAATGACGTTACCTGCCCCCAACAGCGCTGCATCTCATAATATAAACCTTAACTTGTGGAGCACATCACAGGCTTTCTATTAAAGGCAAAATCTTTTTTGAAATATTGTAACATAGCAACAAGCCAAGGGAGTAAATACAAACCCACCATGTACCACGGCGGGGGTGGTACTTTCAAGTGATGCATCCCGGGGATACATTTACACATAGAATTGTTTGCTTGAACATATGACTGCAGCTCGATTTGGAGAGACTTGAGAAATTTCCTTGTTTTTTTCAGGACCAACCACGCCACCTCCCTCAGGTAAGCGATAATTAGGCAATCATTATTAATCATATCATCATCATCATCGTCGTCGTCGTCGTCGTCGTCGTCGTCGTCGTCGTCGTCGTCGTCGTCATCTTTATCATCATCATTATCATCATCATCCAAATGCAGACTAAGATATCATCTTAGTCACTTTGGAATCGAAGAGGAAGAGGACGGCTAAATGAGTTTCTATTTTGTCCTGTTATTTTGGTGATAAAATAAGTTGAAGATATTGCGCACTTTGCTTGACAACTTCACATGGTTTTTCCTTTTCCTTCAATGATTCAAGCAAAAACATGCAGGATGACTCTTAAACTAAATGTTTGAACAACTTACGGTAAATTGACCAACTAATAAAACGTTTTGCAAATAATAAAGCGTATTCTATTGTAATTATCAACAATTCAGCTCGGCCAAAGACAAAGGAAAATATTTTGCCACTAACAACACCCAAAACATTTATGTGACCCTTATTAAATAAAATCATGTTATTATTATCATGTTGATGATGATGATGATGTTGATGATGATTATGATTATGATTATGATTATTATTATAATAGCAGAATCCACGTCTGTATGGTAAAAGCTAAACTAGCTACACAGGGTGCATAGCGTAACTTGTGAGCCTTATTATTATTATTATTATTATTATTATTATTATTATAATTATTATGGTTATTTTTATGATTATTATGATTATTATGACTATTATTATTATTACTTTATTGGTCCACGATCAGTACCTTAATTGGTCGCCAGTCAAATCAATCGATATCAACAAAATGAAGTTTATCCACTTCTCAGGCTTGTCTAAAATTTGACTCAGAAGGTAACAGCTCCGTAAATAAAGTCGAACAAATAATCACATCTAAAGTGTGGTTAATTACTGTTATTTCTTAGGATGTTCAAACTACAGGTGGCTAAATGAGGCTGACCGCAATAAAAACTACCGTGGCGTTTCAAAATGTGACCGCGGTTTATCTAAGGCCTGGTACAGGTTTGGAGGTGCTGCTGGCAGGCAGATGCCAACCCGATGTGTGCCTGTAAATCAATGTGGTACCAATGCCCCTGGCTGGCTCGCTGGTGGGCATCCTACAGTAGGTCAAGGAATTGTCCAACGTCGTGTGTGCTTTCACTGGAGTGGCAGCTGTTGTCGATGGTCTCTTAACATTCGAGTGCAAAATTGTGGAGCCTTCTTCGTTTATGAGTTGTCCAGACCTCCCGCCTGCAATTTACGTTTCTGTGGTGACAGTGGGTTAGGTAAGGGAAACGTTCCACTTTACTAGATTGTGTTAAGTTTTTGGGGATACGAGCAAACTGCTATTCCCACCTTGGAACAATAAGCTGGAGAAATGGAAGGGTAGTCATTGAATACTGTTGTTTAACAATCGGAGATGCAATTGGACATGCCACGATTTTTCGCCTGTACCTGCAGTTTTTAGTACCTGTACACATATCCTTTAGACACATTTTGAGGCAAGTTTGGTGAGAATCGGTTGCTATGGTTACGACACAAAATGTCATAAGAAGAAGGTGGTCAATCTATTTCAAAAAATCTTTTTTTACCTTTTTTGGTCAAAAAAGGCATAAAAAGTTTGGCAAAGAGCAACAGAGTCTTTAACTACGACAAATTCTACTTATCTAACATCAACAATGTTCAATTTCAACCGTTTTCTGACAATTTCTGATATTGGTGTAAAATCTAAGAAGGTGGCCATCTCGGTGACGTCACTGGCCCCCAGCAGTGCTGCATCCCATAATATTGCCTTAACTTGTAGAGCACATGACAGGCTTTCATTCCCCCCTTGTACGACGGTGAGGGTGTGACTTTCCTTATGCTTCATTGTGATACTTTTACACAGAATTGTTTGCTTGAACATATGGCTACAGATCGGTTTGGAAAGGCTTAGGACATTTTCTTTTTTTTTTTTCTCTCTCTCTTTTTTCTAGGACCAACCACGCCACCTTCCTCGGGTAAGCGATAATTAGACAATCATTATTAATCATCATCAACATCATTGCCATCATCATCCAAATGCAGTCTAAGATATCATCTAAGTCACTGTAAAATGAGCTTCTATTTTGCCCTGTTATATTGGTGATATGATAAGTTGAAGATATTGTGCACTTTACTTGGCCAGCTTCAAAGAGTTTTTTTTCCTTTTCCTTCAATTATTCAAGCAAAAATATGCTGGACAATTCCATAACTAAATTGGTTGAACAACGGTAATTTGCCCAACTAATAAAACGTTTTGCAATTAATAAAGCGTAATAACTTAACTCAGGGTGTGAAGCAAATCCTGTGAACTGTAAAATAAGGGTTTTTTTTGGCAGGCTGTTCAAACTATAGGATCCTGAGGGAGGCTGACCGCAATAAAAACTACCGCGGCGTTGCAAAATGTGACAGTGGTTTACCTAAGGCTTGGTACAGGTTCGTGGGTGCTGCTGGCAGGCAGATGCCAACCCGATGTGTGCCTGTAAATCAATGTGGTACCAATGCCCCTGGCTGGCTTACTGGTGGTCACCCTTCAGTGGGTCAAGGAGTTGTCCAACGTCGTGTGTGCTTTCACTGGAGTCGCAGCTGTTGTCGATGGTCTCTTAACATTCGAGTGCAAAATTGTGGAGCCTTCTTCGTTTATGAGTTGTCCAGACCTCCTGCCTGTCAGTTACGCTTCTGTGGTGAAAACGGCATAGGTATGGGTTAACGATTTTATTAACTAGTTTAGATTGATCTTCTGACGTACAAACAAACTGCTATACCCACGTTGGCACAATTGACTAGAGAAAGGGGACAAGTAAGGGTGACGGGGCCATTGAACAGTGTTGTTTTTATAAAAAGAAGACCTTAAATTGTAAACCGAGTATGCCTTTTACAAGTTTAAAGGGCAGTATGAATAGCGGGTTACTGGCCTTACTCGTTTTTTTGTTTTTGTTTTTGTTTTTGTTTTTTTTTTTTGTTTCTGTTTTTTGTTTTTGTTTTTTCTGGTGATTTTACCGTTCACCTTCTTGCCCTATATAATAATATTATGGCTTATGATAATTTTCTTTTGACAGTTTCCACTAGAAAGAAAAATTTCGAGGGTTTGGGTTTGGTTGGAGTGGAAAGGGCTTGCGTTACTGAAGTAACGTAACTTATTGTGCAGTCCCAGAATTATGTAGCTAATTTTAAACCTCATAGTTTCAGTCATCCTGAGAGATCCATTTACGAGGTTATGTTATTCGTGTCTTTTGCAGGGCCAACCACACGACCTACTCCTGGTAAGCGATAAAATGAAATACTATAGACGATGAAATCTTAATTGCATCTTCTCCACTGTGCAAGATGGAAGATATAAGTAGATGACTTTTAATTGTGTAATTTCCAAAACATTGTCTCTTCAAATAAGATGCTTACTGAATTCGTAACGAGCACCCGGGTTTTACGAGGGGCTTTATGGACTAAGAGCTTATATATAGCTTTATGTCGTGTAATATTTAGTAAATATACTCTTATTTATCTTTCAGCACCAACGACACGTCCATCAGGTAAGGAATGAACGATCGGCTAAAAATGGGCTGGGTGCTTCATTTGGTCTCATCTCAAACTTAAGTACGAAATACATAAATAAGTAAGCTAAACCTTCATCAGGCATTACTAAGCGATGGATGACTAAAAAACAAACGAACAAAAAACATAACACGACAAAAATTCCTTCCCAAATTCTTCTTAGAGGAATTCAAAGACGCAACTTTTGCTGATCATGTATACTCTGTGTTCTTTATCAGTGGATTTACTATTGAGAAGTCGCGAATCACCTTTACTGGTAAAAACTAGTTAAGGGTTGGTTAAAAATTCTGTAACGTAACTGTGGTTCCTCAACGACACTGAGTCACCTCCAGTAAATCGTCTAGCCAGCCATGACAAGGCAGTTTGAACGAAAAACCCCTTCTTAGTTAACGTTACGAATCTTTCATGAGTACTTGAATTTGTTTCTCTAAACAACGAAACAAACAAGACAAAAGAAAAACAAAAACAACGAATAAATATGTGCTAAACATTTGCCTTGATATAAATCCTCAATTTTGTTCGCCTCTCTGTCTGAGTACAGTACCGCGAGACAAACAAATCAGAAACATATCGTATTTACTCGAGTAAGTGCTGCGGCGCTCCTAAAAGTTTTAGTGTTTCAGATGCGGCGCTTATTCAGGGGCGGCGCTTATTTGAGGGCCGCGCTCATTAAAAAATCACAATATTTGTAAACGACAACAAGCAAATGTTAACGAAGATAAAATAAGGAAATATACCCACTTCGAACTGAAAAACATGATAATAGAGGAGAATAAATTTCGGAGGCTGGTTTAGATTGACTTGTACCGTACTTGTTTAATAGTTTGGCTCCTCCAACATTGATTCACTCTGACGATGCTTCGATTAGGCGCTGCATTGCTGTGAATGAATGCGGCGCTTATTCGAGGGCGGCGCTCTTTAATATTTTTGCTCTCATATGCGGCGCTTAATCGGGGGTGGCGCTTAATCGAGTAAACACGGTTTGTGTGGCATTTCTTGTGAAGTTGCCACTTTTAAGGCAAGCTCAGGTATTAGGTAAGGAATCATCACGAGTACATGTGCCCCGGCAAAAACACTGTACTTGGGTTTTTAGCTTTCTGCCTATTCTACCCATGGGGACTTGGTATATAGCGGAAACAATGAAAAATAATATAAAACTTTTTACCTTTTCTAGGAGCCAACCATGGTTTTATGATCTTATGCTTGCCTAGAGCTATGGTGGTGAGGATTCCTCGTCGTATCTTGCCATCACAATCGGATCCCAGTCTCCTTCATCTCAGTGATCCAGGATGCGGCGTACTTCAGCTGAACGAGGAAAGTGTTACGATGGAATCCCCACTGGAAGGTTGCGGGACAGTGCGCAGGTGAAAATAAATAAATAAATAAATAAATAAACAAATCACTCACTCACTCCCTCACTCACTCACTCACTCACTCAATCAATCAATCAATCAATCAATCAATCAATCAATCAATCAATCAATCAATAAAACAAAACAAATCACGATAAAACTAATTAAAATTCACTATTACAAATTACACTAGCAAGGAGATGAGTCCAGATGGTTACGATTTATTGACGTAGACGCGTTGTAATGTGGGGATATCACGCACACCCTGAGGCCAAGCCTATTATTGGTGATTCTTTCTTCCTCCACTGCTACAAACACAATATGAAATAAATGTGCTGGGTTTATCCTGATGGTTTTTTCTGTTCTGCAAAGAAAGCAATCCAAAACTGCGGTACCACAAGGTGCGTTTTTTTTTTTGGTGGTAAGGGGGGGGGGGGGGGATATAATGTTAATCCCACGTTGTATATCGTTGTTTATCTCATCATGCAGTGGACAACACAAGAAATAATTTTTATCGTCCTATACACCCTCCTTATTTCATCGCCATAGTTTTAATATTCTAGTAGTTACGAAATATCAACGTCTGCCACCTCAATCACAGAAGAGCAAAATCTTCCTGTACGAATGGGATTAAAATAAACAGTTGATAACCAAATAACGAAACTCTTCTTTTCTTTGTATCTTAACGAATACAGTTCCGACGGAGAAGACGTCTCATTTCATAACAAGGTTGTGGTGCCAACTGGTTTTGGGAACAAGCGATCTTTCCTTCAATTTCCGTTCAAATGCTCCTACAAAAAGTTTGGACTTCCAGGAGTAGGGAACACGCCCAAGCCGTAAACGGTAAGATGTAGTTTTGTTGTGATTAGACACTAACTGAAAATTTCGTATCTCGTCTCAACATCCAAGCCCGCCAGTTACCTTTTCAAGAAGCTAGACTGCAAACTTGGTAAAAATGTTTCGGTCAAACCTATGTGTAGGAGAAGAACAACAAAAATAACAAATACCAAAAGTTGAAAGTTGAAAGTTCACTAGGATGGATCAAACGAATCATTTATAACCGAAGGAGCATCCATTTTAAATAAGCGACTTTTCATACCTTCCTTTATAGTTTCTCGTTTTAAATCGTATAAAAATTAATTATTTTTCGTCCTTTTTTTGACAGAGTGTGGAATCTGACGGAACCGTTCCCAGACAAGTGAAACCGCCAACTTTCGTAGTTTGGAAAAATAGTTGTTGTTTTTTTTATAAAGTAAGCTTAATATTGAACCAAAATTTCTTATAGTTTTCTTGACGAATAGAAATGTTAAGTTTTAGTGGAGCTAACGTTTTTGTAATTTTAACTGTCGCGCATAAAAAAAATCGCGTACCTTCGTCATCAACCCAAATATGACTAAAGTATGGTAAGGTAAAGTAATGTAGTGAATAAACAAAGGCACTTTTCACTACAGCGTGTGTATTGGTTTACTTGAAACTGCTTTATAAACGTACGTTTGTAACATTTCATAGATCAGTTTGCTATCTAGTAAGCTTCCTTATTTTTCAATTCCTCATTTGCCAACAAATTAACCCAGATGTCGCGAATCCGACAAATCAGGCTACGATCCAACAGATCAACCTTTATCTTCTCCCCCGCCCCACCCCCCCCCCCCCCCCCCCTTTGCACCCACAGAAAGTTGTTTATGAGTTTGTTTAGCAGATGCAGTACAGCTTTGGCATACAATGTCAAGTTGTTAGCCGACAATGTCTGCTTGCAGGCTGCGTCGGTGGCAATATGAGACCTCTGATGAAAGGTTAAAGAAACCTGTGACATAGCACAGTCATCCCTCCTTCTGATTAGTATGTAACAAAAAACAAAAGCCCACCCCCGCTGCGTAATTATTTAGTTAATCGTCACTTATTCACACTTTCACTTTAATTTCTTACGAGGATTAGGCAGCAGAGCCTTCTCAAAAGACGTTTCTATCAAAATTTATGATAAAACACAATGTCCGTCTTTCCAGCCAACAGTAACATAAAACTAGACAAGACAATGTATGAACAAAAATAATAATTCATAGTTGTTGTCTCAATACTAGGCGTTAAGCGAAAGTTGGGGACTAACGATCTTTCGCGGCTTGATCCACTAGTAATGGGATCTGCTTTAAAGCAGATCATAATGGTTTCCACGTTTAGTCAAACACTTTACCGATTTTCAGACCTTGTAATTATCTTGCATTGAATAAAACGGTAAGACATAAAATCGACTATCAAATTAAAACGTATCGGAAATAGCTGGGTACCTTGAAGACAAAATATTAAAGATATGGGGATCCGTAGCCTTGGTAAACCTCGGGGGGGAGGGAGGGGGGCGATGGTGTGGGGAGGGAATTGATTTCTCCTGACAATAAATGGTTACATAAGAACCATGAGACATATTTCACTATTGGTTGTCAAGAGATTGATTAACTAATGCTGTAGTTTTTTCTTTTTTATATATATACTAAAAATCAAGTACACTGAAGAGGACTGATCAAACGACGTAAGAAAAGCATTACCCTAAGACAATGACTGATCACGATCTATTATGACCCGACGTGACGCAAGTATGGTCGTACACGGTTTTTGCAGAAAATTATACTGAAGAGATAACAAAGACAGTTTTTATACGTTGGATAGGTAACGGTCCATCACACTAATTTGTTATTATTTGTACGTGCAAGAATTTTATCTGTTTCAAGTACCCTTCTTGAGGGCATAAAACGGAACAACATCGACTTGAGTTTCAAGCAGCGATAGTTGCTACTCGTTATACTGAAACAACATTGGGAGATAACATGGAACTTAGAAAAAGTAACTCGCAAGATAGACTTACATAAGGTGAGAAAAAATATATATCCTTGATAATTTGACAGACTTACCAGTAAAGATGTAGACTAAAGAATTGAATGTTGTCGCCTTTAAGTCTCACCACGTTACTCTACCAAATGAATATAATTGAGAGCTACTTCCTGTTTTGTAGATGGCAGTCGGTGATTAGCTTAATGTTAATATCCGATGCAGAGGTATATGAAAGATTCTGCTATACCTATATTAAGCCAAAAATATAAAACAGTTATGAGCTGTTGTTGAAGCCATTTTAGGTGCAAAGAAGGTGTACCGCACTGTTGTCCTTGCCGTGCTAAGGAAACGACATGAAGTGGGTTTTGATTATGTTGTTCGTGAGAACAGTGCTCTGCGCAGACTCAAATCCTGATGGTAAGCCTTGCTCTTTAAAAAATTAAATTACAAATAGGAAACTTTCGAAAGTGCAAACACCCTTTCAGCCGTCGTTCTTCGGGTCACGTTGCTAGAGAAGGTGTGTAAAATCTTAAGCGTGCAATGGCCGTTTGCAGAATGCCTTTGATGAAAAAGGTCTAAGACAACAGGGTACTGAAGATATCTGTTTTTTTTTTAATTGTGTTATTTGATTTGTTAGTTGTCACTATAGACGTTCTTGATGTTGACACAGTATTTTGTAGATATTTAATTACCATTTTACTATTTTAGCCGTTTTGTTAGTGGTTGACATAAAGGACATTCGTGTTCACTGTTCCTGGTAATTAATACTCTTGCTCAAATTTCAACAAACTGTTATTAATTATTTCAATATTGAAAAGCAAAAAAAATGATAATGATGGTAATGAATAAAAAATAAAGCTGAAAAATTGGGAAAAAAATAACAACAACAACTGCACCGCACCAAAAGAATATCGAAACTAGGACATCTAACCAATCGATCCTTCTGGTTTGCATTTACTTGCTAAGCGAGATGTGGGAAACGTATATGGATTGACGTCGAATTTTGTAAATTAATTGTGCTGATTTTGCGCCCGGATCTCTGAGTCGATCTAAACTACACACATAGATTTGCTAATCCTGGAAGTGCAGCAGATCGATGAATTATCCAGTCACTTGAATGCGTTTGTTCTCGCACTGACGGTGGAAATGTCTTTAACATTGCCTTCTGGAATACGGGAAGAAACTCGGCAAGGTAGTTATAAGGTATTTAATTAAAAGCAACCTAACATGAAAGCGTCCGTAAAATTTCTATAAAAATGTTCAAAAATGTTCATGGGTCGATGAATCAGATAAAACCTCATTTTCCCCCTCATAATTCAGGTTTGTAAAGGAAAATGATAAACAGGATGCCAGCTTTATTGAAAGCGTGAAAAAAACATGATCCATCCGGCAATTAAGATTAAAAGTATATCTTTCTGTAATATCCACGAAAATAACCAAACCAAGTAAACAACAAGTAAGAAATTGGGAGCGACTAGTAGAATACCGCTTTGCTTTACCAAATGATTATAATTGAGAGCTACGTCATGTATTGGAGATGGCAGTCGTTGATCAACTTCTGATGCTAATATCCTATACAGACGTACTGAAAGACTCCGCTATATTAAAACAGCAACCCAGAAATATATATCAGTTATGCGGCAGTTTAATTAAAGCTATTTTAGGAGCAGGGAAGGCGTACTCCCCTGTTATTCGCACCGTGCCGAGGAAGCGCCAAGAAGTAGTATGTGATTATTTTGTTCGCGAGAACAGTACTCTGTGCAGACTCAAATCCTGATGGTAAGCCTTTCTCTCAACAAAATATCAAATAAAGAAACTTTTGAAAGTACAAACACGTTCTTAGCCTTTCGTGGTTCGCTTCACGTCACTAGGAACTAGAAGTAAAATATCTAGAGTGTGCAACTGGGTTTTGAAGATGCTGCTGCTCAGATATATATTTTACTGTGTTGTCTGTATATGTAATAGGACTACATGCTGTCCAACTTGGAAACAATTGGATTTAAAAAACAAATCTGAGGACAGCCAAAATTGGACGAGACCGAGTCCAATTTGGCATAGAATAACAGCAATACAATGAAAAGGAGAATGCTGTAAATTTCAAAAGTGAAAAAAAAAAAATCGAAGAATGTTTTCATTTACAATAATATTTTCAAAATATTCATGAATAATAAAATAAAGGGTATAGAAATAACACATACAATAATGATAGGGAAAATTGCAACAGGAGTGTTTACCAAGCTGACCTGACTGCCAGAGGAATCCTCCGTCTGCTTCACTTAAAGCGTGAGAGGTTTTTTTCGCTTTCCGTAACCCTTCACTCTTAATTCACTTGGTTTCGCCTCAAGTTGTTGCCTCGATGTGCAAATTCACCATCACCCAAAATACAGTTTTTCAAATGGCGGTCCAACGAGCACTGCATGCATATGATAGCCAGACTTTTGCACTCGTTACCGTCTTCGTTTTGAATTTCAGCCATAAAACCGCAAAGAATTGCATCTAGCTCATGGTCCTCATGGCGAGGGATATCGTTTAACTTGGTTACGCTACACTTTCCACTGTCTCGTTGAAAACCATCAGCCAAGTTTTTGTACTCTTGAAGATGTTTTGGTTTTGGTTTTTGCTTCCTAGGTTAGCAAGCTCCTCTTCTGGCAACTGAGGAAATCTCTCATTTGCGTTACTATTGCTAAAAAGATTATGAGAAATGGAAAAATTTGGTAAATCTTGACAGAATCCCGCCATTGTGTCAACTAACATTGCGACAAGACGTCCTGTTTACAGTGCTGACACTATGCTTTGTGTCGATTGGCTGGTTTCTCTCATCAATTGTTTTTTTTTGGGGGGGGGGGGGGATTTGTTTGGCTCAGACAAACTTTCCTATTTTTTCTTAAATTGGACAGCTTGTGTATTTTTAACTGAAAGTCCAAAATGAAACTATCCAATATTAAGCCTTAATTGGACAGTTCTGAGAAATTAAAGAATAACAGTTGGGCGGACGAGATTGGATTAACTGACCAGCTCTATAATTAGATTTGTTAGTTGTCACAATCACTGTACACTAAGTCCTAATGCTGAGACAATATCTTGTAGTTACTTTTTACCATTCTGTAGTATTTTGGCCGTTTTGTTAGTGGTTAATAGACATTAGTAATTCTCTTGTTCATCCCGTATTCAGATAACATGCTTCCATTCCAACAGTCTGTAATTACTGTAGTTATTTCAATATTGGAAAGCAAAACATTACAATGATAGCAATGAATAAAAAAATATTGCAGAAAAATTGAGGAAAAAACAACGACAAATAATAAATAAATAAAGAAAGAAAGAAGATTATCGAAACTAGGACCTAACCAATCAATTCTTCTGGTTTCCATCTTCTTGCTAAGCGAGAAGTGGAAAATACGTATAAAATTATAAAATCATGGATTGATACAGAATTGTGTAAATTAATTTTTCTGATTTCGGATTCAGTCGATCGAATTTACACACACAGACTCGCTAATCCTGGAAGTGCAGCAGATTTAATGAATTATCCAATTACTTGAATGTGTTTGTTCTCACACTGACCCTGTAATGTCTTTAACATTGCCTTCTGGAATACAGAAAGAAACTCGGCAAGACTCTCCTCCGTAGCCACTCCCAGGGTAATTATAAGTATGTTTGTGTGTGTGTGTGTGTGTGTGTGTGTGTGTGTGTGTGTGTGTAATCTCCAAGAAAATAACCAAACCTGAAGCAAACAACAAGTACGAAATTGAGCGATTAGCAGCACGTAGTATGAGCACATACATCAGCTGCAACGAACCCTTGTCGACATTATTGATGAAGTACGTATAATTTTCAGGTATTGGACAACAAAAAAGAACAAAATTATCCTAAATCAAAACAAAACACGCACACAAACTGGTTGGTACCCTTTATTTAATTATGCATCCTTAAGGCGCCATGAATAGTATTCTTTTGAACACAGTGAGAAATTGCTTCTCATTTGGATCATATGTTGATATCGGTGACATTTTTTACGAAATATCATTTTCTGTTAGATTAAAAGACAGGATAAGGAAAAAATAATAACAACAAAAACAAAACAAAAAAATTTATTATAGTTCGAAATGAAGTCTGATCAGTTTTTCCAATAACAAGGGATGTGGAGAAATTGGAATGTTTAAACGCCCAAAAAAGTACACTCCAATAATTTTAACTAGACTATCCTTCTTAAAACAATCTTAAAGCAATCCTTAACCAATATGAAGGTTGCGATTGAATTTGAATTGAAATTCGCTTCCCTAAGTTTAGCTGGAAGTGCAATTTCCGAAAAGAAAATGTTGGTTGCAGTCGGGGAGTTTTTATCAATGCCGAAAGATGATGCCAAATTGTTTTAATATTCCAAGCAAATGGGGCTTAGCGATCTCATTTGTCTGCTGAAGCATTTAGAAAAAAGATATCCTAAATGTTTTTCTAACTAAATTGGCAAAGCAAATGTCCGTTGTGTAAATTGGAAAAGAAAATATTCGTCGTAGTGTATTGCATTCGCGGCAATCTGATGGACTTAATCCGCATGTCTATTCGTTGATATAAACAGGTTAAATTTCGTCTGATGTTTTGTGAATAACGTTGCAACCCAAGAAGCCTCACTGTCACAGAAGCAACTCATTATATTTATTTTTATTCGGTAGAACCTCTATTTTTCGAGCCTTTTTGAAACTATACCACTGCCGGTGGTGGTGGTGGTGGTGGGGGAGGAGGGAGGGGGGTGGGTTGGTAGGAAAGAGTCGCTGATACGTCCACCACCCTTTTGGGTCTTTGCTGTGCAACGATATTTAAATTTACATCAAAAGAAAAGCCTGATATGTCATTTACAAGGGGTTCTTGACCAATGGACAACCATATCGCATGCTTCTTATTTTTCAGAAAATCGGGGTAATCATGACCCAAACCTGTTCGAGGGAGACATGATTCTTACACCAGAGCAACGTTATAAAGCCGAGCATGGAATGGATGTCGATAGTCCTGATCGGAAAAGAGGTTCAATCAGATTCAAAAAGTGGCCACGTGGTGTTGTGGTTTATGCTATCCAATACACACTTGGTGAGGTCTTCATAACTACATTCAATGAATCAATCAATCAATCAATCAATCAATCAATCAATCAATCAATCGATCAATAAAACAGTCATCCAGTCAGTCAGCCAATCAAAACAGTCGCTCAATCACTGGCAAATCAATCAGTCATTAAATCAGTCATTCAGTCAGTCAGTAACTCACACACTCACTCAAGCACTTGTTCATGATCACTCACTCACTCGACAATCCCTCCCTCCCTCCCTCCCTCCCTCCCTCTATTCATCCATCCAGCCATCCATCCATCCATCCATCCATCCATCCATTCATTCATCCGTCCGTCTGTCTGCCCTTCCGTCCGTCCGTCCGTATGTACGTCCGTCCACCCACCTATCCATCAATCAGTTCGTCAACTAATAAATCATTTAGCCAATCAATCAATGAATCAGCCAGTTAACAGTCATTTTGGTATTCACTTAGCAGACTAGTTCCCAGTCGTACCTTTTGGGAAACGCACAAATTTGTAGGAACTCGAGTTGTTTAGTTAGGTCCTGATGGGTTGTCGAAAGCACCTCTTGACTTCGACATTTGTGTGAATTAGGACACAAGTTTACAATTTCATAGGAAACGAGTCTGATAAAGGAACAAGTCTGAGAAAGGAAGTCAGTCTCTGGTTGCTTTGCAGTAATTTCAACAAAACATCTGAATTTACCACTTTAATTTTCAATAATCTTGTTCAATGACGTCACACTGCTGTGGTAAAAGATCTCTTAGTTGTTGAAAGGTTACTGTTTGTATTTTAGCACGCAATTCCCGAGCATTGGCCGCGATAAGAGCAGGAATGAAAGACTGGACCACCAAAACGTGTATCCGCTTCAAACGAAGAACAAATGAAGCAGCTTACGTCGAATTCAGACGTGGGTCCGGGTAAGGAAATGGTTGTTGCCAATACTTTGTCTTATCGATAATAATAATCTTTATTTTCCAAGAGACAATTCTAGTTACAAGTATTTAAAAAAGGACTAACGGCTAAGTCTAGAAACAACAACACCAAAAGAAGGAAGCACTGAAGAATTTCCAGGAAACAATTCAAGTTACAAGTATTACTGATAGACTAACAGCTACAACGAAAAAAAGACAATAACAGCAGCAACAGCAGCAAAACGAAAGCAGCACGTTTGAAGCAGTTACTGAACGTGGGATTTAACTTCATAACATTAAGTTTAGTCCATGAGTATATTCTTGCTCCAAAACGGAATAAAACGTAAGGTGTTGTGCAGAACTAAAACCAGCGAATATGAACTATGGTTTAGACTTTGAAATGAGAAAACAGATGTGTTAAAAGAAGTGCTGTATAAAAAGATAGTCAAAGGGATGTTTTCGTTCTGCGGTGTAGGCTGCCCATAGTAGCTCTTCTTTCGCTCGCTTTAAATATAGAATGTCTACAAGAAAACAAATCCCAGCATATACTGGAGAGTTAACATCAATAATTTAAACTTTTATGCTATGTCCAGATTTTGGCCGACTTGCCACAGACTCCCTCTTACATAAAGTTATCTGGTTGTGATGCGCTAAAAGATACGGGTATAGTCATTCTTTTAGCCAGCTTCTTGAAGACGTCTATTTCAGCTACTTCGTAAATCTTTGAACATATGGAAATTTGTTCCTTTGAGGCGAGAGCCAAGTGAAAGGATCTGTTGGCAATCTTTAAATCAATTAAAGGAAACTCTCCAAGATTGGCCTTGTTTCTCCGTCTTCCCCCTCTTTACCCAAGCGGTACACAAGCTGAATTTCCCCTGTTCTTGCCTCGGTGTAACCTAAATGGCGTTGCAAAAAAAACGATCTCAGGACCTCTTCGGTGCCTTCAACGCCTTTAATTCTCGGTGACGGTGCTTCAGCGATACGATTAAACTTTATGTTCTCTCGTCTTAAGTAAGCCTCGAGATATAGATCCGGCTTAGTGTTCAGATCCTCTAGAATCTGATTAATTTTCTGCTCTTTCTCCTGTAACTCAACAGTTTTTTTTGTGTCTAGGATCTTCTTATCTAAAGCACATTTGGTGTCGTTCTGATTCTTCTCGATGAGGCTACTATTAGCTTTTTAAGTGCTCGATATCTTCTTTGGCTGTTTTCTCAAAAGCTTCGAATCTCGCTGTTCTTTCGTCTAATTTGACCATGCTAGCTTCAATCTTTTTAACGGTATGCTTGATAGTATCCAGCTTTTTAAGCTTGTCCAGGATACCTTTCAAGATTTCTTTCATCCCGTCAGTCATCTGAAGAGCAGTTAACACGATATCGCTTTCTTCAATTCGTCCTCCACCTCCTGGTTGTCTTGGCCCGTATTCAAAGATGAAGTTAAGAGTCGTCAGTATTTTTCGCCTTCTTCGGCTCCGGCGAGTCTCCTTTTCCATCTGCGGAACTGTCCGAAGCTTCTCCTGGTGACGTATTTTAATAATGATTCCGCCATTAGATCAACGAAAGAGACATATAAACCGAGCAAGAAGAAAGAACGTTCCTCACGCCATTCCTCATTACTAGCTCGTCCCATTGGAACATTGGTGCCGTTTTGTTAAATCCTTTACTTGCACATCCTGTCTTATTTCCCGTGTACACAACAGTACAGTAATAATAATTTAAATAATATGTTAAAAAACGAAGCGAAAATAAGACTTATATACCCGGCCCAAGAACTTGATCTGTTAACCGCTGCAAAGAACAAGCAATAGTCGAATAGTCGAATACAAATGTTATACCATTTCTGAGTACAAATGGTAGGAGTGGTAGGTCGATGAAAGTTGATGCCTTCTGTCCTTACTGATATATCAAGATTGCTATTTTTAACGACAAACATTCAACATAATTTTTTTTTTGCGATTGCCTCTTAATTATACTTATCGATCAGTTGCTGGATCAATCCATACTACTGTTTACACACAATTTTATATTTATCAACTGAGTTGATAAGGTAGATTGGCCACCGAAAAGAGATTGAAAGCTGACGTTTCGAGCGTTAGCCCTTCGTCAGAGCGAATCTTCGTCAGAGCGAATCCTGTTTAGTTAGTTCATCCTTATTTAATAACAACAATAATAATAATAATAATAATTACTTAATATTGCGCAAATTAACATACATACATGATCAAATGCGCATTACAAATATAACGAAAAGGAAATTATATGTTTCTGTCATTAAAATTAATTAAAAAGAGAGTAAAATTTATGTACACCTAAATAGAGATAAAAATTACATGCAAGTCTAAAATAGTGAGTCTTTAACTGTCCCTTAAAAATATTATAATTATCCTGCATTCTAATGTCCTCCGGTAAAATGTTCCAGATTTTGGGTGCTGCTGTTTTAAAAGCCCTGTCTCCTAGTGTCTTCTTTGATCGTGCACTGTAGTCCTCTAGTAACATACCCCCGTCCGATATAAGATTATATCTGGATGTCCTGTTAACTTTGACTAGTCCCCTAAGATACTCAGGTGCATTGCCAGAGATATATTTATGAGCAAGCATTGCTCTCTTAAAAATGACCCTAAACCGTACTGGGAGCCAATGTAGCTTAACAAGTGTAGGAGTAATGTGATCATACTTTGCAACATTGCCAACAAGGCGAGCTGCTGCATTTTGTAAACGTTGTAGCTTACTTAGCTGGACGGCTGGAACACCAACCAAGAGGCTATTGCAGTAATCTATCCCTGACATTATAACTGCTTGAACTATGGATTTCCTGTCATCGTAACTTAAAAGTTGTTTACCTGCGCTATTAACGTTAAATGATGTATTTATATATTTTAATTACAAGTTCGGTACGTTAATCTGTTGATCTTGTTTTAAGGGAGTTTTAAATGATTTCAACTGATTGTTTTAACACGTCTCGAAATCGCTGTCCTAAATTGCAGAAAGGACAAAAATCAAGACTTTTTAAGTCATCAGATTGTACTGAAAGCGCCAACCAAAATCATATGATAACGTTTTAGTCACAACAAACGATGCCCAGGGCTATATGAAACAAATCGAACCTGTTTTCGTTTTCAGGTGCTCATCATACGTGGGAAGAATTGGAAGACGTCAATATATCACCCTTGCTTCAGGATGCTGGAGAAAGGGGATTGTTGCCCATGAAATCGGTAAATTTCCACATTTTTTAAACAATATATAATTTGAAAAAGTTTCCCTCTATCAATTTTTAATACAGCCAACTGTCGTTTAGTTTAACTACAGACACTGTAAATGCATTGCGCAACAAAATACATAGAAAAATACACACCGACCTGAGGAACATAAAAAGAAATTTGATCGTACTAACGGGCCGCTGAAATAAACCGGGTTTACAGAAACGACGAATGGCATGTCTAGCTTTAGTTCGGGCCAAGAACTGGTTAACAGTGAGGAAGTGGTCGTATTACAAGGATCGAGTTCGCAAACTATTTCACGAATGTACTGTCATGAAATGTAATACCTGTCGTGAATTGTATACGTAATAACAGTTGTCCTAAATTGTAATGACACTCGTCGTATATGAGCTATTACAATTAACGACAGGTATTACAATTCACGACTGTACCGCACGGACATCACGAGTCCTACGTCTAGGAGCAAAAATTAATTCTAAATGAACCAAAACTAAGAGCATTTGCGCGATGCACACAAAATGGAACTCTGAAGGGGAAGATATGAAGTGAATTCGTAAAAGGAGAACAAAACATAATCAGCTTATAATGTTTTTTGCTGAACATGAAGGAAAACTTGAGACAAAGTGGCCTGATTAATTTTTTCAAGTTGCAATCCATTTCCATCCTGACCATCTTGACAAAGGCACGCATCTACAATTTTAGTGCACTAGTAGAGTACATTTGAACAAAACTGGACCATTATTTTGGGTCTCCATCAATACAAACATAGCCCCTTTTGGTTCAGCTCCACTGTTTTACGCCCTTTCCGTCTCACATATTTGTCACGAACAAAGGTACAGATCGAGTGCGTCGAAGAATAAACTCCTTGAAGAATAAACTTCTTGGTATGACTAAGTTCAGGTTCAGTTCTGTGAAGTACGAGAGGTACCAATATACACTGATATAAGGCAAATGTAACGTGTGGCGATTTGGTTTCCTAAAATAATCCTTAACAGCCAATCCGACCAGATAATTGACAAGGATATGGTAAAGGAATACCTAAGTAGAAAAGAGAAATAATGACTGTATCAAGATTGTGACTCAAAGGAAAAACGTTTTTTTTTCTTTACAGGACATGCTGTCGGTTTCTACCATGAGCAATCTCGTCCTGACAGAGATAACTATGTCACAATAATGTGGGCTAACATACGTTCCGGTAGGACTTCTCCGTAAATTGCTTATATTTATTTCGTATTCAATTCTGTATTGCAGAAAGTGAAAGTTAATTGATAAAAAAAATTCAATTTAAACCCGAGGGCTGGACTGCATAATTCACTAGTCTACCAATTTCATCCCTTCCATTAAATTGTGTCCTTAATTAGTAGATAGTTTTATATAATTACCTCGCCTATACTTCCCGACACAATCTCAAGGCTGCTATTATACAGTAGATCGAATGCGGATTCTACACTATAGCGCTATATTTCAGCTTAATGGCCATTTTGTTTTCGTTTACTTGTCTTAAAACACGTTTTATTAAATTCTCAACCTCGGATAATACATTTCTAGCTTTCTCATTGGTTCACTGGATCTCGGTTACCAGCCATAATACCTACGTTTGACCTTTTATTGAAACTGCCCTCAGCAAATGTCGCTTAGCTTAAAATTTTGGGGCGGGAAGCCAAGTTTCATCGACAAATGGACGGAAAAAAGCAGATTCGGTGAGCTATCCACAGAAGAAATACAGCATATTATGGACAATGCCGCCTCAGTAACAACAAAAACGTCACAAGGTTCGGAACAGAGGGGGCTGGACACGGCCCGCAAGGTATCACGGGGCAACGTGTCCTTTTGAGCTGCTCTCAGCTCAGTTGCAACGAACCTCGAAGGTGTGCGGACCTCGATTAACTGAAGAATTCCGTTACAATAAGCTCTGAAACACCCTAGATCGAAGTTTATACGATTCCTTTGGACTTGTTACCGTTTCTTTACAACTGATTAACTAAGGTTTCATTATAAACGTGGTTTTTGTCAGCTTTTTGTCACGTTGATCGATGGAAAGGCTTACGAAGCAGAGGAACACGCCGTACTATTTCACCAGTAATCCCGACCGAGGAATATTTTGCAGTGAAAGCTAATCGAAGGCACCCTAACCAACTGCCCTTTCAAGGTGTTGTGATAGCTTTGTCTGTTTACAACCATAGGTGTCGACCAACGGCTTATTATCATCAGGATTACTCGCTCCAGCAGCGAGCAGGTTTACAGAGAGACTTCTAGCAGTCTACATCCAGAGTTACAAAAATAACCTCAGGAATATGCCAAGATTGGTCCCAAAAGTGATTGTTGCATTTCATGCTGAATTTAAGCTTGCTGTTTTGAAGTACCAGTAATATAGAATCAAGTTTCAGGAAATTTTCAGTAATTACGTTGGATATAAAGGTTCTATTACTGTGCTGTAGTGAAGGCTGATTGAGCTCATAGTTACTCGAGGAACTGGTTATGAAACTTTGCAAGTTTCAAAGGCCTTAACAAAGGTGCTGCAATTTATGTTGAAAGTACCACGACAGTGCACAATCTTTTGTTTTACGTTCGCACACTATGGCTGAATAACTTAACAGTGACATTCTTATTGGTTAGTTGCTCATGCAAAATTCAAAACCTATTGTTGTTTGTGCACCGTCAAGGCTAAAAACGGTAACAAAAACATAAAACAAAGGACTTAATTGAGCTTCATAACCAGATTCTTTTATTAATTATGTTGTGCTATAATTTATCTTGTGTTGAAATTAAGATGCAAATAGACAAAATAATGTAGTACAGAATAAAGCAGAGGTATACAAATGTCTATGTATAAATACCAAGGGGACAGGGAAAATATTGATGTAACAAAAATGATAGCCCTAAATTCTCATTGCACTTCAGTAATATACAAAAACTAATACAGATTTCAGTGGACAGACTGCAGACGGCTGTTTTTGTTACAAAATTAGAGTTGGTTCCTGGACAAAATGGAAGTAGTAAATACTGTGCATTGTTGCTTCTGAACAGGAACTAAATCCAGCTTTCTAATTCAATAACAACAACAACAATGATAATAACAATAATAATAATAATAATAATAATAATAATAATAATAATAATTACTGCAAAAACATATAAAAAGAACAGCAACCTGGAAGGACAATCTTATTGATTGTCTTATCGAATTGATGATACTGAAATACAATGTGTCTGGGGGCTCTACCCTGAGTTCGCAACCAAACCATCACGGGTACCAGGCACCTTGCTTGGTGTGTGATAAGGTCACAATTTCAGGTTTCTGGACATGAGAACTGATCAATGTTCAAGGTTGCATTCAAGCACTCATCTAAGGCTATTTTCCACAAATCTGTCTTCCTGTTAAATTATTTTTTATAAACAAATTTTGCTTGTGCAGTTAAAATCAGCAACTACCCATGAAACCAGAAAGAGTGTTTGCTTACAGATGTTGGTTTCAAGAAAGGCTAAATACATACAGTTGAATTAATCACTTATACAAAAAACTTCTTTCTTCTTCTTGTCCCAGTGGAATTAAAGCCCTTATATTTTTGGACACCCCAAGCAGTTTGTTCTATCCTAAAGGTGCCCATAAAAAGTGTTCAGTTCTTCAGTGTTTTAATGAATTATTTCAAGTGGGATTCTTCAAAGATGGGCTCTCAAGGCTGTTCGTCCCTTACAAGAGTGGTTGACCATTGAGAGCTAGCTAGCCATTATTATTGAATTCTCTTCCAACAGTGGGAATCATAACAAAAGTGTTTTAGTGGAAAATTGACCACTCGTAAAGTTCATACGAAACTACATCCGGGACTTAAGTGGCGTATTTTCCATATCCTCACTAGTGAGGATATCGATGACGTCATTTCTCACTTTTACACTGTTGTTTGTGCAAAAATAATCTTGTCTATATAATAAAAAGAAAATTACACGGCGGCTTGAAGATATGAATTTTATTTTCTTACGGAGGAAACAATATTTTACTCGCCGCGCTCGTTCGTAAAATATTGTTTTTACCACTCGAAAATAAAATTCATATCTTAGTGCCGCCGCCGTGTAATATCCTCTATTTGTGTCATCCTTGTAAACAATACCACCCTCTTAATGAAAGTCATAGCCTGGGAATACATGAAATATTTCATGTGGAATTCTTCTCAAGGTGGATGGTTCCTTAGGCCTGGTCCACACTAGCGACACGTTGTGTTGTTCACACCGGTTACAGCTGTACATAATACATAGGTTGTGTTTTGCATTTGCTTGACCCCGCAGTTATGTTGTTATATGTGTCACTATGTACTTATTGACTGAGTGGGAGGGCCGGACGGGAAAATATTTGGCTCGAGGTCAGGACGTACGGACCGAGCGCAGCGAGGTCCGTGCGTCCTGACCGAGAGCCAAATATTTTCCTGTCCAGCCCGACCTAACTTAGTCAATAAGCATTTTATCATATGACCACTGAATTTTTTTTGTCTTTCTTTCGTGGATACAGACGCGGCGGCCCGTTTCGCGCGCATTTTGAAAAGCCAATGGTAGCTTGTAATTTGTTTGGGAAGCCAGTAAAGTGCATTTGAACTGCGAATTGTGCGTACAAAATTTTTGAACTTCTGTTAAAATTGTCAACCAAATCTCCGAGTTTTAGCTCCATTCCAAGAAGATTTAAATCCGACTAAATTCCTGGTACATGATTGCAGTTAGTAGAAATTTCGAAGGAAACGGTTATGAAGGACTACAACAAAGAATTTGCACGACGTTTCGGCTAGTCGTGCTCGTCTCTCAGCGAAGACTGAATTTATCCTGATTGAACAACTTAGCGACGTTTCTTCTGAGCCGAAATTCACAATTGGTTTGAACGAGAGGATTAATTAATTTTCCACCAAGGATTTTGGATGTTAAAAACAACATTAGATCTTAATTTATGAAACTACATAAAGACTTGGAAAGGGATTGTACAGGCAGTTCAGTATTTTGCTACGCTTCGTTTCCCTTCGGCTTCAAGTTGTTTAGTTTACCATGGATCGTAGGATTCATGAACATCTGCTGTTGCTGCTTAGTCCTTGAATTCGCTAGTTCCTCGACGATGTTGAGCTCTGCATTACAGTTGATGTCCAAATTGTGCTTAAAATGCTTCGTGAAAACAAGTGGGAAACTGTGTCATTGCCAGGTTAGTCGTAAACATGTACTCGCATTTTGTTTGTTGTGATTTAAAAATTACGCAGCAGAAAAAGAAATTTGAGTTTACTTCGCATTTGCATTTTTTCTTCAATGTTTATCATGACTTCAAACCAGGATACGTCTTTGTCCGATTATGTTGTTTGAGTTTTTGACGGCTTTTAGTTCGATTTTATTGTTATTGTCAGGAGTATTTCTTCATCATTTGCCAAGTTTAAACACGTTTTGTTTTAATTTTTGCGCCTGCAAACTACATCGCTTTCTAGATAGTAAAGTTTTAATAAACATGTTGGGCATTCTTTGCTTTTTAGAAAAATCTTAACTATCGTTCATCTGAATTCAAAGCTGTGGAATCAACTGGTTCCAATCCCGTCATCTTGCGGCAGTAGCGGGGCCGTACGCTTTTCTAGTAGGGCCGTACAGCTTTTTCCGGCCCTGCTAGAGCGAGGCGTACGGCCCTCATACGGGACTTTTTTCCATATGGTTTTCAAAGGAAATTGCGCGCGGGTCCGTACGGGTCATATGATAATAGTGTGAATTAGGCATACAATTCAAATGATTTTTGTCTCTCGCTACTAAATGACCTAAATGTTAGTCACTTGTAATCCGGAGGCCCCGGGTTCAAGTCCCGCTCTGACAACTAGCTGGATTTGTTTTCGGTAGTCCCGAACTCATCTCTTCCACGCATTGCAAATAGCCAACTGGTCTGCCTCCCGCCAGTTGGGATTCTTAGAAATGTTATGTTTGATTTGTTTCATATTTCGTTTAAGTTTCTGGCAGGTCCGGTCCTCACCAGCCTTTAGGTTGCCTCAAACCGACCTGCCTCAACAAAAAGTGTATGTCTGTATGTATGTATGTATGTATGTATGTATGTATGTATGTATGTATGTATGTATGTATGTATGTATGTATGTATGTATGTATGTATGTATGTATGTATGTATGTATGTATGTATGTATGTAGGTATGTAGGTAGGTAGGTAGGTAGGTAGGTAGGTAGGTAGGTAGGTATGATCCTTGTAAGCCTGGGTCAGTTACAGGAGCAGAATAGACTGGAGCCACATTTTGTTGTTAAACCTAGAAATGAAAAGAAAAACAAAATGACTCACTTGGGTTTAAGCCACCTGATGATTTGGCAGTTGTCACAAAGAAAACAAAACAGTCACTATTTCCCACTCAAGAGAAAACGTTTTACCTCAAAATGTCAAAGAGACCTTAGAAAATGCAGTTTATTGAAGCCTCAGAATTCTAATTTCTTCCTAGGGACGCTCTAGAAGTGATGTTGTGCTACAGAACTGTCCTAATTTACTCATGTTTATCTCTAAAATCACCAAACTTCGCTCCCAAATAACAGAAAAACCGTAAGAGGTCAGATGGGGTCCGACCCTCTAAAATGAAATAATAACTATTCCTACAATAGCTGGCACGATTTTCCAAGGTAAATCTGACACGATATTGAAACAAGGAACGAACGCGTTGGTTGACTACAGAACGTGGACAACGGCCGCCATATTGGACAAGCTCGCGAGGAAGTCCAATAATGACGAATTTTATGAAGATATTTTAAAATATAAAAAAGTGTCTAGTAAAAGTAAAAACCTACCTTTCATTTAAACTCCTCCATTGAGAAAAAACGAGCTACATCTTGCAGAAAAGTGCACTCAAAACCATAACATGTTGCGTGGAGAAATTTTCTCAGAAAAGACTTACGAATGAATACAGTGTTCTGATTAGTTGATCACAGCTACCAGAATGCCTTTCGGGCCGTGTCCTCCTCTGGGTTCGGAATGAGATTATTTAATGGTACGTGTCCGTGAAGTGTCTCTAAAAAGTTGCAAAATTTCAAATATTACCGTCGAGATTTAATGTATTGATTAAGATTACGTAACAACAACAACAACAATGTTTACCTTAACGTTTCAGAATGGCTCGCTAGTCTTGGGGGCACCAAGTTTTCAAAACCAATTGAAGAAATGTCAAAAGAAGAACTGAATGCTTGTCTCAGTCAAGTGTTTTTACGCCTCTGCAAGGAAGTAAGATGGCACTTATTACAAAACTTTGTGGATGAAATCCATCCCTTACGGACCTTACGAAATGACTCTGAGAATTCCTAGGAATTCCTAAGAATATCCTAAGAATTCGTAGGAAAAAATTCTTAGGAATTCCTGAGAATTCCTAGGCCGGTCAGACTTTGGATTGAGAAAGAAGAGCGCCTTCCATCGCATTCCGGTGACAATGTCAGGAAGAAATTTTCTGAGATCCTTGGGAACCTCGGTCTGAAAATCACAGTGCAGAGCAACTTGAAAGTAGTAAATTACCTAGATGTCACACTCAACCTCACAACCGGAAAATATTACCCATACAGAAAACCTGACAACAACCCACTGTACATCAACGCCAATTCAAACCACCCTCCGTCCGTTATTAGGCAAATTCCAGCATCGATTAGCACAAGAATATCAGGGTTATCCTGTGACTCAGACGAGTTCAGGTATACAACGATGCTTTCAAATCCAGCGGTTACAAGGAGAAGATCCGGTACGACCAAAACCAGAACCAAAGAAACCAAAGAAAGAGACCAAGAAACATAATCTGGTTTAATCCACCTTTCAGCCAAAATGTTGAGATGAATGTCGCGAAATCCTTCTTACAGCTGGTTGATAAGCATTTCCCCAAGGTCGCACAAACTCCACAAGATCTTCAACAGAAACAACTTGAAAGTCAGCTACAGCTGCACGACTAACATGGCAAACGTCATCAAGAGCCACAACCAGAAAATCCTAAATGAAAACAATGGAGTTAGCAATGAGAGGAAATGCAATTGCAGAAACAAAGACCTTTGCCCTCTCGATGGTGTGTGTCTTACAAGTAACGTAATCTACGAAGCCACAGTCACAACAACAACCGGGGACACAAAGACTTACATTGGAATGACAGAGCACGAATTTAAAACAAGATACAACAACCACAAACTCTCTTTCAGAGACCGATAGCATTCGCACAGCACAGTACTTTCAAAACACATCTGGGACTTGAAAGACAGCAACACCGACTATCAAATCAATTGGCGCATCATCAAGAGGGCAAATGCATGCAGGGGCAACCCTTCCCGCTGCAACCTGTGTCTGTCTGAGAAACTCTGCATCCTGTCCGCTCGTGACATTTCCCTCCTCAACAAGAAATCTGAGCTGGTCACTAAGTGTCGTCATGAGAACAAGTTCTTCGTAACAACCAATCAGAACAGGAGCCGTTCCAACCGTTCTTAAATTTGAAATTTTAACCTTATAACTGAAACTTTCTCACATGTACACTCAGTCTGATGATCGCTTAGTGCGTGAAACTCGAGTTACAATTACTTTCTATCTTTAAATTTGTATTTAGCTCTGCGTATATATATATATATATATCTACCTGGATTTTTGAAAAGGTGGCTCCTGAAGATTTGCCCATTTTCACCGGAACGACACCGAAACTGGGTTTTTTTGGACTGCCATGAGCCTAGAAACCACACGGGAGAGAAAAGAGAAGGGAGGGGAGAGAGGGGAGAAGAAAAAAGGACTGCTGGCACTCATAATTTTTATATTGCCTACTTTGGAGAAAAAAAGTGTTCGCGACACACCGCTCGGACACCTCAACCGAGCGGTGCCGTTTTCAAAAATCCGGGTAGATATATATATATATATATATATATATATATATATATATATATATATATATATATGTATATATATATATATATATATATATATATATATATATATATATATATATATATATATATATATATATACTACGTTCAAACCGGTGACATGTACTACTAAGCAAGTTCTCCCAATGTCGGTGGCCTTTAGGGTTAGAGCCTTATAGTGCTTCACAAATGTCTTTCTCACTTTCTCACTGCTCGTCGATGATACAGCAGCCACACCCGTAGAGAAGCCTTTCATGCTGTCTTTCCTATGGATGTCGCGCAGGTTCGAGTTGTCATATGCGATGTTTAATTTTATACTTAAAAAAGTACTTCATCCAGTACAATCTGGCAGATATCACAGAGATTTTTCTCACTGAATATCTCCCGTTTGGGCGGCGCTACCTCTGCCTGTCCCTGGAAAAATGCTGAATACTCTGCATATCATCAGGACAATGATTCTCAACAAGGTAGCATGCTTACCGGTAGGAAACAGATTTTACTACATTCAGTACAGCAACCAGCCATGTTAAGACCGTTGCCCACCTGCATTGCCAGAGCGAAAAATGAAAACAAAAACAAAAGCTAAAACTCCCCGTGTCGCCGAGACTACAGCACAAGAGAGCTCTGCTGGTTAACTCAAGAGATCAAGAATCCCACGATCGACACCGCTATCCTGCGACGTGAGTACGCTGGGTGCTATCAACTGCTGTGTAGCATCATGTACTCCAAAGAAGGCCAATACCTGGACGGGTGTCTGCAGACCCACATAGAGAAAAAGGGGCTTGTGACATAGAGGTAGACACCATCAAAACCCTAGCGTGCGTAGCAAGCGTTTCCGTAAGCCTAGGGTTTTTCTTACGTTCGAAGCATTTTTCGCTTTTTGGCCTCGCGAAAATTGGGGCGAGCGCAAAAGAAGTGGCGGAAGGGGCAGGAGAAGGGAGGAAAGAAAACGCTTGCCCGCAAACCCAAACCCCTACGCCAACGAACGTCAATCAAATCAGGTAAGTTAATTTGAGCGTGACCCACATCAACACAACTAACTGTTTCTCTCCAGCTGGAAAATTTCGATGTTCAGGTTTGACTCTAGAAGACAGCTGTTCGGTGGCTTCAAATCTCAGGGACTTTCGGGAAGCTTTCTCTTTCTACATGGACTATTGCCCGATGGAGTTTTGAGCAGCCGTTTAGACAAGTTGATACGCTAATTTGGCGGAGCTTGGGAAACAGGAGACTCGATATACTTATTGCATTCCGAATAACTTCGAATAATGCCCCTAAGTAATAATGCACACACGTTCCGAAGATAGCTACAAGTTTTCAACAACTTTCGCTCTAACCACTCTGAAAATATCAGCGAGAATTGCTCCTTAAGAATCCTTTCTTTCCGACGCTTTGAAGAGGTTCCCGAAGAAATAAAACCGATTTTCCTAGCAGAGATAAATTTCCAAATTTATTAACTTTGAAATTACAACGACAAATTGGAGCTGTCATTGATCGTTTCCTTCACTCGTTGCCGCACAACAAGTCGTTTTCCATCGTCGCTGACCCTGCTTCTACTGAGACAAATTAAGTTTTCGACGCTTTCGTGAAAAACCTGAGAAAAACGGGCAAAATAGGTGAAGTCGTTCACAAGAAAGCAATCTACAAAGAGCAGCTGAAGAAACCACTCATGTCCAATACTGTCGCACTGGTACGGAAAGTTATTTGCAGTTGACGGTCCATAAGTTTCGCACGGACTATCATCCTTGCTTACGGACTGTTATTTGCGGTTGACAGCCCGTACGTTTCGCACGGACCATTTTTCTTGCTTACAGTCCGAATACAGAGCGTGCATATCATTATCATACCAGGGCCAACTGCAGTTGACAGTCCGTACGTTTCGCACAGACTGCCATCCTTGCTTACGGACCGTAAGCAAGGACGGACCGTAAGCAAGGACGGTCCGTGCGTTTCGCACGGACCGTCATCCTTACAGACCGTCATTTACGAGTGTCAACGGTAAGCACTCAGTTTTCTATTGCTATAATAGGCTCCAAACTAAACACCTCCTTTCTTGTTTCAAGATGGTTTAAGCCTCGTTTGTTCAAATCTCCTATACGGACCTATACCTTACTCTTCTATACGGACCGCGTGTGTGGTTCACGGTCCGTACAAAACGGTACGGACGGTAAGAAAGATATCTCCCTCTTACAACGAGAATGAAATATTCTAAGTCCCGCTAATGACATGCAATTTACGGACCGTGAACTCTTCTATACGGACCGTGTGTGTGGTTCACGGTCCGTACAAACTGTACGGAACGTAAGAAAGATATCTCCCTCATAACAAGAATGAAATACTCTAAGTCCCACTAATGAGATGCAATTTACGGACTGTGAACTCTTCTATACGGCGGGCCGTATCTAAAGTTCACGGTCCGTACGAACTGTACGGTCCGTCAAACCTTCTCTACATACCGTAGGTGGGACTTACGGACCGTAAGAAACTCTACGGACAGAAACCATGGTCTCGCGGTCCGTTACGGTGCGGGTGTATTGGACAACCCTCGAAGAAACTATTCGACAGCGGCGAACTCGAACCGTAAATGCCCACAATTATTGCACTTCTCGATAATCTTGAAATTTGAACACTTAAATACTGAGGCAATAAGGTTTTTCTCGTATACTTGAACGGTCCTTAAATTCTGGATTATCGTATGTTAATTTCAGTTGAGCTTTTTATTTGCTTCGCTGTTGATTTTTCATTCAACTGTTCGCACTGCAGTGGAGGTGCACGTGTCATGGGATCATATCACTTCCCGATCGTTTTGTAAAATAAAATAAAATTGGGCGAAAGCGAAGGTTGAGAATTTAATAAAACAATTATTCCATTGGCCCTTGTTGGATACGAGATTGGTTATAGCCAACTCGTTGCTTCGTGCCTTGTTGAGTTGGCTATTTATACCTCGTATCCAACGCAGGCTCATGGAATAATTGTTAAATATTCAAAACATTTTCTTTCAGGCAGGAGGAATAATTTTCGCAAGTACCCCAGATCGACTATTGATTCCCTTGGAACGCCATACGACTACGGAAGCGTAATGCACTATGGGAGTAAATCTTTCAGCAGGAACAGACGACCAACAATAGTGGTTAAGAAACCAGGGGTATGTTACCACGGCACTCTCGACTTCCGTGAAGGCTGTGCCGATGTGACAACGGCATTAAGTTGCAGTTAAAAAGAGTTTAAAGACTAATCGCCCAACCCTCGGTCCACAAAATACTTGAAATAATGCTAGATATGATGGCGAAAAATCATTGGGTTTTTAATAATTTCTATTGAGCAAAGTATTTCATTACTCCTAATTTTAAAATTCACAACCTTTTTTTTAAATCTGCCCTTCAAATAGTTGTTTTACTAGATCATTCATTCATTCATTCATTCATTCATTCATTTACTCATTTATTCATTTATTTGTTTACCCTATCAGGCCGTCATTGGTCAGCGACGTGGTTTAAGTACTATAGACGCACAGCAGGCAAATCTTCTGTACAAGTCACTGTGTGTGCAGGGTATGTTTAACTTTTCATTTGATTACTAATTTATCATCATCATCATCGTCATCATCATCATCATCATCATCATCTTCGTCATTATCATCTTCATCGTTATTACCATTGCTATTATTGTTGTTTATGATTATGATTATTAATTTATTTCTAGCACCGACCATGACTTCAAATCGAAGTGAGCGATATACCAATAATGTGCATGTTTGCAAAGAACTCCTTGACTTGCAATCATATTGGCTTTTTCGGTTCTTTAAAGATCAGAGGGTGAGGCTGACTGTGCGTGTTCTTCCTAACTTCAAGAATAATAAAGTTATCACAACAAAAAAAGTATACTTATTTTCCTTAAGTTAAAGATTGTTAAACGTTTTTTTTCCTAGCACGCACCACGACCCCAACTCCAACTCCAGGTGAGTGATGAACAAAACCTACCTTTTTTGATAATAATATATATTGTACCCATAATATTCGCTTACGATTTAAAACACTATTTACAAGTCTAAAAGACGTTAAAAAGGAAAAAAAACCTTACGTTTTCGACTAATTAAGTCATCTTCAGGGTGAAAAGATGACCCTTAATTAGTCACCCTGAAGGTGACTTAATCAGTAGAAAACGGTTGTTTCTTCTCTTTTTTTTACGTCTTTTAGCCTTGTAAATAGTGTTTTTAATATGATTGTGATAACACATTTTGAAAGTTTCTTTTTTGTTGTTGTTGTTGTTTCGAATAAAGCTGACAAGACTTCACTTTGGAGGACAGCTCATCCCTCGGGTATAACCTTAGACAAAACAACAGTTTTTATCAGGAGAAAAGATCAGGAGCTTTTCATACCTTTTCTTAATGTGTGCAGTTGCAACACCATTTATTTAGTTAGCTTATTATTTATATCTGATCTAGTTATATCCTACCTATGTTCATACTTTTTCAGCACCAACACCCCGGCGTGTATCAGCTGGTAAGTGTCTCCCTTTTGTATGGTTTACAATTAAAATTGCACGCTTTAAGCCCCAAAAATTTGAAGGGGAGTCCTGGTGCAAAACAAAACAACAAGTATAGGGTGCATCGATAAATTCAAAGTTTGCAGACTGCTTTTAAGATGTATTCAACAAACTTTAACATGTGCCAGAAGCGTTCAGTAAATAATTCCCGAGAATACCTAAGGGGCCCGCGGGGATTTACGCCAATCTGACTCGCCCCAGTCGCCTCCATGATGCGAGAAGAACGGGAGCGCGAGGTGTGACAGCAAGAGGTGCATGCGGCATGAAGACGACTGGGGACGAGTCAGTGGGCCAATAGTACCCTTTCTAAATCGTGTTTTTGAAAGGGGATACTTCAGACGATTTGTCCGTAATTCCATAATCTGATAAAAATATCCAAGAGTAATATAAAAGTTTATTAAATTTTATGGCTATCGACCTTTGTGTTAGTTATGAGAGGTTTTCCAAAGCTTTCATTCCTAATAAAATGGGATCATTTTAATCCGGCAAGATGAATTTTAATCTAATGTCATCAAACAAGCTTGCAAACCGCTAGAGTTTACTCACAGGAAGTTACATGATAATCTGGACAATAGATTTCCTAAACGAGCAACTTTTCATTTTTTCTTCCGAAACTATGGCCTACCCTACCCTAGTGGTAGCTGTGGCTGCGACTTCATTGACAGTGTGGATCTGGCGCTTAAAGTGGGTGGTTTTACACTTCGTATTACGCCTGGCTATGCCGTGCTGATGAGTCCTAGCGAGAACGAAACAGCTGTCCCTGGCTGCCACTGCCCGGTCGATATCGCCAGTGGTATGGCCAGTATTTTCGCATGTTGTGCCCATGCGTAAGGTACTGGCACTTTCAAATCGTTTATTTTGTCTTTATAGGATGTTCCAACCACAGAATTCTGAGTGATTTTGACCGCGTAAAAGGGTACCAACGTGGAGGCGCTGCAAAGTGTGACCGCTTTAATTTCCCCAAGGCCTGGTATAGGTTCACAGGAGCTGCTGGCCAGTGGATGCCCACCCAGATTGTACCCGTAAATCATTGCGGTACGGATGCGCCTGGCTGGCTTACCGGTGGGCATCCTACATTGGCTCAAGGAATTGTTACGCGCAAAGTGTGTTTTCACTGGGCCTGGCGGGATCGGAGAGGGAGACGCTTTGATTACCCATGTCTGTGGAATCGTTACATCAGGGTTGAAAACTGTGGTGCCTTCTTTGTGTACGAGTTGACGCCAACACCGACCTGCAGTTTACGCTACTGCGGTGACAATCAGGTAGGTAGGTTTCCACTGGAAGGCTTCTGAGTGACAGATCTAAAGAACGCTTAAGTTCAACGCTTACGTTACATTTATTTATTTAATTATCTACCAACTACGACTCAAGGTGAGTGATGAACGGATAAGTAAAATTAATAGATGCGGGTGTACTCTCTTAACCTTGTTCCATTCCAACCTACGTACGAGGGGCGAAAAGAAAGTCGATTCACCTGAGGTTACACTAGTACCCCTTGCAGTTTGGTTTTTCATTGAAATTGTCGTTAGATCATACATACAATGTGAATAAGAAAGGAGTTGAGCTCTTTTTGCATCAAGCCAAGAGAAGTTGCAAGCGCTTTAATCTTTCTCTAAATGCAGACAAAAATAATAAAGTCACTCACTGTAGAGGGAAAAAAATGCGCTAGATTTTACACAGGCAAAGCTCGTTTTCAAAGAACTCTTTTGCAATGCAATGTAACGTCGTACCTTTCTTTTTCAGCGTCCACTTCGAGACTGACCAGTCAAGGTGAGCGGTAGCTAGAAAAAAGAGTTCAAAATCTCAGGATAGCCTTTCTCGCTTTGGTCTTATTTATTTATTAATTAATTTATTTATTTGTAGCGGAGCCTGCGCGCTAGCGCGCCAGGGGAGCACCATTGCTTAGGAATTTTGGTAATCTATCGATCCCAGAAATTTTGGTTGTGACGTCAGCGTACGTCCGTCCGTATAGACTCTGGGGGAGGGGGAGAGGAGTCGCAAGACACCCCGACGGGGGTGGAGAATGCCATCTTTTTTTGGTGGGAAATGGCGCGGTTCTCTTGGGCAACCGCCAACCGCGGGGTTTTTCTTGGCAGGAAATCGCATGACCACCGTCACTTTTGAAAAAAAAGTTGTTTTTAAAAGCTTAGCTTGTTTAGCAAAACGATTCAGTTCGAAAGAAGTGAAGTTTAGAACTTGAGAAAAAACATCAAATAACTATAAATGGAAAGAGAAAGTTGAACAGAATACTCAGTAATGTCTTTGTAGGAAAGCAAAAAGTTCAAGTTACTTTTAAAGACTTCATCTTTGTTGTCGGTTCCGTGCTGCGAACAGGGTTGGGAAAACCCTTGTGTTTGCAGTATTTCACAGCGGTTCCGATCTCAAATATAGCAGAGCTGGTGCCTTCTGGCTTTTTCTGTCCACAACCATGGTTTTTGCGGCGGTCCCAACACATTTTCCGAATAAAAACATTAACTTGCGTAACTCACATAACATCGAATCGAATCGAAGTACATCGCTTGAATTCGCAGCATTTGGCAATGGTTCGGACATCAAACATGGCAGAGCTAGTGCCTTCCGGTATTTTCTGTCTACAACCGTGGTCTTTGCAGCGGACCGAACACATTTCCCTACGTGTTTATGTCAATCCAGCTGTATTTTAACAATTTAGCACAAGAGGCTTGGTGATCACCATTTTCCCTTTTCGTTCCGGCGGTTTTGGAGGCTCGTTGGTTCGACCCTCAGGGGGAGCAGTTTTTTTTCCATTTTGTTGTTTTTTTTTTTTTTTTTGGGGGGGGGGGGTAATTACTTTAAAAAAATGAATAACTTCCAGCGATTATTAAAAAAAGTGGGGCTCCGCTTTTAGGCTTGGCTAAATCTATATATTTTATTTATTTATTTATTCTACAGGAAATGCCGGGACAGATCAGCCAGCTGCAAAGTTTATGGACCTTCTGTATGCGGCCAAAACCTTAGGTGACCTATATCAAAAACCACCAACCTGGTTATGACTACGATAGATGGATACCGCTCCACTAACGTGACCATTTATAATTCTATTATATGAATGCGTGATGTGATAGTGTCGGTTAGTGAATCATGTAATACTGAATGGAATTAAGAGATTTTAGGTCTCCTCGGTTAAGGAGCAAAACTTGTGTTTGTTACATTCATTTTCCCCTTTATTAAATATATGCGACATGATAAAAATCATGCTATCATTTCATGCTCTCTCTTCTCAACTTAACACTTTCTTGACTTAACCAATGTAACTGAGAGTTATATACCTTTATCTCTTTAGATCCCGACAGTTGGTTAGCTTCTTGTCACATATCCGATTAAGAATGAATCAAGGTTTCTGCTGCATTAATATTAATCAAAATTTATAACGGTTTGGCAGCAGCTTTTCAAGTTATTAACCTGCAGAAGTGGTGCTTTCCACTCAGTTTTTTTTACCGTACGTTGGAAGCAACAAGAAGTGGTTTCTTCTTCTTCTTTTTCTCCGTCTTTGGTTTATTAGTAGAAATGGCGCTATAGAGAGTATTATTATTATTATTATCATTATCATTATCATCATCATCATCATCATCATCATCATCATCATCATCATCATCACCATCACCATCATCATCATCATCATCATCATCAGCAGCATCCTGGCCAGAACAGTGTTCAGCGCAGACCACAATCCTGATGGTAAGCTTTACTCTTGTAGAAAATGTAATTTTCAGAAAGAAACGTTTTAGGATGTAAACTCGCTTTTCTAGCCGTATGTGCTGAAGTCCACGTTGCTAGCCGTACGTGCAACGGTTCAAGCTGCTTGCCGAGGCAGAGCAAAAGGCGGCGTTTTCCATAATTCTGTTGATAAGAAAGGGAATCCTTTCCAGTCGGATGGTGCAGATGCTGCTGGTCATCAAAGAGTATTGTGTGTGTGATTTGTTTTTTTCTGTCATTTGTTACTCGTCACTATAGATCGTGATATTTTATCCAGTTGTTGTTACTGTCATTTTAATCGTTTCAGTGAAAGTTGATAAAGGACGCGCTACATAGCTGAAGTTTTTCCCGCAATATAGCGCGCGCATTCATTGGCTGTAACAATAACGATACAAGTATTTGAAAATACATATCAGATTACGTACGAATTGAAATAAAACCTCTGACGATAAACAAAGATATAAACAAGCAATAAAGAATCATGAATTTTTTTATTTGTTTTTAATGTTGTTTAAGGTCATAGTGCTCCTTATTGACCTTGTAATTGTGTATATATTACAATTTGGACCCAACTCTAACTAAGTAAAACAACAGCAACAACAGAAAAACATTTCATAATCCTTTTGAATAAAAAAAAATTAATAAAAGCGTCAAAACTGTCTTCCCCAGTATTAGTATTTCCCAGTGTACTCTAAAAAAGTGAAAGCTCGTATGGGTTCATCGACGCATCCACAATATTGTACAAGAACATCAGTGGAGGCTGACTTTGGAGTGCGAAATTAGATTTTTGAAGTCATCGCCCACCTTGAGTAGGGCGTGAAGTTGTGGTGGTACGGGCAGTTGGTTCTGAAAGAACATAATGAGTGCGGGAAATATTTGGAAGAAAATGATGTTACAAACACAGACAGTTGCCAATAACGTTAATAATACTTTGCCTAAGATAGAAAAGTTTCATTAGCAACTCCTCAGTTGTTCGCTTGAGATTCGTATTGGATGTACATAATTAGCCAACTTCGGTATAACGTCGACGTGAGCACGTGGAACAAAGGTGAGTAATTTTAACAAAGCTACCATTTTGTAGCACAAATAATACGCGTAGGTCTTCAAGAGGACGGGGTTTAGTAAATGGATCCCACAGAAGAAGTGGAAATACGACGAGATCAAATGGAGGGGAAAATGTTTATAGTGGCGCGGGAAAAAACAACAACATTAATCTCAATGTGATTCCAAATATTGTGTGACTTCAGGACTTAAAAAAATTTTCTCCAGTTTTCCGTGGTAAACTGGCCTCTTATTTCCCACGATTTTCGTCATCTAGCCGTCAAAATGCTGTGGACTCCCTACGCCTCGGGAGTCCACAACATTTTGACGGAAAATGTTTATAGTGGCGCGGGAAAAAACAACAACAACAATCTCCCTACGCCTCGGGAGTCCACAACATTTTGACGGCTAGATGACAAAAATCGTGGGAAATAAGACGCCATACCACGGAAAACTGGAGGAAATTTGTTTTTTACCACAAAAAATGGAAATTTAAGCATTTAGCGTTGTGTTTACAATTTATAATTTCTTTCACCGTCGCATCGATCATTAAAATTTGACCGGCTGAATGGTAGGTTTTATCAGGAGGGCTTTCCACTTGGAAATATCAAGACAAGACTAAATAAAATGGGACAGAAGCATTGAACGATGATTTCAGCATTGTTTCAAGAAAAATAAAAAACGTGCCAGATTTCAGAGCCAGTAATTAGAAGATGTTTTGCACAAGACTTGTGCCACTTCGTTCACTTCGGAGCAGTTTCGTTGATTCTTTCAGCTTTGGAAATAAACGCTGCAACGCTTCGCAAGGTTTTGGCGCCTTTTTCTTTCATTCATGTGACCGATTCTTTTTCCCTTTTTATCTCTTTTCTCATTTTTCTTTCTTTCTTTCTTTCTTAATTTTGTAACAATTATAGTGGTTGAGTTTTTAATAAAATTAACAATTTTACCACAGGGTTTTTTTTTACGTGGTGCCAGTCTACAATAAATTGATCACAAGCTAAAAGCATTTGCGACAAGCATTCACGACGCGAGCCGTGGTATGGACTCTCATCTCCCACGGCTCTCGGCCAATCAGAAAACGAGAAACTGATAAGATGTAGTAAAAACGTCATTTCAACAGGGCAAGATTGTTTTATATAATTGTTACCTGCGCATTCTGATTTGTAGAGGAGGTTTGCTTGCAGCGCATCAACATCACTTAAACCACTTCGTTGCCCAATATTTTCCTGCAAAAATAAGGCATTTAATATATAAACTTTGAGGCGAAGGAATTACGTCTCCAAACTTGCGTTTGCAAATTCCTCCTCTCCCCTTCCTTTTCGGTGCCATCCACTCACGCTAGTTAAAAAAAAATCCCCTTAAATCGCATTTTGATCATGACCTCACAGACATAACATAAGAAAGTTCGTGCCTAAAAATCAGCTTCTTTCGAGGCTTCAATAATGACCCGTAGTCATTTACCTTAAACCGTAGCAAATGCATAGGCCAGGATTAATTACTTCATGGCTTCCTGCTTTATGATGCTAATGCGATCATTTGACTGGCCTGTTAACAGAGAGGGCTACTCAAATACAAAGACACGCTTATACAGAAAGAATATTAACTGTTTAGAAACCCAGGTAACTGACGTTAGGATTACTAGTTTGCTAAAGATTACTGTCAAACCATTTTTCTTGTGTTTCCTGTCTCAAAACCACTGGATGGTATTGAGGCAACACATTGTACCGTGGAACAGGGGACCAAGGAACTAACATTATAACAAGACATCTAACACATAAGCCAGTAACAGTTCTAGCGTAAGTAGTAATGTCCGCCCATATGGACAAAAGAATACTAGACGCTGATTGGTCGAGAACGGTCACATGACCCTAAATCCTGGCATCGGATTGGTGGAGGGACAGGTCACATGACCTGGGAACCGGAAGTGATGTCATCCAATAGGGCGGACGGAAGTCATGGGTTTTGGGAAACCGCAGACCGGTAGGGGCTCAACCGGAAGTGACGTCATGATGAACCGGAAGTGTATGGAAATGGGTGGGAAACCGCGGACCGGTGGGGAAAACCGCGGGCTTAGATCAAAAGCAAGAAACGCCATGTTAAAAAAATGATTTAATTCCAGACTTTTCCTTTGGTGTTACAAGCGGGAACGCCTGAACCCTAAGGGTCCCGCGTCCCATGGGTTCAAAGTCCAAAGTCCAAACCAGGGAACCGCGTGAGGTGTGGGTCCGAGTGAAGAGACACACCAGGGTCCCCATTCTGTTATTAGGCGGGTTGGTAACCGTAAGGATAGGTTTGAAACGTGGTGGGATCGATGACTCTCTTGTCGTACACCAATTGGTAACACTTGTAGTCAGGACGAGTTTCCAGTTGGTACTTTTTGGCGTCTCGGAAGATCTGGTAGGAATTGACGACTTGGGTTTGGCGCGGTTCCTTTTGAGGGTGCTGGATTTCGTCGAGGACGTTTTGTCGCATGACGTCATAATTCAATTGGGTTTTGCCTTCACTGTTCAGGTGGAACCCCCGCACTTTGCATTCGACTTTGCCGTTCTTGGTGGTGTACCCGTAATTCTTGGGACCGCCCGACACGAATTCTTCAATGTAATCGTCGTCGTCAAATTCACTCGTAAAGTCGCCGAGGTAATCGCCCAAGACAGGGCTGGGTTGCCCCTCCTCTTCCACGTAAATGACCGAGTCGGTGTCATAGTACAAGCGTTCCCCCCAACAGTTCTAAAGCTCCATAGGGGCGTAGACGGGTCCAACAGGTGGTGAAACAGGCTACAAAAATGTTCAGGTTGGGTGATACGGGAATGTCCTTGTCTTGGTACTGGTAATGTACCTCCACTATGGCGTCATTGATGACGGACACGTGACGCACGTCCAAGGTATCGGTATCCAGGAAACGGTGAAAGTCTTGGGGATCATCAAATTGTCAGACTTGGGTGTTGTTGAGGCGTTGTCCAAACCTGCCCCACATGGAATTGAGCATCATTTTGGCCAGCGTGCCCAAAGCTGCATTGTATTCGATCTTGTCGTACTCCAACTGGATGCCCTCGTGTTCGTAGTACTCGCGGATGTACTGTTGGCGTTTGGTTTCGTCGTCCCCCACCCACGAAGGCCACCCGCTGGCTTCTTGCTTGATTTTCAACCAGGTGTTGACGTAGTCTCGGAAGAGCCCCTCACAGGTCTCGTCAAAATGCCACACCTCGTACAGGTATTGGATCCCGTACCCCAATTCGACGGCTTTTTGCAATTCGGGACTACACCACGTGCCGGTCAGGGCGCGTTGTTTGTCGGAGTGGTCGCACTGGGCCGATCTCCCCAAAGGACGTTTGGTCATTTCTTCTTTCACACAAGTCGCACAGAGTGGAAAGGTGAGTTTACCCTCATGGCGGTAAGGCAGCACGGGATGGTACAATTCACGCGGGGGCAGGACTCGGCATTGGATGACTCCAAAGGTAGAGGCTGATGTCGGTGTGACCCGGTTGCGAGATGAAGCGAGGATGTCCTTTGGGGTACACACAGGTTTTGTTCACCCAAGGGTACAAGGAGGTGTAGTCGATGTAATGGATCTTTTGACTCGGGGTCACACGATGGTACAGTTTGACGGCATTGGTACGACCCCCACAGAAGGCGTCACGCGGGTTGACAGGCTTGATGAATTGCAAGGAATCCACGTACGTTTGGATGTCGGGAGAGGTTTTTTTGAGACGTTTCCATTCGCATTCCCACATTTCCACCACGTTGTACCCTAGGGCTTGAAGCAGGTTGGTTTTTTGTTGGGTTTGCTCGTACACATCCCGCATGGTCCGACCCCCGAGACGCAGATGTTCTTCGTGACGGTTGGGATAATGGTGGGGACACCCGTGCCAGAAACAACCATGGAATTCGTACACGGTGTTGGTGTCTTGACAGTACCCATCCACGAACCCCACGGTGGGGATGTGATACTCGCCGACATTGCGGACGTGTTGAATGTAAGGGCGATGAATGGGATGCAGATGGTCAGGATAAGCGCCAGCCATGAGATCGTGATCGTCCAAGTCATCGGGGTTGAGTAACTCCAGAGCTTGCTGACGCTGTTGGTGATCGCACCAGGTTAACCATTCGATGGCTGACTGATTGATTCACATGATTCCGCCATCCTCCCACGGGTTCAGAGGCAATACTGTTGGGGATCATACGGTTCATGCGTAGATCCCGGTTGCAGGCCGATTCGATGGTGATATGTTCAAAGGGGTTGAACCCTGCTTGGGCTTCAAACAAACGTTTGAATGTCAGACAGCCTTCTTTCAAGAGGCGAACATCCGATTCACAGTAGGCAACCAATTCTTTCTGGAAATCGAAGACCACGTTTCGGTCGCGTTGCTCTTTATGCCAGGTTTGCAAGGCTTTCTTGGCTTTCGGGGACATGGTTTCTGGCATGTAGTAGTCGAGGGCCGGGACAGGTCCCACGTACCTTTGGTGGTCGGGCCTGTTGAATTGATGGGGGAAGTACCCCTTTTTCAGTTCCGTCAGTCCAAAGGTTTTGGGAAAGGCAGACAAAGGCATCTGGAAGAAACTGAGAGAATCACTGAGACGGATGCAATCGTGTTTGACTTCCAAGAGTTTGCACCCAGCTGTTCGGCGACGCGGTTGTCCTGGAGGTATTGATGAACGACAAAGTACCCATCGTACCCTTGGAAATTATGGGCCAGGACATTGACTTGACGCGTGTCGTTCTGCGTGAGGGTATCCAACCATTCGAGAAGATCTCGGAGACAATGCTCGCCTGGGAAACGAATGAGGCGATTGTCGTCTTCGGTTTCGGCCACGACCAGATTGGGTATGTCCTGTTCCCAGGGTTGCATGGCCTCAATGTCAAAAAAAACGTGGAGGGGCGGTTTGTCCTCCTCGTCGTCTACGTCCACGTCTTCCTCCTCTTCCTCCGTTTCATTGGCTCGCAAGGTTTGAAGCCCCGCGGCGGCCCCCTGTTTGGCGCGAGGACCTCCTGGACGCGAGCGCTTACGTTTCTTTTTCTGCTCACGGAGTTCTTGGGGGGTGGGCGCTTTCTGAATGAAACAACGATGGGTTTGCCCGTCCACGTACTCGAGGCAGGAAAGACACACCAGGTGTCCGCACCGATGACGTTGAATGGCTTGGTCTCCCACTTCCTGTTTGAAACAAGCGGGACAGCGACGTCGACGAGAGCAAACGGTGGACTGGGGGTTGGTCACCAGTTTGCCGCTTTGGTCTTTGGTGCCATGGGCTTCGTAACAAGTGTCTCCCAAAAAGGCACGATGACAGTTCTGACAACGTCGAGTGGCTTTGAGACCCCGCGGGTAAGCATGAAGGAAATCGGGACACTCTTTTTGGCAACAGGCCCGCCAATGGCCTTTTTGTTTGGTGCATCGATGACGTCCTGCATTGTCATAGGGTTTCCAACAGGCAGCACACACGTAACTGGAGCCGAAAAACCCAGGCAAACGGGTGATGACATCGTAATGGTCTTTCTCGTGCAGTAGGATCAATTGTTTGGGTTGGGTGTCTCCGAACGTCGTGATGTGGAAATAACGGTGGGCGTCCACCAGGATGATCTGGTAGCCGACGAGGGAAGGAGCAGTACTAAAGGCCGTCAAGGCGTCGTAGCCGCAAGGACCCAAGGGAACGCGAGCTTCTTCATGGAGCCGCAATGCGAGTTCTTTTTGGAGGTTGCCCCCTTGTCGAATGGAGCTCCATTTAGGATGTTGGTCCACTCAGGCTTTGGCGGTGACAAGGGCCTTAGCACAACAGAGGTCATCGTCATTTCTGATACGGATGACCGAGCGTTTCCGGGCCGTTAATGTACTGAGTTGGGCATGCCCCGGTTTCGTATAACGAGGTTTGCCACGTCCCTGAGGAGCATGATGGACTTGGGTGATGGACAATTGAAACGAATCGTCCATTTCAAATTGTTCGTTGCTGTTGAGAGCTTGGGCCAACCGATTGAAAAGGGCATCCAACCGAGCGCCTCCTTCTTGCCATTCTCCCGCCCGTAATCCCCATCCTTGAAAATTACTGGTGAGACGGTTAGAACTGAGGGTGAAATAGAGTCGGTCTTGATAGTGCTAACGACTCCCCTTTCTCAAGTGTTGCATGAGGCTAATAGCTACTCGAGTAAACGATGTTACTAATTATTTCTCCTTTTTCGTTGAACTACGTCTGAAACTTTCCACGGGAATCTCCGATGCAAGGGCCACGCAACTATGTCGATCGAGCGTGGGAACCACAGTTAACCAAAGCGTAATATGAGTGTTTGTATGGAGCTGAAATTCGATCGAAAATAATCGGCGGTTTTCCGCTGAGAATGCATTAAAATGGAAATACAGTTTGAAAAACATTACCTGCTGTGTGTTTACTGTGTTTTTATTGCTTTTCCGAGCTTCTGGAGGCCGATCTGGGCGATTTTCTGCTTAACGGTCGATGCGAGGTCATGTCACGTATTAGAGAGAACTAGTTCTCTCTAGTACGTGACATGACACGCTCGATCAACATAGTTGCGTGGCCTGTGCATCAGACATGGAAAGTTTCAGACGAAGATCAACGAAGAAGGAGAAATAATTAGTTACATTGGAGAAAGGGGAAGTCGCTAGCTCTAAAAATTTGCGTTACCTTCGATAAGTCCGCCGTGAAAAATTCCGTGTGAGTGTTTGTTTTCTTGCGGCCACGTTATAGTTTGCGATTTCCTCGACTTCGTTTATTTATTTATTTTTTTCTGAAGCTCTCCTCAAAAATGTTACCGTTGAACGGGCCACGCTACTACGGCGATTGATGAGGAAAACAACCTCGTGTAAGAAGACATGAGAGTCGCTGTTCCTCTTCGCTGATTGGCCAGAAAAAATTTTTCTGGCCAATCAGAAGGCGGGATTTTAAACGCTTCTGGAACTCGTTCGGTAAGAGTAAGTGCCCAGGGGCTCTCCCGCTCTTGTTGTAAACTTTCGCCCATGAAAATCCCGTCGTCCCGACTAGCTGCCCCTGGGTCTCAGAGGATGGACAATGGTGTTCCCTTCACCAAACTTGACCAAGTCTCCCCCGGTTCCAAACGTTTCGGCCACTTGAACTTGAATGATTTCCACCACCTCGTTGCGAAGAGACATATATTGAATGTGTAACGGTTCAAAGTACATGGTGCCTCGTCCTTCCCGCTTGTACCGGATTTCTTGCAACAAATCGGTCACGCGGTTGCCCACAATCGTGCTGCCTGCTACGTCCGAGTACACGTGCAACGATCGCGCGGGTTCTCCCACCACCGCACGAAACGCTATACTCAAGTTGGTGAAACGCCAGCCACAACTCATACTCAATTGTAAATAATGCGGTAACAAAGACCGGGTTGCTCTGATCGTCGTTCAAATCGTTCCAATCATTGTCAATCGGTGTTTTCATGTTGGGTATTTGATCACCCATGAATTCTTGGTGTAAGTTAGGCCCCAAAATCAACCCACTGTCGAGTTTACGTAACCGTCCCATCTTGTGAGCTAACTTGGTGTAGATGGTCAGGGTCGGCGTGTCGGTTTTGCAATGGCAGACATGGGTGTTGTCAATGAGCAGATCGTCGCCTTCCCAACGAAACGTGACGTAGGTGTGTTTGCCTTGATCATTGGTAAAACGTCCTCCTTGAACGGCCGTTTCCTTGCGTCGTTGTTCCAAGTGAGCAATGGTCGCTTTCATGAAACTCACCCCATCCACCACCCAATCCAAATTTTGGATGTCGTTGATGAGGGTTTCAGCCGTCCCTATTCGGGCAGCCATTTCCCCGTCTTTTCCACCCGGTTTGGGGATGGTTTGGTCCCAGGACGTACCCATGATGTACTCATCTTTTTTGACCAACTCGTACAAATTGACGCGAGCATCTGGTAAGGAAATGGCACTCAAGCCTACTTGCCATTGACCCCCTTGTAATCGTAACGGTTGGGGTAAACGAATCTTGAACCAGTTGGCTTGGTTGTTGGGAAATTCTTTTCGGTTGGCATGACTCGGTAACGTCACGTAGAACGACATCCTGTCTTTTTTCTTCACACCACGACCTCCCTTTTAAAGTGGAGGGTCAGGAGGGTATGCCCTTCGCCAAATTGCACCAGATCCCCATTGGTTTCGGCCATCTGTGTTTCCACGATTTCCACCACTACGTTGCGTACCGAGACATATTGAATGTGTCGAGGTTCAAAGTGGCTGGTGTTTAGAGGGTGGTACTTGATTTCTCGTAAGAGATCCGTGGTGTGATTGCCCACCATGCTACTGGTGCCTACATCGCAATACACGTGCAAGGGACGCGTCGAGGGAAATTCCGCCGAGGGACGAAATTTTTCGTTCAAATTCACAAAACGCCAATTTCACGTGACACTCAACACCAAATACGTGCCATCCACTTTCCAAAAGGTGGGTTGGTTGTCGGCCCCTGGGACATCGGTTGGGGTGGGAATCGTGTCCGAATGAAATTCTTGCAATAGATTTGGGCCCAATCGATACTGGCCCGTGGAGACTTCTTCGATCCATCCCATTTTCAGGGCCAAGGTTTTTCCCCATAACACGCGCGCCACTTGTCGTTGGGCATCCACATTGACGGTATTCAACAACAAATCCCCTTGCGAGGTCCATTCAAAGGTCGGGTACAACTTGAGGCCATTGTCTTCAGCCCATTTGGTTTTGGGTTGGGTTCGTTGGGCACGTTCTTGCTCGTAGCGATACACCAGTTTGTGAAAAAATTGCAATCCCGTCGACGAGGACACACTGTCTTTCATGTCTTGACCGAATAGCTTGAGTTCGAGCCTTCCATGCAACCACCATTCCGTATTCTGTATGTCGTCTTTCTCATACACGCGTTCGTGCCATCGTACGTACAGCAGAGGCTCTTGGTTGACGACAGACTGTTCCCCTACCCTCGGAATGGTCGTAAGGACAAACTCACCATGCCCACGTGCCATCCTCGTCCCACAAATCGAATGGGTTTGTGCAACCGGTTTCTAAAATGATGGGGACGGTTCTGAGGAAACTCCCGGGTACTGGCGTGACTCATCAACGTCACGTAAAACGAGGAGCTGGGGACCAAGGTCATGCCTGTCTATTGGAGTTGTCTTTTGGGTCTTGTCTCTTTCGTACTGGCCTTTTTCTTTTTCTTGGGTTGTCGGAGAGACGTCACGTCTCCGCGGGCAATCCAACTGTTGTACTTGTCCGGCCACCCTTTCCACTTGACCAACCAACGATCTTTTTGACGCTTAAGTACCTTTTCGATACGAAACAAGGCTTGGTCGGACACGTGCACTTTTTGTAAATCGGCGTCGTAAAACGTGCCTTGGACGGGGGTGTCATCCCATTCGCGAATCTTATAAGTGGGCACAGGCCCCGGCACCACGCGATGCACGACAAACACTTCTTCGGTCCAACCGGGTAAATAGCCTTTTTCAAACGTACGATGAATCTTGTTGAGACGGACCCGATCTCCCACCTTGAATTGGGTTTTTTTCTTTTTCAAACGTTGGCCGTACAACCGTTTCCACACGGCTTCTTCGTTCTCCCACGTCACGTCTTGGATGGCCATGCCAATACTCCGATGACGCGTGGCATTGTAGCCTTGAAGCAACTCGGGTAACACATCGTCAAACCGTAACGTGTTGGCGGCTGTAAAATAGCGGTACAAGCGTTCTTTCAAGGTCCGGTTGAACCGTTCCACCACACTTGCTTTGGCATCCCCTTCGGTGGAAAAATGTTTGATCCCCTGATCCTCGAGTCAACGTTGAAACGTCCGGTTGTAAAATTCCTTCCCTCGATCCGTTTGCAACCGATTGGGTTGACGCCCTTGTTTCAAAATCTTGTCAAAGGCTTGGACCAACGCCACCCCGGTTCTGGCTTTCAACGGTTGCACCCAGGCGTACTTGGACAACACATCCAACACCGTCAGTAAATACCGAATGCCCCGATTATACTTGGCCAAGGATTGGACTTCCACCAAATCCGCCACCCATTGATCATCTAATCCCCCCACGATCACGGGTAAGGTAGGAAAACGACGACGTCGAGGTTTATGTAACGTGTAGGCCAAATCCCGTTCCAACACACGTTGGGCTTTTTTCAAGGGGATGTGATGGGCCCGAGCAAACCGTTTCACGCCTCCTAAACTGCCGGGGGCTTTCGGATCATGGTAACGACCCGACAACTGTTGCGAGACATCTAGCTTTTTTGTCTTTCGAGGTGCCATACTTTCTGACACTCATCCCACAAGGTCTGTATGGTAGGGACTGTGTCGGGGTGTGCCTTTTGAATGGTTCCATACCACCGCCACGCATTCGGGTGGGGTTTTAACCATAAGACAAACACCACCCATCGATACAGGTTGAGGTTCACCTGGGTTTTTTCAAAGCCTTTGAGAGAATGGGTGTCCTCGGGACGAATTTGGGTCGGAATGGGTATTTTCTCGCCTTCTTGGTGGTCATATAACACTTGGCAAAGGGTTTGATGACATCGCCATTGAACCAGTGACAAGAAACAATCTCACGCATAACGCATCAACACAGGCTCCATGTTCAAACTAAACTTTTTTTTATTCATATTACCTTCTACCTTTTATACATTTCACAAGTCAAAAAGTTAAAAGAGCGTGAGTATTTTGAAAATGCCGGCGCCTCGACCGATCATGCTCTTTTTTCCGGACCTGCTTTCTTTTCTTAAAATAGACCACTACAGTCATACGTGACAGTCTCTAGACCTTTCTGCCAGTTCTCTACACTGTCACTATACTTGGGTGGAGGTGGAGCCGGGGCCCCCAACACCTCTTGACGGTTCTTGAGATCTTGAATTTCTCGCAGCAAATGTTTCTCATAGTCTGTCAGGGGACGTTCTCGTTCCACTTCCTCTGGACGTCTCACTCGAGGGTGGAGGACCTGGAATGTCATACCCACGCTTGGGATAACCCTGCGCATCACGGCTTGGCAAAGGAGGTTCGGCTTGTTGATTGTTGGTCTGCCTTTTTGGGGGGATGGTCATGAAACCAGGTCCAGTCCTTGGGACCCAACGGTTGATCGGCCCACCGAAAGAAGTGGCACTTTTTCTTGGAACAGGTCACAAACAAGCGATCGGGGTTAGTGGAGGAATGGCTCTGATGAAGCGTGGCTGGTTCACGGCAAAAGCACTGCAAACAACTCCACATGTCACACACTTCTGGATGAGGTTGACAATACACGGCTTTCATATAGTCCGGGGCTTAATCTTGCCCACAAAACAGCAAACAAGGTTGAATGGGACATTTGACATAGTGCCATCCCTTTTGAGATTGACGGGCCTCCAAACGCACGTCGTGGCAAGGGCACCCCATGGTGTCCACCGAACTGGGTGGAGGGGGGTCTTTGGCTTCAGCCAAGGCTTCCGCATTGTCATACACGTTCGTCAGTGTGAATTGAGGCGGGGTGTTTGGGTGGATTGGTCCATCATGTCATTCAATTCTTTCATCATTTCTTCCACTGCGGCTCTGGTTTCTTCCACGACCTCTCGTACCACAGGATCACAGTCCTCGGGTGTCATATGTTGAGTGGCATTCTCCTCCTTCTTCTTCTTCCCGGCAGGGTGAGCGCTTTTGGTCGATTTTCTCTTCCGACCCGGATTGGGATAACGCGCTGGAGAGACAGGGTCATAGCTCACATCGACGGACATCCTGCTAAGGTGAGTTGGTGTCATCCCACCGTGCTCGAGTTTTTATACCCTTGAACCCTTCATGGGAACCTCACGTGATTGGTCACCTATTCAGGACCCTATAAGGTCCCCTCGTGTTCCCATTGGTCAGCTTTCCCTATTTAAAACGGTCTTGGACTCCATTTGGAGCGGATGGATTACTACAAAGATCTGAAGCGTCAAGACTTTGCTTCGGACGACGAGTATCTGGCCGAACGTGTCAAACGAGGTCTGGCTGTCGGATTTACGTTCCAACAGTACGGACATCATCACCTCATTGATTTGGCTTTGGCATTAGGGCTGAGTCCAACCGAGATTCTGGCCATTGTGGGACCCGACACGGGTTACATTTTTCCCAACGAAAACCAGTCCTCAACATGATCGGTGAACAAGATCTAGACGCCATGCAACTCGACATTGGCCATGGGCATGTGGTGTACACCGAGGGAGCCAAAAGCACCGACGAATTGGTCGAACAAATGGCGAAACAGTTTGGCATGCAAGTGGAAGTCCTGGTTCCCCCCAACCATCCCCGAGCGCAATTCATCACGCCTTCCACAGTGGAAGTGTTGATGCTCGCCAACCCGCATCTTCACCAGGCGGCTCATAAACCGGGGAAACGGATGCCCACTCATTTTTACACGCTTCAATTGTTACAACGCAATTATCAAATTGCTAAAAAAGCGCATACCCTCTATGCTTTTGGCATATTGGAAAAGGATGGCAAACGCGTGAAAGGGGGCACAAGCTGGACCGTGCAATTGGCCACGGATCAAGGCAAACAAGTCTACCTCTTTGATATTCCCAGTCAATCGTGGTACCGGTCGGACCATTACTACCAGGTCGACGGGGAGTCGACCACGCTGGTGGCTGGCAGTCAATTTCTACCTTGGGGTCCCAAAGGTCCCACCCTTCATCAAAGTAGTGCCGTGGTGGGGTCCCGAGATTTGGAAAACAAAACCCGACAAGAAATTCAAGCCTTATTCAATCGCACATTCTGTCTACCCGAGAACATTGACCAATTACGCCTGGAACTAGAAGACTTTCATTTGTCAATATTTTTTTCCCAATTTTTAGTTTTTACTTTTTCAGTTGTACATAGCTTTTTCCCAATTTTTAGTTTTTCCTTTCTCCAATTTTTAGTTTTTATTTTTCACTGTGTAAATATCTTTTTCCCAATTTTCCCATTGTAAATAGGAGCGCCCCTGCGGCGTGGCAAGAGATGGACACTCAATTCATTGTAACATAAAATCTTTGGTTTTAATTAAAAAATTTAAAAAGCTGACATTACTGGTTTCGCACACTTGTCATAAATAGATCTCTCTTGACTCACATACGCCTTGACTCACAATGGATTAAAAAAATGTTCAAAATAAAAATGTTCAATTGTTCAAATTGGCCATGCAACGATCGTAGGCCTCCATGGCCTCTCTCTCCAATCGATCCAACCGCTGCCACCGGTCCTGCTCCCTCTTAATCTCCCCGTAAAAATATCTCACCATCTGCCACTGGTGGCGCGCACGTACATGAGGAAGGTGGTCGGCCAAATACCCGTCCAATTCTTGGAAGTGTTCCATTGAGAGGGGCCATTTGTCCGCCTCCAACACCCACACGCGATTCTGGTAGATCCACGGGATGATCCTTTTCACCACGGTCTTGTTCAGCATTTTGGTGGTGAGCGGATGTTGTCGACCCGTGCGGTGCGCGTTCTCCACATGGAGCATTGCCATCAGATACAGCTCCACAAATGCCCCCACACGATCCCGGTTGAGGCGCCTCCATGTTTCTTCTCTTCTCTCGTACATGCTTACCGTCTGTCTTTCAACATGTGTCCTCTCCCTTGCCACTCTCCTTCTCAAACTCTCTTCTCCTCCATGTACATTCATGTAACTGCTCAGGGAGCCCAATGTTGTTCTCGACATTTTCTTTCCAACCGACAAAAGTCACTCAGGACCGACTCAAAGCTAGAAGTGACGCCCCGGGGCCTTGCCAGAGCTATATACCCAGACCTACGCGAAGCATGATGGGACAAAGTAGGGAGGGGGGAGGGGGTCCCCCCACCTCTGTCCCTACCCCTCCCGAGGCCCTCCGTGCCCTGTTTGGCCATTGGTCCATTCCCTCCTCCACGTGACCTTTGGGTCTCTATAAAAACCCCAACCACTCGGCCTTCCCATTCCATTCTTCACTCCAAGTCAACCAAGAAAAAAAAAGGGGTGAAAGGCAGACAAGGTCAGTCCTCTGTTCCATCCATTTTGTACGATGGCCCAGCCCGGAGAGTGTATATTCTGTTTGAGAGCTGTCACCAATATACCCGTTTTTTTCACCGGCTGTTGTGAAGAACCCTGTCATCTGATCTTCCCCGCCGATCAACCCATTTTCACCGGCTGTTGTCAAGAACCCTGTCATCTCATCTGTGCCACCCACTGGAAAAAGCATCATCCATCCCTCTCTTATCCTTGCTGCAAACGATACCCTGGGCCCGAAGAGTGTATATTCTGCCTGGCACCTGCCACCAAGGAACACACTTTCACCCGTTGTTGTCAACAAACCTGTCATGCGTTCTGTGCCATCAGCTGGAACAAGCGTCATCCATCCCTCCCTTGTCTTTACTGCCTACACGTCCCTCCCATGTCAACCCTACAAGTCATCCATCCTCAAGAATGGGAAGAAAACCCCGATTTTGTGGAAGAAGTCCAACGTGTCTGGAAAGACAATCCTTTTTGGTACTGCATTTGTCGCGAGGGTGAGGGCTCCTTCGAAGGATTCTGGGGAGAACTCCACGATCCGAATGAACCGAACCACAAAAGAACCTGTTTTCTTGGTCACACCAAAAGCCAAGTCCTTCCACGCATGAAAACCTGTTTGAGTTGCCAGTAAGGACGCCCATGCGGTTCCCGGTTTGGACTTTGAACCCATGGCACCGGGACCCTTAGGGTTCAGGCGTTCCCGCTTGTAACACCAAAGGAAAAGTCTGGAATTAAATCATTTTTTCAACATGGCGTCTCTTGTTTTTGATCTGAGCCCGCGGTTTTCCCCACCGGTCCGCGGTTTCCCACCCATTTCCATACACTTCCGGTTCATCATGACGTCACTTCCAGTTGAGCCCCTACCGGTCTGCGGTTTCCCAAACCCCATGACTTCCGTCCGCCCTATTGGATGACGTCACTTCCGGTTCCCAGGTCATGTGACCTGTCCCTCCACCAATCCGATGCCAGGATTTAGGGTCATGTGACCGTTCTCGACCAATCAGCGTCTAGTATTCTTTTGTCCATATGGGCGGACATTACTACTAGCGTAGAAACAATACGAAGTTATGCCCCGTTTTGTATATCTTGCTTGATTATCTACTGGTAGCCTACCCCTGACTGCAAAACCCGTATCGTAGGCTGTCCGTTCTTGGTGAATGCTCTGCTACCATAATGCATCAAGCTCCCGTAATCGTAAGGAGTGCCAAGAGAATCAATAGTGGATCTACCGTACTTGAGGAAATTATTCCTTCTATCTGAAAAAAAAAAGCTGTAGGTATCAGTTTCAATTATCTTGCGCTAATTGGCTAGATGCAACGAAGGGCTGAAATGGCTTCTCTTTTGGTATTAATTTGGAAGATCTGACATAAAAACTAGTCTTATTTAATAATTGTATTCATTCATTCATTCATTCGTTCGTTGGTTCGTTCGTTCATTCATTCATTCATTCATTCATTCATTCATTCATTTCCTTTTCTATTGAACCTGCCTAAACACAATAACCAGTGAACAACGAGAAATGATTCGACATAGTTCGTCAGCGAAAATCTTTGATTGGGGGAATCCTGCCCCGTATCAGTTGCGACGAAAGGAACGCTGAATTTTTAAAGCAGCGATTTAGCTGATTTAGGCAAATTTCCGAATTTAATTTCTTTTTAATATAAGGATATTATTTTGTTTCTAGAACGCTTGTATGTTGAAACTGAAATGACGGTACGTAGACGTTAAAATCACCATATTTTATCCGTTGTTTGCAATTGGTGTTGTTTTGACTGCTGATGGCACACAGCTGTTATTTTGCCAGATGCCAAGTTTTCAGCCTCATTGACACAGCTGGAAAAGGGAAAATGGTCCTGAGCAAAACAGGTATCCAGTAGGCCATATTTCGAGTTGTCTTTTTCAAAGCGAGGCCTGGTGCACAACCTTTCATATCAATTATTTACAATACTATGGCCTTATCAGCTCTATCCCTCGAAGCTGGAAAAACTCCTTCATAGCGACTGTGAGCAACGCTCCACTCCGCGAATTATAATAGAAGAAATGACCTGCAAAAGAATTTATACTAAGCTACTCTCTCTTAAGCATCAGCCTCCGCCAACTTGTGAGAACAAACTCTTAACTCTTGGCTACCGAAAAGATGATTTGAGCAGGTTGTATCTTCTGCCCTTTGAGGTGACTAAGGAAGTAAAGCTATCGATGTTCCAGTACAAAATTATTCGTAATATTCTGTGCACAGAGAGTTTATTATTTAAAATGAAAAGCGAAGACTCCCCGCTCTGCCCCCTTTGTCAAGCGGATCACACCATTATGCACCTGTTCACCGAATGCACACAAGCTATTTTGTTCTGGAAAGAGTTTCTGGATTGGTCTTCGCACGTTGTGAATTCAGGACTACTCCTCTCGAAAAATGAAATCATGTTTGGCATCATCAATAAGGGTTTGACATTCTGATTCGCTCTCAATCATTTAGTTATCAGAGGAAAATATTTTCTTTATGTAAATGCCCTTAACAGTAAATTTTATGTCTTTAGCGAATTTGTTTCCCTGGTCTGTGACAAAATCAGACTAGAAAAGTACATGTATTCCACGTCCCGCTGTGTAAAGGAATTTGGTAAAAAAAATGGTCTCGTTTTCTTCATATTTAAATACCATTTACTAATTTGGGTAACCATGTATCATAGCTCAGCTTTGTTTCAAATATTCTGATAGTTATAAATTGTAAATCTATGATTTGTAAGTTGTCAATCGTTTTGTCACATGTACGTTAGTTCTGCATTGTAGCAAAGTTGTTAATATGCTAATAATTATAGAATGTAAATGTGTAAATCGTAGCCAACTACTGTTGTATACGTAAGTTCTGTAATGTAATTAAGTGTGAATTGCAATTTTAAAAAAATGGGAAAAAAAAAGAGTTAAGCCTGTGAATGGAAACTCATTTTCATATGAAAGGTTATGCACTAAGACTCGCTTTGAAAAAGAGGTACAAGAGCACTTGGAAATGGCCTATTTTAGAAGGTTTTACTTAGCATCTTGTATGTTTTCCCACAATATTTCGACAAAGTCATCTCTGTCAGGACGAGATTGTTCATGGAAGAAACCGACAGCGTGACCTGCAAAAACTGTGATTTTATATCTCTTTATCACAGTTCTTAATGACATACGGTTCCAACGTCATGGACAACGTTATCTTGCTTCAACCGTGTACCTATTTCATGAGCCACCATTCCCGTGGACCATTCCCGTTCAACCATGCATGAGTGATTTTTATTATTAGTTAATAGAAAGATTGGTGCATGGATGGAAGAACGGACGGATGGGTGGATTTATGGATAGATGGTTCTGCGAAAGGAAAGGTCTACAGATCGACAAATAGCAATCATCATCATCATCATCATAACCATAATCATAATCATAATATTGGGTGGATGGTCTGTAGACCTTGAGGCGAAGATAAAAGAGTAGGAGAACGAACTAGGCATGTACTGAAGCGGATGCAGAAAGTTATTTTGCCGCACAGTTTGAACATTGCTCGTTCTTTTAAGATTTTTACCTAATGAGAATGGATTGTAATAGCTAAAAATTGCTTGCTCTCTTGAGATGTTGCTGTAGTGCGTAATGGATTTAGATTTCTATGTGATTTCAAAGAACGAATTTTAAAATTTTAAAGTTCAAAAGATATCTTTTAGATTTTAGCGTGACAACTTGTATAAGGAACTATTTTAAGTTTCTTGGCTTGTGTTCATTTTAAGCCCTTTAGTATTTAGGAGACTTTGAACATTTTAGCGGCAATAGTGATTTATATTCATTTTTAAGAGAAATTAGGTCTTTAAATTCTTAATGAAAGTATGAAAATTAGCTGCATAGGCTACGTTCGAGCCCTGTGCATGCTATTTAGGGTCAAAGCATATAAACGTCTAGTGCTGCTGTAATAATAATTAAAGCTTAACAAGAGTGGGGTCGATCTCATAGACCACAACTCCACTGGGCCAAAGTCTAAACCTGCTTGAGCCTCTTTTGCGGTCACCGGTATCAACATCTGTTCCATGCTCGGCCTTGTAACGCTGCTCTGATGTAAGAATCATGTCTCCCTCAAACAGGTTAGGGTCATCTATGCCCGGATTTTCTGTGCGTAAGTGAAATAAATATCATGTATAATAAGATTTTAACACTAGTTAAGATAAGTAGTCAAGTTGCACAGATTAAAAACTGTCATGAGAATACAAACCCAACAATAAAATCATTAAGACTTATTAGTGAAAAGGTTGGCCACAAGTGGACATGTGTGTCGACTATGAAGTGAGTGACGTCAAATATGCACGCACGATCTTGAGTTTAGAGGCAACTATCTTCAGTTGGCCTTTCTGGTTCTGCTTTTGCACAGCTATTGAGAGGATTTATTGGTGCTCATCATTGCACTTATTCATTCCGTTCGTTCATTCATTCATTCATTCATTCATTCATTCATTCATTCATTCATTCATTCATTCATTTATTCATTCATTCCTCCCTTCCTTCCTTCCTTCCTTCCTCCATTTATTCATTCATTTATTCACTCATTCATTCATTCATTCATTCATTCATTCATTCGTTTGCTTGTTTGATTGTTCGTTCTTTTTCGTTTCCCCAACTTGTTCATTTACTTATTGATTTCTATATCTTATTAGATATAGCTCACGTGGTAGCTTCCCACTCCAATGTCTCTTAAAAAAATGATAAGTTATTTCTATTTAAAAAATCGTATGTTAACTGCACACGTCTTTTTTTCGAAATAATAGAGTAGTTTTTATGCGGTTCAAACAATAGAAAGTAGTTATGCCAACCATGACCGCTAGGTTAGAAGCAGCACAAGCGACACACAAGTCGATCTAACTGCCATCTAACTGGGCTATTTTTGTTATTCTTTCTACGGACAGCTAGTAGTTGTTCAACCCGTTCGCAAAAAAACCTTCCATTGTACGAATTCGTGCAACTGACTGTGTAAACCAAAATAAAGCTTAAAAGCTTAATCTCACATTTCCCGAAACATCATGTGTAAATTTAGGAAGGAACTGCAGTAAGGCTTAAAATCAGGGTTGTTGTCCACGCTGAGTACTGTCTTAACCAGCAAACGAATGGCAACCCACTTCATGTTGTTCTCTCTGTTCTGTGGGAACCGACAGTAGAGTCTACCACGTCAACATTCGTAGTTTCTGGGAAAGTGAGTAAGTGGGATGGAAAAAACTTAACTGAGTTTTCTTTGGTGCTTGATTTCATGGTACAAAGCCGGGAGCATTCAATGCATCTTAAACGGTACCACCCCTTGGTTATATAACAAATTTAATAACGTGCAATAATTGAATTGACACTGGTCAATGCGAACACGGAAATAATTAAACAGACGCAATAAACGTCAGTTGCAGCATTGGCGTTGATTTACAGAGTTTTATTCTTGTTAATTTCGCAAGCCTAGATCTTTTTATTATATGACTACAAAGCGCCCCAAGCGTATTTTAAAATAGCATGATTCGGAAAGAGAAAAGGGGAAATGTATTTTTGTCTTACGTGTTTTTCTTCTTTATATGAGCCGTGTTGGAGAAGATCTTGTTAACCAAAGCGGGAAAAGTAGAATTCTTTGAGTTTTTACGTCGACTTAAAGGACTGGTCCACCTTTCTTCTGGCAGTTGAAGAATGAAAATTTTTTGAACGCCCACAACTGCGCTCTTCTAAGAAATATATTTACGTTTTTTCTTCCGCTTCGCATGTTTCCTACGGACATAGAGCTTTTTCTTTTGCTTCTCCCACCTAATTCCGGTCAATCTTGTCAAATTATTCAGTCATTTAATTAGATAGCCTTAAAAACATTTTTATTTCGCAAAAGGTTTTCTTCTTAATGAATAACTAATTTATTGATTATTTTATATGTTCTCCATTTTTGATTATTAATGACTAGTTGCTTTATGCGTTCTACAAAAATTACGTTATTATTTATTAGTATTATTATTCAGAGCGTTGGAGTTCTCTACAGTCATAAATTACATAATAACTCTGTTATTCTAAGATGAATAACAACCATTTCTCTTCGTATTAGCTGAGAGAAATTAAAAAAGCAAACTTCTTAATTCCACTCAGCAACTTGATGGGTTTTAAGAAACCCGTTTCATTAAGCTCTTGCCGCTTTATGTTCGCTTTCATGGATTTTACATATTATAAATTTGCAATTATCTTCATTTCTTTGGTCATAAAATACCCTAATGCCCTTTGTTTTTGCGTGCGTTTGCCTTATTTTCGCCTATCGTTCATGGGTGTTGAACTCCGGCTGCGACTACACAGAACGACTTTCACTTGTTCCAGTAATTTTCACTGATACCATCATTTGGCAGTTGGGGACTAACGATCCTTTGCGGCTTGATCCATTAGTAGTGGGATCTTCTATTCATGAAGGAACAAGTTTGTTGCTTGATGGTTTCCACGTCATGGTCACACTTCACAGATTTTCAGACCTTGTGATTAACTTGCGCTTTCACCTTCTCAAAAGAAACATAATGAGCCACTCTGTTAGTCCTTTTCTGGCGTCACCAGAAATTTCTCACTCGTGCCGTGGGTGATATTTGAATAGGCAGGGGCAATATCTGAAATTTATCGTAGGCTCAGAGAGTTAGGTAAGGTAAAGTCGCACACGAGCCAAGGAGGCCAACACAGCCGGAGCTAGTCCCGATTTCTGTAGCATGAAGCAACTGAGTTTGTGCCATTTAAGCCATGTCCGTTAGTATTCACAGCGTGTATTTAAACCCAAATCATGATTTATAACAAGACAAGGGGGTTAGTTTCTAAATAAACTGTGGTGTTGCGTCGGTGGAGAAGTGAAACACAAAACTTTGGATTTATCAGCTGAGTTGATAAGGTAGATTGACCACGGTAAAGAAATTGAAAGCTGACGTTCCCTTCGTCAGAGCGAGTCATTTTAACTTAGTTGACAATTTATTGAAGTATCGCTGTCATAATCATCATCATTGTCATCGGTTGGAATTAGTTGAATTTGTCAATCAGTTCGGGTATGATTCGGTGACCCAATGTTTGAGACCATAGTATTAATAAGGGAAAACGTTTCGAAAACGTCGTTCTGTTATAGGCTGTGCTTCATGTATTTATACAACCCTTAAATAAAGAGAAATGCTGTCAGACTTAACAATCATTTTATTTCAGACTTTGCTTTAGTTCCTGACAAGCTTACCCTTGAGAAAACAAGAATGTTCGTTGTGGTATCCATAAAAGCAAACACAAACAAACAAAACAAAACAAAGCAAAGCGAACCAAAACAAAAACCGCTAAATGAACGAGTTAAAGAACCATGATTTTTATCCGTGTCACTTGTTAGGTTACTCAACGCCACCAGACGACGCAGGAATGGGGACAAGTTGTCTAGCAGTTTTGCCTGAAGAAGGGAATTAGCGGCAAACAAGGCGTTCATAAAGTCTACAGTAACGGAAACGGTCCTTCGGACAAATCCTCACTGAAATACAAAATTAAAACGAATACATTACAACCTAATACAACCTAAACGTAACCTTGAGCGACACAACAGCAATGAATTAAAATTAAATCAACGCATTGGTCACGTATAAACTGCTTTTATTGTACAAAATTGTGCGTATCTTTCTTTTATGAACTGTAATGTCTCCGATAAGTGGATAGTATGATCTGCTAGAAAACCAGACAGAAACAGCCAACTATCTGCGTGTCAAATTTAGATTTAGCATGCACCTTTTTCTAATCGGTTTACGTATGCAAACGTAATCAGGGCAGCGGTTTTTCTCTGCTTCAATAAATATTATAGGTATACGCTTAGCAAGAAATTGGATTGAAGGTCTTCCATTGAAAATTTAAACGTTCTGCCTTCGTATAAACAACCCTTGATAGGGACTTAAAGACAAAGACAACTCAAGGGAGGGAGGGAGGGAAGGAGAGAGGGGGGAGGGAGGGGAGGTATATTGACTGATTTATGCTCACCTGGAGTTGGAGTCGTTGTTGGGGCTATAAAAGAAACGGATATTTGTTAGTAAAGTATTGCGTATAATGATAAGTATAGAAAAGTTTTCAATAAAGAATCATATTGCATAATAAAGTATTTTTATTACTAATGTCTCAGAGTGTTAAATAATATGGATAGGCCTGTTACAATAAAATGATCAGTTTCTTTGATCTGTTGCAGGTTTAGTATACGACAAGGCAACTCTTGTGTGTACGAGTCTAAGTTCATTTTCCAAATTTGGCGTCTGACATCTAATCATAGAAGTGCGTGTTCCTACGAGAGAACGACTTTTGAGAGTTATAAACGTTTATATGAACAAAAATGTGAAAAACGTTAAATCCCCACCTATCAAATTCTCGACACAGTAACGGAAATTGCAAGTGGGAGTTCGGGGCAACTCGTAAACGAAGAAGTCGCCGCAGTTTTGAACCAGGATGTTGACAGACCACAGACAGTTGAAGTTAAAGTTTCTGAAGGCCTAATGAAAACACACTCTGGGGAAAACCACTCCCTGGGCCACTGTATGATGTCCACTAGAGAGCCAGCCAGGCGCATGCGTACCGCAGTGATTTATAGGCACCACTTGAGTCGGCATCTGCTGCCCTGCTGCTCCAGTGAACCTGTACCAAGCCTTAGGAAAGTTGAAGCGGTCGCATTTTCGAACAGCACTGTTACTGAAGCCTTTCTCTCGGTCAGCCTCAATAAAGGTCTTGTAGTTTGAACATGCTAGGTAAAAAAAACAAACAAGCAAACAAACAAACAAAAACGAACAAACACCATTTTCAGACTTCTTCTGAGTTAAGGCCGTAGTTGGTTGAATCTCATATAGAGAGCGTCAAGGTGCCATGATATTTTTTTTTGCCTCCCCATAGAATGAACAATTAAAAATGGAATCTCAAATTGACTACAAACGATTTACTCATTTGCAGAAGAAACATACTTACAAGAGAAACAGAGTTGGCAAAAGCCATGGCTCCTTCAAGAAAATTGGGTTCGGGTATCAATTTCAGTTTGATACAAAGAATTTGGAAGGTTGAGAATTCATTTTAACCTTAACGGCTAAATTTGAGGGACGTCACTCATTCTTAAATGAACTGGAACTTGAATGCATGACCAAAACAAATAATAAAGCTCTAACGCTTACCTGGTGAAGGGGTTTCTGGTCCTGAAAAAGATATATAGATCATACGCATTAAATAAAATAAATTTCTTCGCTAAGATTTATTGAGCCGCGCAGACTTTCGACCATTATAACTTCTTTTATATGTAAGCTAAAGCCACCAAACTTGGTGACTTCCCTCAAAATTTAACTTGAAACAAATTGGTCAAATTTGATGTTATTATGGCAATTACATGCCGACATGCAGTTTTTCCCAATACTTTAAAATTTTATATTTTTAATGAATTTATATATCTTATTAGATGTTTCGGTGTGAAGTATCGCCGTATATTTTTACTCGTTATGCTGTATTTTGGCGAGCCCGCAGGGCGAGTCAAAATACAAACAACGAGTTTTCTCGCAGTTAGCGAGGGAAGGCGAAATCCGCCAGGCCCCAGAAGAAAAAGCACGCTCTAAAAATAGGTAAAAAATTGAGTTTATCTTTACGCAGAGAGGCTGTAAATATGAGCGCGCATTAGGAGGAGCTCAAACTTTGAATTTAGAGGAGCGAGGATTCTCCATTCCACTTCGGTTTAAAAACGCTTACCTGGAGTCGGGGTGGTGGTTGGTTCTGAAAACAAAAAAGGGATAACAACACGAGTAAACATATACAAAAGCAACCAAAAATCGTGAACGTTGTATTTAATTTTAATTTTAATGCGCTTCATATTGAGCTTCTTATTGTGTATATTGAACAGTTCAGTAGGATCCAGCTCAAATTAAGTAAAACAACAGCAGCAACAATAGTTGAAAAACATTTCATAACAATTTTTAATTGAAGAGAAAAATCCCCACTTTAAATGACCTCATCCAATCTTTACAAAGATATGTAAAAGTTAACCAAGTTTTGAATAAGAGTCAGGGTACTGAAAAAGCCCACAAGGGCCCCATGAACCCATCCCAATGCACAAGGGCATCGGTACAGTCTTGGTTTGGCATACGTTATTATATTTTTAAAGTTATCGCCCACCTTGAGTAGAGCGTGAAGTTGGTCGTGCAGTTGGACGTGAAGGAGGACGGACAGTTGGTTCTGAAAGTACATAAGAAAGGTGAGAAATATTTGCAAATAAATCAGTTACTTTAAGAGCATTTGTTTCGGGAAAAGCCTTCCCGTTGAGCTGTGGCTGACAAACTCTTTTGGGGCCTTCAGGGCTGAATATAAGCAATTGTTCTAAAGGTCTATCTAACGGCACTTAAGTAAAGCAGGCTCGAATTCATTCATTCATTCATTCATTCATTCATTCATTCATTCAAATGATGTTCCAAATACACACAGTTTCTGATAAAGTTACTGATACTTTGCTTTGCTTTACATGAGAAACTCCTCAGTTGTTAGCTTGAGATTCGTAAAGGATGACTATAATTAGCCAGTTTCTATATAATGTTGTCGTGAGCACGTGGAGCAAAGGCGAGTAAATTTTAAAAAAAGCTGCCGCTTCGTAGGACAGTTAATACGCGCAGGGTTTTGAAGATGGGGTTAGGTGAGTGGATTCCCCAGAAGAAGTGGAAATACGACGAGATTAGAAGGAGGGGAAGTGTATACAGCAACGTGGACATAAAAAAAATAACAACAACAGCCATTTCAATGTAGTTCTAAATTTTGTATCGATGGTGTTTTCAATGATAAAGAAATATAGCGCGTTTTGACACACCTACTTAACACATATCATTTCAACAAGTCAAGATTGTTTCACATAATTGTTACCTGCGCATTTGTAAAGAAGGTTCGCTTGCCGCGCATCCCCATGACTGAAACCCCTTCGTTGCCCAATAACTGCCTGCAAAATAGCCATTAATACAAACTTTGAGGCAAAAGAAATTGTCCTGTGGATTTTGGGACCAAGGAACTAACGTTATAAGTAGACGTCTAAGACATGAGACATGTCATCTCATGACACCAACCACCAACAATTATTATGTAGAAACACGAGCTTGCAATAGACGAAATTATGCCAATTTTTGTATATCTTGCTGAATTATCTGCTGGAAACCTACCCCTGCCCACAAAACCCTTATCGTGGGCTGTCCGTTCTTGGTGAATGCTTTGTTACCAAAATGCATCACGCTCCCGTTATCGTAAGGAGTGCTAAGAGAATCAATAGTGGATCTACCGTACTTGAGAAAATTATTCCTTCTATCTGAAAAACAAACAAAAACAACAACCTTCTTCAGATAACAGTCGCAATTATTTCGGCTAGTTCTCTCGATGTAACAAAGGGCTGGTGTAGTTCCTTTTTTGGGAATAATTTGGCAGATCTACATAAATAGTTTGACAACGGAAATCTATGACAGGGGAAATCCCCCCCCCCCCCCACCCCAGTTGCGAAGAAAGAAACGCTCATTTTTTTAGAGCAGCGGCTTTGCTCGCCAGATGTCTGAGTTTACATTGTATCATTTTGTTGCTAGAAAGCTTGTATATTGAACTAAAATGACGGTAGACGATTAAAATCACCACATTTTATCCGTTGTTTACACATGGTGTTGTTTCGACTGCTGATAACACACAGTTACTGTTTTAGACGCCAAAGGTTTAGCCTTTTTGACAGCGCTGGAACAGGTACTGAACTGTCTTGAGCAAAACAGTTATCGAATTATAGGTCTTTACTTACTATCTTGTATATTTTGCCACAATATTTCGACAAAGTCATCTCTATCAGGACGAGATTGTTCATGAAAGAAACCGAGAGCATGTCCTGCAAAATAAAAATGTGATTTTATATCTCTTTATTAAATCACATTCAGAGTGACACATGGTTCCACGGTGATGAACAATGTTATCTGCGAAGTGGCTCTCTTGGCGTGCCTTATTCTAAGAGTGGAAAATGAAATTGTCCATCACTCTGGAGACAGTTGCACTTAAGTTACCAGAGTTTATGCGGCAAAGCCGTGGGCTAAATTTGTCAAGCAAACCAGTAAAATGTTCCAAGTCATAGTAGTCAATTTCCCCCATTTAGCTTCTTACGACGAAAAACTGCACAAGCAGGACGCGGCTGGAAGCTTACGGTTTTCCACGAATACAGGGCGAAGGTCACTCACGTGACTGAACAGTTTTAAAAACTTTGCTCTCTTAGTAATAATAATAATACAAGTAGTTATTTGGAAACTACCTATGATAATTAGGCGGCTTATTCCAAGGAATCTTGTGTTCTGTTTTAGGCTGACTTCAGATTCATTGGATTGTCTTGTGCAATTTAATATAATTTGGAATTTGATTAAATAAACAAAAATTGTTATTAATTATAACAATTAATTATAATAATTACTTAAGTGACCCAAACAATGACACAGGTCGCTTTCCATTCGACCAAAATTTCCGGTTGGCATTTCCGAAATTTCAATGTACCAAATGGAACGGTATTTTCCACCAGGCTCATTTCATTCCCGCTCGGGACAAATTCAAAATGGCAAACTTGAGGACGTTCTTGTTTCTTTCCGAATTTTTTGACGACTTCGAGTTTACAGACGATATCCTGGAGGATGACGATGACGTGGTTATGTTTAAGAAAGCGAGATTTTTTTTTTTTTACGTAACCACATTTGAGATAGCAAGCTTCAACATGTTTACAATGGCGGGAATCATGACACGACGATGCAAGGTGTTAAAAGCTTATTGTTCAAGTCGTTCTGGTTAGTTTTCAACTTACTGATGGGAGCATCTGGAGGTGCAATGTTGCCGTTGTCGTCAACACAGAGATGCCTCAAAAAGAACTCAAAATCATCGCTGGTAAAGAAGCACACGCTGCATTCGTTAAGATCACCTGAAGCCGCCGCCATTTTCACTCAGCAATCACGGCTGGAGAAACTGGGACTGAGCATCTAGCGAAATGGAATGCCCAATGGAACGGAAAATTCCCGGCATTTCTAAATTTCCGGGAAAAGCGACAACCTCGAGAGGTTGACCAAAATTTTCGAAATGAATTTTGCGAAAATCTCCGTTCCATTTGATTCTGTACCGGAATTTCCGGAATTTTTGGATGAATGGAAAGCGCCCACAAACTACAATGACACAAGTCCAACATAACCATTTCTTAATGACCATTGGTCATTAATATCAGCTTTTAGTATAATTTTAATGTTATATTCACCGCGCTACTCGGTGAATATAACAATTTCAAGGCGCGGCTGCTAAGCTAAGTTACTTTTTTCGTGTGTTGTTTGTCAAGTTTTAGCTCGTTTTTTAATTGTTCGCCTCAAGCTCAGTAAATATTCGCCAACATTTACTTCGCCTTCGGAGAATATTGTCAAATATCAGGTTCCACAGCATATTTTAGAAATTACTCTGGAAAAACGGTTTTGATTTACTAAGTTAAAACGTGTACCTATTTCATGAGCCACAATTCCCCTAAACCAGCATCCTGGAGCAAGATTGATGATTTGAAGACTTCCAGTTCTTCCCACGTTTGATGAACAACTGAGAAAGAATGTGCAAGATGAATTTACGGTTAGGTTATTGTGCGCCATTTGATATATTAAGCCTATTTGTTCACCCTCAAACGTGTACGCATTTGGCAAGCACAAAGGCCAAAGCCAAAGTATATTTTGTGTGCCCTTAGTTTTTTTGTCGTGGAAAGAACATAAAGAGACGTTTAAAGCCGCCTCCGCCCTAAGTTTACCACAATCATTTGTTTCTACGAAAATTTGACAAGATGTAAAAAGGTCTGCACTTAAAAAGGGGCCTTGCATTTAAGAGGCTGTCTCTGTAAAAACCACCCACTCAATTTCGCATCAAAAATAAGTTTGCCTGAAACTCTGCATGCCAACTGAAAGACTTTACCGAGGCTAGAACTAAAACAAGTTTGGTTTGGTTCAAAGGGATTTTCTGGACACGCTGGGAGCTGTTAAACATTTTGTCCCATCTGGCCCGATTCAACGTCTCGAAAATTAAAAATTAGGCATTTTTTGTGGCGTTGTAAAATATTTGATTCGCGTCGACTAGCAATGAATTTTACGTCATTTTGCTCATAATCCTTTCTAGTTTTCTATATGAGAAACAATTTTCCTCTTGATTTAACCTGAATGGCGAAATCAATCGTCTTATGAGACCTACCAATCGCCATCCGAACGAAAGGCTGAAAATGCCCTTGATTTGGAAGCTTATTTTTATAATCTGGGACTTAGTTGACAGCTCTAGCTTACATAGCGGAAAGTGTAATCCTTTATTGGCACACATATGCAAAAACCTCTGTACGATTTCAGTATTTCAAAAGTTATGACCGTTTGTATCAGCACATTTGCCAGCATTTGCGATTTTTCAGCCTAATGCTTATCGACACATTTCGATCAGATTTTGTCATAAATACAGCTCACCTGCTTCGCAGCTCGGGCTTATTTCCAGCTTCAGCCATTTTCCAGTTCCTGGGATGGCTCAATTCCACGATAGATCCTGTACATAGGTGGGTTTGGCCTTCGAAGATTGAGCACGACCTCTGCCGTGTCGCTTGTTAGCGAACCAAAACTCGAAACCATCGCCACGTCTCCCACTAGAAATAGGCGAATAAAACATCGTTTCGTAGCCGAATTTCCTCGCGAATCGGACAATAAACTATCCAACTTTGGTATTTAGGAAGATAATTGAGAACTGAGGGCTTAAATCTCGAAGAAATATTTCCGTTAAATCGCTGAAAGCTGATGAAACATCGTCGACTTGTGTTGCGATGCTGCTTTCGCAAAGGTCCGCATATTTGGGGAAACCGCTGATTGCTGATTTTCAAAATAATGGGAACCCGCAAAAATTTCATACCAAACCGTAATTACTAGAATTATTAAACCTTAGAATTCCCTAGTCCCTTGAGTATTTTGCAATATAGTTAGCAATTATTCTACGAGGGCGCGCTGGATGTGAAATGATAGATAACCAACGAGGCGCGTAGCGCCGAGTTGGTTATAATCATTTGATATCCAGCAAGCCCGAGTAGAATAATTGTTTTATTAAAAACTTAACTACTATTTTTGTTATAAAAAAAATCAAGAAAGAAAGAGAAAAATGAGAAAAGGGATAAAAAGGGAGCAAGAATCGATCACATGACTGAACGAAAAAGGCGCCAAAACCTTGCGAAGTGTTGCAGCGTTTCATTGCAAAGCTGAATGAATCAATGAAAACTGCTCGAAAGTGAACGAAGTGGCACAAGTTTGGGAAAAAAATCTTCTAATAATTGGCTCTGAAATATGATACATGTTTAATTTTTCCCGAAACATTGTTGTAATCATCGTTCAAAGCGGATTGAAGCTGTACAATTTCACCACATTAGCTGCTGGAGTTGAAACAGAACAAGTTTGTAATCTGTTCGCACAACGGAGCCATCATGTGCGTGTTTGATCGAAATGAAGACAGAACCAATTTGAAGTTGAAGAAGTAATTTCTATGCAGCTCAGAAGCAAGATTACTGTAGCGAGGAACATTAGAATTCACCATCATAGTTTGTTTAATGCAAAGCACAAAATGCAGTTGTTCTCGGTTTAGAGGTTGCGGACGGAAAGGTAAAAACAACATTCAAACAACTGGAAAAGCGATTCAACTCCGTTTACATGGCATCCGATTTCTATCTGAGCATTTGGACTTGTTGGAACACAGAGCTACAACGAGTGCAGGTAAACCAGTGTCAATTTTGCGTGTTAAAGCCGAAAAAATTTTCGCCCTTCCTTCGGCCTTCTTGGTAGTTTGCATGCAGCTGTAGTTTGTTTAGTACTTGTTTAGACTGCTTCATGATTTTCGCACCGAATCGTCATGAATGTGTGACAGTTGTTATTAAATGCTTCTGCCCCATTTCACTGTGTTTTATTTTGTCTTGTTTTGATATTTTGAAGTGGAAAGGCTTCCTGATAAAACCTACCGTTTGTTCAATTTTAATGATCGACGTGACGATCGATGAAAGAAATTAATTGTAAACACAACGCTCAATGCTTAAATTTCTAATTTCTTTTTCTGCACAGTTTCTTCAAACAATTTTGACTTGTGTTAGACGACGCTGTTAGTGACGCTGTTGGAATTTCTGCTTAATTCAAATTCGCTGCCAAGTGATTTTTCTTGTCTATTTTTCTCGTCGGGTTGCTGGCGAGGAAAAAACTTCCAGCTCACTTTGTTCATTTTGTTGTTGAGTGTTCATTGTCCGTATTTGGTCACAGCAGGTATATGAGCTGATATCCTGGCTCCGTTCAGCCAATCAGAATGGTAGAAATCCAATATACCTAGTCCAGTTTTTAATAATAATAAATATCCATGTGTTCAATGAAATTGCGTTACCCGTATATTTGCGTGACTACTTGTTGAAAGGCTATACTCCAAGTAAACGCTTGGGGAAAAAAGGTTCTCTTGAAAAAGAAATATTTTACATTTTGTTTAAGTCATTTTTTTTTTATCAAAATGTATTGATGTATTGACGTAGTGCTGATTCTAGCGTTTTTGTTCTCTCTTTACATGACCTAGATTTCAAATGCGTGAATTGGCATATGATGTTTGAAGTTAATGGCAGACGACAAATGCACGATCATAACAAAATAAATTCATAATTACACGTGTAATTTACTTCATGTTTTTATCGAGAAAAGTCTTTAAAAAGCCAAAAATGTATACCTTATATTTCAGTTTCCAACATTAAGATGTGCTTTCTCTTTTAGGAGAGTGTTGTATTCTTTCCTCGTTCAATTGTTTCATTGCTTTGAGCCCTGCAATTTCCATCCATTTGCCATCGAGTCTATGTTAGGGTTTCCCCGTTTAGCTTTCAGCTTTCATTATTTTGATCCCCATAAGGTTGAAAACCCTCTAGAAAGTTGTTACATACGATAATATACTATTGTCGCCATTTTTTTGAAAGCGTGTAATTTTTGATCGACTGAGAAACTCTTTCTTAGGTCTCCTCTGAAACCTCCAAATACAGGCGCTAGTGGATGCAATAAGCTAGCAATTCCCCCACGAAAACCAGAGTCCAAACATAAGCCCTCTTCTCTCCCTTTTCCCATAGAATATCGCCTGCTACGAAAAAGCTTTCGCATTTCTTAAGACGACGCTCAGGGCCCAGTTGCATAAAGAAACTTAAGATTAAGTGGCAATTTCTGCAACTGTTCCCTGGTTTCTGGAGCATTTTTCTCACCATCTCTGTGTTTTTTCTATACTCTTTAATCCGTCTTCGGCCGATTTATCCATAATAGCGTGCAAGAAAATCCTCCGGAACACAGGGAGTGGTTGCAGAAATTCCCACTTAATCTTAAGTTGCTTTATGCAACTGGGCCCAGGCCCCCAAGGCCTGGCCTTTCTAATACGGCTAATGACAAGAATACCTGTAAAATTATATTATATGAACAAAGCAAAACATATAGGGTCCTGAATAAAACAGATAAAATAGTTTTGAACATTAGGAGTCTTATTAGACAGGCCAGGCTATGGGGGGTCTTGGCGCTGTCTTAAGAAATGCGTAAGTTTTTTTCGTAATAAGGATATTTAAGGTCGCGATATTCCATGGGAGCAGGGAGAGAAGTGGTTTAGGTTTTGCAGGTTTAGGGGAACCTAGAAAGTGTTTTTTTTAGTCGATCAAAAATTACACGCTTTCAGAAAATGGCGACTTTCGTATATTATCGTATGCAACAATTTTCTAGAGAGTTTTTGAACCTTATGGGGATCAAAATACTGAAAGCTGAAAGCCAAACGGGGAAGCCCTAACATAGACTCGATTGCAAATGGACTGGAAATTGAAGGGCTCAAGGCAACGAAACAATTCTTCGAGGATGTCCTCAATGTTGGCAACTGAAACATAAGGTATACATTTTAGGCCCTGGAGTTCATGAATGAGGTTTTTTGAAGACTTTTCTCGATAAAAACAGGAAGTACATTACAGGTGTAATTACGAATTTATTTTCTTATGATCGTGCAATTTTCATCTGTCATTAAATTCAAACATCACATGCCAATTCATGCATTTGAAATCTAGGCCATTTAAAGAGAGAACAAAAACGCTAGAATCAGCACTGCGAATCAAAACATTTTGCATAAAAAAGACTTCAATAAAATCCAAAATATTGCTTTTTCAAGGGAACCTTTTTCCCCTAGCGTTTACCTGGAGTATCCTCTTTCAACAAGTAGTCACGCAAATATACAGGTAACGCAATTTTATAAAACGCGTGGATATTTACTACTATATTGCAAAATACTGAAAGTACTAGGAAATTCTAAGGTTTTATAATTCTAGTAGTTACGGTTTGATATGAAATTTTTGAGGGTTTCCATTTTTGAAAAACATAGGCACGCATTGCGTGCTTGACCTATGTTGAAATGACAAGTCTCATCCTGGCTTATTTGCGATTTTTAAGACATACTCGGAGGACAAAACAACACGCAATCATTCTTGTCAATGCTTCCCCCTCCACTATAGCAAACTCAGCGCTGATGGAAAGTAACTGTTTCGAAAACAGCTTTTTCGCTTACTTAGCAATACCCTTGGAATGCAATACAAAATCCTGCTAAAAACCCAGTCAGACGAAAATTGTAGATATAGCAACCATCGGGCTAGTAGGCTACAGGCTAAAAAGTCAAACTGACACTAGAACAAAACAACTGCATAAAAAATTCAAATTAAATCTAAAACTGAAACCTCAGTCAAGCTCAACTAATAATTGTCTGCATAGTATTAAATGATATAAATCTAGGTCAAGACAAGAGGTGAAAGAAACAAATGTATTAGATAATAATATGAGAAGAGGACAGCCATTTGCACTCCCAGTTGCACAAACGTGTTTATGAAAATTGAAGACCGAAAGAGGACAAGGGTCGTTTTTCAAACAAATTTTCTTGCCATATGTTCCTGTATACGATAAAACCAAGAGAGAAATGATTTCTATGTCGGCTGGAAAATCTGTGGATATGACTGATATAAATCATGGACAAAACACCATAAACTAAAACTTAACCGAATTATGGGAAGAGCAAACAGGTTTAAAAACCTACAGACACGCTTGAATGAACAAACTAACTTATGCAAATTGCTATCTTAAGCAAGTCACTATAAATTTCAAAAACCATATGTTCTCGTATATGATAAAACCAAGAAAGAAATCATTTCTATGTCGGCTGGAAAATCTGTGGTTATGACTGATATAAATCATGGACGCAACATCGTAAACTAAAACTTAACTGTATTATGGGAAGAGAAAACAGGTTAAAACACAGACACGCTTGGATGAACAAACTAATTTATGCAAATTGCAATCTTAAACACTTCGCTACAAATTTCAAATTACCAAACAAAGCTGTTTCAAAAACCTTGCAAAGTACAGTCAAAATTATCCATATCAAGCACAGATACAATCTTTGCAACCAGCATCTTGCTGAAAGATGCATAACCAAAACAGCTGTTTCATAACACAAATCACAAAAGAACAAATTAAATTACAGTTTTTCGTCAACAAGTCTTTATTTGGAACGCGGCTGTGTTTTTGTCACGTTCCACCGCTGGCCACGACAAAGTTCAATTTTACCTGCCCGTACAATAGCTTTACGAAATTACCATCAATTCCACCACAACAAGCGTTTACTGAAAATATAATACTCGAGAGGAAAAAGTAGAAAAGCACATTTGCACTGATCGTTTCCGTCCCCATATGTACATTCAACATGATCGGTAAGCTTAACCTTGTCTGACCTTCAGCTTCAGTAAGCGGATTCTAACCAGCTCTTTCATTGGTAGAATGTACTCTTAGCTTAGTAGCCTCAATCTGATTGGTGCCACATGGTGCCACATAGATTCCCCGGGGGGGGGGGGGGGCGCACTCCCATATGAAAGGTGCATGGATGTTCGTCGTCTCGCGTTCACCGTCTGTTTCAGAATAGCTATAATTCAAATTTTTAGACGAGCATATCCCGCCCGTCTCACCTGGGACTCCCCCTCCGGATCAAAAATACATACATAAAAACAAACAAACAAACAAACATAGAAAGCGACAAACTGCAGTCTAAGACCCTATGTTTTCAACATAGGACAAAAAGGAAGAGTTGGAATCCTCAAGCAATCAGCGGTTCCCCCATTTCTGCGGACCTTCGCGAAAGCAGTATCGCAGCACAAGTCGACGATGTTTCACAGCTTTCGCCGATATAACGGAAAGATTTCTTCGAGATTTAAGCCCTCAGTTCTCGATTATCTTCCTAAATACCAAAGTTGGATAGTTTATTGTCCGATACTCGAGGAAACTCTGCTACAAATGGATGTTTTAATCGCCTATTTCTTGCGGGAGACGTGGCGATGGTTTCGAGTTTTGGTTCGCTAACAAGCGACACGGCAGCGGTCGTGCTCAATCTTCGAAGGCAATACCCACCTATGTACAGGATCTATCGTGGAATTGAGCCATCCCAGGGACTGGAAAATGGCTGAAGTTGGAAATAAGCCCGAGCTGCGAAACAGGTGAGCTGTATTTATGACAAAATCTGATCGAAATGTGTCGATTAGTATTAGGCTGAAAAATCGCAAATGCTGGCAAATGTGCTGATACAAATGGACATAACTTTTGAAATACTGAAATAGTATAGGGGTTTTTGCATATGTGTACTGATAAAGGATTGTACATTTTCACTAGGTAAGCTAGAGCTGTCAACTAAGTCCCAGATTATAAAAATAAGCTTCCAAATCAAGGGCATTTTCAGCCTTTCGTTCGGATGGCGATTGGTAGGGCTCATAAGACGATTGACTCGCCTTTCAGGTTAAAATGAGAGGAAAATTGTTTCTCATTTAGAAAACTAGAAAGGCTTATGAGCAAAATGACGTAAAATTCATTGCTAGACGACGCGAATTGAATTTTTTACAACGCCACAAAAAATGTCTAATTTTTAACTTTCGAAACGTGGAATCGGGCTCAGATGGGACAAAATGTTTAACAGCTCTCAGCGCGACCAGAAAATCATTTTGAACCAAACTAAACCTGTTTTAGTTCTAGCCTCGGTAAAATCTTTCTGTTGGCAGAGTTTCAGGCAAACTTATTTTTGAAGCGAAATTGAGTGGGTGGTTTTTACAGAGACAGCCTCTTAAAACACACACACACATACACACACACACATACACACATCAACCAAAATGAATTCAAAAAAACTGAAAACAACTGAAAACCAAGGTCAACTATACTTTTTTGACCTTACCATTGTCTTATCGTTTTGAAATCTAACAAATTTAACAAACTTTGAAGGTACATTTGAATAAATTACAAAAGGTGACTACACTTCAAAAGCGCATTTTTTGACCGAAAGAAATGCAAAGTTAACATTAAATCCTCCCAGTAGGGAGGAATCCTTAATCTCATTCATTTTTTAATATTTCGTCACTCTTGATAATTGCCATTAACCATGTAAAATGACTGTCGCCAGTTCAAAAAAGGTATCGTATTATCTCTCACGCAAAGTTGAAAAAAATTGGCTTATGTCTTTGCAACTTGAAATGTCACAAATCAATCAATTTGAGTTTCAGTTGGTTTACCCTAGGTGACAAATTTTATCCTTTTTATAGATTATTGTTCATGCTGCAGACATGACGAAGCAGATATAACGAATTATTTTAAGCAGTTTTGTTGCACCCATCATTGAAATCTTGCAAGTTCCGCGAGGGAAAAGAAAACAAGCACACTTTAATTCAGAGGTGCGCACAGGCCATATTCCCCTTTAAAAAGTCAAATAAGGTACTAAAACATATACTGTATCGACAACTTCAGCAATATTTAGACAATACTTTTTGGCCTTGAGAGGCTACCAAATTTCCTTAGCAATGGTGCTCCGCTGACGAGCGAGTGCGCGGGCTCCGCTATCAAGAATATGTTTTTGGCACATGAAAGACACGAAAACTCTCAAATCCAGCAAACATACTTAACGTTGCTGAGTAGCAGGTCAAATGGCGTGCCATAAGCTTTCAACTTCTTCTGTTTTTTTGTCAGATGTGCGTCATACGTAGGAAGAACTGGAAAACTTCAAAATATCATTCTAGCGAAGGGATGCTGGTATAGGGGCATTGTTGCTCATCATGAAATTGATAAATTGTTGTTTTATGCTTTTGTCCGACTAGTTTTAATAGTTTGTTTCCGTCGTAATTGTTTCTTTTTTTTTGCAGGAACACATTTTATTTATTAATTATTGTTTTTTACTTAAAGTAAAACGGGATAAGAATTTCGAAAGCAACGTACTGCCCCTTTTCTTCTTTTATTTCTGAAACCAGACATCGCAACATTACTGATAAAGAGGAAAGAGGCATAGCATAAACAAGAAATGTGCTTGCATTTGACGTATAGTGGTTTACAGACGGAATTTATTGGTTCCATAAGAAATAAATCATTGGGCCTGAAGCTAAATCACGCGCTGGAGTTCTTCTGGAGTTACGTTGGATTGTACTATTTTGTCTATATTGCCTTTGAGAACTTGATACGTTCTTAAGCTCCAATTCGTCAGATTAGAGCTGTATCTACTGCAACTCGCGCAGAATCACACAGTCACACAACTTCTTAATTTCAGACGAGCAATTAGGCCACTAGGGGGGACAAGGATCAGTAAAAAAGTTACCAACTCTTTTAAGGTAGGGGAGGACGATGAGATCAATATATATATATATATATATATATATATATATATATATATATATATATATATATATGACTTCAGGTGAGTTCCACACTGATAAATCCAGAATAGTGCTCAACAATGATGGAGCGGTAATAACAAATGTTTATCTACTCAATATCGTTTCATATGGACTTTAACACAGGTCTGTTTCGTAGACCAACAAAGAGTTGCTCCACTCATCAGTTAAATTCCATATACACTGTCGCATCACTAGGGTTTATATACATCAGTAGTATGATCGTTACAAATTCAAACTTAAAGAACAATAGTAATGTACATTTGTAAGCTTATGATTGGTCCTTGAGGACGCGATTGAATTTAAGGAGAAACTTTCGCTTGTGCCTGCAAGCTGAACAAGCTCATTACGTTTGTTAAGCGTTGCCATGTCCGGTTTATATAAAATATAGAATTTCTCGGTATTACATAGGTTACATCGTTTGGTGAGATTGGTATAAGATTTGGCCTTGGCTAGGATTTTCCAGGAGATTGTGAAGTCTTTCTTTTGATCTTTGAGCTGCTATAGATGGTTGCTTAGCTCGGTGTCATTTTTTTTATTCTCGTGTTTGAATGACATTTGGTGACGTCGCCATCTCGTTTTGAACTCCGTGGCGGTGTGGTGATTGTGGCTTGCTACACTACTTCCTTGACTAAGCATTCTCCTTTCAAAGGACATTTGTTTGGCTCTCTGCAGTTGCAGGGTTTGGGGGGTGTTTTTTCTTCAGGTGGCATGTTCTGTCTTAGAATGGTTCTGTTGTGTCCATCGATGATCTGTTTTATGTTAGGTGAACAACTATAACTCAGCTTAAGATTATTTTTGTTAAAAAGTGTTCCTGATTTATGGTTAGGTTGGAAGCAGTTCTCGATCAAATTTAGAAATTCTCTTCCTATGTTAGTTTGCACATTTTTACTAAATAGTGGGTTAAACCATATTATGTTCCTCTGCCTCCTTCTCTTGTTGGTGACTGATTCTGGTGACTGCTGTTGTGGTGGGGTGAATTTGAGGGTGTATGAATAACCACTTTTCTGCAATGCTTCTTGGTAGGGTGCTGCTGCTTCTGTGAAGGTTTCCTCGTCTGATGAGATTTCAGATAATCTTTTGTTAATTGCCTCAGGGATGTTCTTTATTACGCATGGGGGGTGGTTAGATTTGCTGTGGACATAGAGCGGAGTGGTTGTTGGCTTCGAATAAGGCTTGTACCTCTCAGTGGTTAAGTCTAGTGTTACGTCAAGGAAATTTACGACCTTTTTGTTGGCTTCGATAGTGATACGTAGGTTGTTTTTGGCGAACACTTTGCAGATTTCTTTTTTAATTTTTTCGATTTTTTGTGGGGTTTGGTCCAGGACGGCTAAGCCGTCATCTCTGTAAAGCCCAATTTCCATGTCGTAAGGGATTTCTTTGAGTTGCGAGAGGATGCAGTTTCCGACTAATTCGCATGTTTCTGCTCCGTCATAACTTCCCATGGTGACGTCGAAGAGCGTGTCGGTGTTTCTCTTCTGCCAAGGGTTTCCGTTGTTGAAAAGAAGGGATTGTTTAGCTTGTAGGATTATGTGACGATCATCATCGGAAATGGTCAAATAATTGGCTGCGAAGTCACGGGCACGTTCAAGTAGTGTCTCTGATATGGAAGGATAGAATTCCACTACATCGAAGGTTATGAAAGCGCACCTGTTTTTGTTAGGCAAATGTTTTAACCATTGTAGCACCGAGGAGGTGTTTTTCCACTGGTTTGCTTTCGTGACGTTCAGCAGTTTCTTGTTGATGTTGTCAAGGATTTGTTTGCTAATCTTTCCTATCTCCTGTTTTGACGGGTTAATTAATCTGCACGTGGGTTTACTTTCGAAATTGTCCTTATGGTCTTTTAAGGTGATAAAAGCTTCTTTTGTGGCAGTCGTTTCAACATGGTCGTCAATACGGAGTTTCTCAGTGTTTGTTTTCGCCTTGTGGTCAATTTTCTTAAGTTGGTTGTTCTCTGCCCCCGGGGGGGGGGGGGGGGGCACTCACCAAATTCTCGGGTAGGGAGGTGCGGCCGGGGTGTTTAAACCCCGACCCTGTTTAAGACAAAAATCTCTGATTTTGCTAACCTGTTTAAGACAGATTTCAGATTTTTTTGTACCCTGTCTAAGACATTTAACTCAACATCATACCCTCCTTACGGCTAGAATGGACTAGTCAGAGACTGTTTCTCATTTCAATATGCTGAACATTGACAAACTGGTAAAAATTTGGCTTTTTGTGAGGGTTCTGTAGTTAATGAATACATAAGGTCGTGTAACGATACCCTGTGTAAGACAAAAAGTGATGAAATCAATACCCCGTTCAAGACAAAATCCTCTGAAAACCATACCCTATCGGGCCGCACGTCCCCGTTAAGGCCATAGAGGGGAGTACTCCCCCGGGTCTCTGCCTTTTGTAGGTTTTTGTGATGTTGTCATGTAGGAGCTGATTGCACTTTGTGGTTTCCAATTTGTCGAAGCTCGTGGATTTATCGGCCTTTACAAATAGGCGGTTGTCACTTTTAATTAATTTGATGTCTTCATTGAGTTTTTTTTTAAACTGACACTCGATATTCTTGAATTTGACCTTTTGGATAATCTTCGTCATGTCATCCTCGAACTCCTTTAACTCCTGAATGATCGGGGGTTGTTTCTTGTTTGGAAGCCAAAATTTTCTTTCTCTGATCGTTGGTTTGGGCTTAAAAAGTGGTAACCTTTCCATCTCATTCTGCATAGGAACTGCTCGGTCTTGTCAATAAGCTGCCTGATTGTATTCTTTCTTCGATGCGACAGGGATGTTCTTAGTTGCGTAGTTGAACGATATACGTTCCATGTTTGGATGTTCAGTAGCACAGTGCTCGACAATTCAGGAGCTTGATATCACTTCAGGTGAGTTCCACACTGATAAATCCAGAATAGTGCTCAGTAATGATGGAGCGTCACAAACAATGTTTATCTACTCAATATCGTTCCATATGGACTTTAATACAGGTCTGTTTCGTAGACCAACAAAGAGTTGCTCCACTCATCAGTTAAATTCCATATACACTGTCGCATCGCTAGGGTTTATATACATCAGTAGTATGATCGTTACAAAATTCAAACTTAAAGAACAATAGTAATGTACATTTGTAAGCTTATGATTGGTCCTTGAGGACGCGATTGAATTTAAGGAGAAACTTTCTGGCAGGGCATGCTGTCGGTTTCTACCATGAACAATCCCGTCCTGACAGAGACAACTATGTCACAATAGTGTGGGCTAACATACCAACAGGTAGTTATATGCATGGGATGAAATTCCTTAAGGCAGATCGAGAACAATTAATTTTTGAAGCACAAAGCTTTGGATAAATCTTGTATCTTTGTGAAGCTTTTTGTGTGTTATGAATAGTTTGTAAAGTTATTTCATTAGATATTTTTGATACTGCAGTTTTAGGCTTTAGGGTGAGATTATCGGAGTTAAGAGGGGGGTGGAATCCCCCACCGGTCCCACGACAAAGCCCGGTCTGAATAGGGTTAAAATTATGAATTCGAGTAAAACTGTATAGAGCTTTGGTTTAGTCATGTAATAATGTTATAGTAAAGGCTCAGTGGACTTTACCTTCTCAAAAGTGGCTTCCGTTACCTTAAAAGCGAAGACGGACCTAAGAACCAAGTTGCAAGCATCCTTATGAATTCAAAATTTGATAGCGCAACTTTTGAAAAAGTGTACCGCAGTTGATACCTACAGATCAAGTGTAACAGTAACGTTTAATCAAGCCTACAGATTACATATTAACATTTACGCCAAACTCGAAACTTAGCAGAGGTCCCATTTTACATCGTGTGATATTAAGGTCGACTATAGATCTTGCGTTGAAGTTTAGGCAGCTCATGTAATGACCTTCTTTTTTATCTCTTGCCTTTAGACGTTACTTTTTTACACCCGGCAAAACAGTTGAAGGATTTTTTTTTTCGTTTTTTTTTTTAGACAGGAGGGTTAATTTTCGCAATTACGACAGATCGAGAATTGATTCTCTTGGAAGCCATACGATTACGGAAGCGTAATGCATTATGGGAGCAAAGCATTCAGCAGGAATGGGCAGCCCACAATACTGGTAAAGCAGTCAGGGGTACGTTATGTATTATTCATTCATTCATTCATTCATTCATTCATTCATGCATTCATTCATTCGTTCGTTCGTTCGTTCGTTCGTTCATTCATTCACCAATTCATTCATTCTGTGGGCACAATAGCAGTCATTCATCCTCCTTGGAAGTTTAGACTCCTCTGGGTTAGCAATTGAAAATGAAACGGGATTACGAAATGGTTATATTAATGTGTGAACTACAGGTGAAAGGCTATATAATGAGATAATGTATTAGCTGTCAAAAAATACTTTACACAGAATTTCAATAAATTCTGATTTTCTTTAATTTAAATTAGCAAGTGGGAAATACCCGAGGTCTGTTTGTAGGCTTTTTGTTCTTTCTTTATAGGCAGTATTGGTCAGCGACGTGGTCTGAGTGCTACTGATGCCCAGGAGGCGAACCTCCTCTACAAGTCGCAATGTATAGGTGATCATCAAATTACTGTTATTATTCCCACGCCTATTAATGCCCAAGACAACTGTGTTACTTGATTTATCTATATATATATATATATATATATATATATATATATATATATATATATTGAGGAAACTATATATTGTGATGCTGATTATGCGAGTTTTTGAATGGTCTGCGATTCTGCAGAGATTTCGATTCCGATGTTTATCGTCATCGTCATCCGCCTCCTCATCATCATCATCATCATCATTATCACCATCCGATCATCGTCATCATCATCATCATCATCATCATCATCATTACTATTATTATTATTACTATTATTATCAATTTTCTCTTTCAGTGAATTGCCGTAACAGTTCTCGTGGCTTTTGTCAACTTGTGGCATCATCGTGCCGCTTCAGCAGCCTTATCAGGCTTTATTGTAAGAGAACCTGCAATCTTTGCTGAGCCTTCGTGTAAATTAATACATACAGTAAATCAATGAGGACGTGTTGATTTGCATACATGTAGCCACCTATAAATGAAATTAATTTTGTTTAAGACTCAAGTTTAAGCGGCAGAACCAAACTGTGATATTGACAGTTTCAGATTTGTCTAAGCTTCGCGGTTGTCTGCGCGGTAGGATAAAAGGAGATAACAAGACAAATCCCAATATGACAAATGACTGCTTTCACGTTCCTCGGTTTTTTTTTCTTTGAAAATGCATTCATAAAAATTCCACTTTACCTTTTGGATCTGTTGCGTAACTATAATATCTGAATTGTGACATTTTTAACTTAACGACCGTTTACACAGGTGATTTTTGCCGCGATTTCAAAATTTATTTTTGGGTCAATATTTAGTGCAATTTGACATGGCCTGTACTAGTGTCGATTAGTGCTGCGAATTCCGCGCGGATTGACTGCGACTTTGTTGCGGTAAGGGCACATTGTGTTAAGGTTCTTGCTCAAATTGCAAGCGCTTTGCTCTAATCGCAACAAAATCTTAATCAAATCGCTGTGAAATGGCAACAAAAATTACTGGTAGTTTACACTGAAAGGCGATTTTCACATTACACGGCTGCCGCAAAAATCAACTGTTTTAAGGCTCAGGTTAAACGGAATCAACATTTCTCCATTCAACACGTTTAACATTGTCGAACTCAATACGTTCAGCGCGTTTTTGGATACCCCAGTTAAAGATGCTGAAAGATGTTGATTCAATAGTCAACTTTTTTTCTTTGTAACCAAACAATGATGAATTCCTTTGGCCACTCTTTCAGAGCTCAAGTATTCGGTAGTATGCTGGATGACGTTGAATACGTTTTGTTCGATAATGTTGAATACGCTTGAACAAGGCCGAAAGAGCAGTAAGAAATACTTACTCACGTCCATTTAGATCTTTTGGGCCGACTACTTAAACGATGTTTCAAGAACACCGTAGCATTTAAATTTGGAATTAAACTGGTCAACTGGCATGTGTGAGCTTCGCTTACCCTAAACAAGTTTTATAGAAGGCGTGTGATACAGACTAAAAAGCTAACTAGCAACTTAGCGTGACCCTCTCGTCAGTAGAATTACTTGAAGTAGAATTACTTGAAGTACTTTTAAGGTGGCCGTCCCTATAGTATCATCAACACATATATACGTATGTTAGGATGAAGAACTAAGGTTAGAAAAATAGTTTTACCGTAGAATTTATGTTCAAGGCATTTACTGTTAAGATCAACATCACACCCCAAGACTCCCTTTTTGATCACATGTTTGCAGAAAAGTTACTGTAGCTATGGCAACAGTAAAGATGAGACCATTTTTTATACACAGTTTTCACCTATTTAAATTTATAACAGCCATTTCTCGAGTTTCCTTCGCTGAAATATCTTCAAACCTGACAGTTTTGTGAAAACTGTTTCGGTTAACATTTTAATTGAAAAAAAAAATATTAAAAGATCATCTGGTGATTTCGACGATATAATAAAATTTAGTACTTTTAATGATAAAAAAAGAAATCCAAAGATAGAAATTTTTTGCCAAAAAATGATTTTTAGGAGTAAACATCCATGTCTTGTAGCATACAAATTTTCTGGAATTTTCGCCGAAGGAAACTCGAAAATAAACGCTGTTTTTCTCGGTTTGCGTGTAAGTGACGCCATAAAATTTCGAAACTACGGAGCCCGCGTGCATATAAAGGCAGTTTGCGGCGTGGTCGAAGATTTGGTGGAGTGATCCAGTGGGCCCTTGACCCTTTGCCAAAAGCTCTCGCCATTAAAGAAAACAGTTCCGTTAGTTGCTAAACATGATTAAGTTCGGCTTAAATAAAACAACTGTTTGGTCTGCTGCACGTTCACGTGCAGAGGGTAGGAGATTGTACGAGAGGCAATAGTAATCACTCGTAATAAAGGATTTATTTCCTTAAGAGACTGTGGTACTACGTCGGTGGGAAAGTGCAACACGAAAATTTAGATTTATTAACTGAGTTGAAAACGTAAATTGGCTTCCGTAGAGAAACCTGGTGTTTCGAGTGTGTGCCCTTCGTCAGAACGAAAGAATAAGTTTTGGGTAGTGTGTGGTTTATATATTGAGCAGTGGAGCTACGCTATTGATGGAAACATGGCAAATTCTCAAAGTCATGTCTGCCTATTAAGAATTACTGAATTACAATAAAATTAAAAAAAAATCACACGTTGTCTTTGTTATCCTGGAGAATGTTCACGTTAAGCTAGAGCAACGCAGTATATCGTTCACTGCAGTCACCCATCACTGCAACAGAAAGGTTGCGTAGAGACGAAAGACTCTCACAAATTGCCCAAACTATGAAGTCCATAAAAACCACAACCATAAGACTAAGTCTGACTAAAGTCTGACTAAAGACCTATATACGGGAACACATTATTATATTGCAAATCTCCCGGACTGAGACTGCGGTAATTAAACGGAAAGGATTTGAGAAATTGTTCACACTGGTCCATGTAGAAAAGCACATTCAGATCTGCGCGGGCCATTCATTGAACATTGAACTGATACAATTTTAGGTTTTATTTGTAACTCAACTTAAGAGGGGATTCATAATACACTGATCAATTTTGAACTAGCTTGCTCGCCTTGTAGTGGAGGATATGAAAGAAATGAATACAACCAACATTTTTCAAAGATGGCACGCGACCGTTCAACAACATATCTCTGGGCTATTCTCTGTAATAATTAGCATTAATGACATTTCGTGCAGTGCCCCTTATAAGCTGGACGGCAGCTAAAACAAAATTTGGTGTTTTCGTTCACTTTCTAAGCGATTTGGAAAGGAAATGTGTAAACAAAAAAAGCAAATGTCAGTTAAACTCCTTAGGTATACAGATCACATGAAGGTCAGGTAAAAATATGGTAATACAGGAAAGCAAAAGTTTTGTTTGTGGTTCTCAAAATATACTAAGCTTACGCGTACGCATATCCCGTATATTTTGTAGGTCAGTGGTATTTCAACGACGTGTAAAATCTGCTCCTACATTACATGGCTATGTATACTGAAATAGTATTGCACGAGGTCAAATACGAAGCGGAAATGGGTATTTTTGTTCACTTTTAAAAGCATGGAAAAAAATGTTTTAGAGTATTGAAGGCAACACGTGAAAAAAAAGAGAACGTACTTCTGATTTATACATACAGCTCGTATTTACAAACTTAAGACTTTTTCAGGGAAGTCAGGCACACAGTATTAGATACCCAAAATTTCTCCGCTCGAATAATCACCGCCACTTACGAACCCTAACGAGGCTGTATTGTCAAAAAGCACTGCAAATCTGAACACCTTTCGTTGTTGTATTATTTTGGTGTGGTTTTTCAACTCCTTTCCTTGTTATTATTTATGGTAAAATTCATCGTTATTCAAATATTTGTAATGAGTAATCTTTGCTCAAAACAGTGAGTGAATTAGCTTTCTTTTATAAGCGAGCTAGAGCCAGCAGACTCGGTGACTTTTCCTAAAATTTGTCTGGGAACAATTTGGCATAGCAAGTTGGAGTTAAGCAGGGAGTTACCATGGAGTTTGTAGTGAAGGAGGAAGCGCCCCTGGCTTCCCCAGTCCCAAAAACCCGGTCTGAATAGGGTTAAATAAACGAATATTTGACCACGGGTTACTGATATTGAGCAAAATAGTTCTTAGCGAAAAGTCTATTCCATTTGAGTAAAGTCATTTGCGATTGATGAACACATCTCTGCTCGATCAATGGATCAATTGTGGATTTCCTCATATGCTTTGATGAAAGGGGGATAAACATTCAATTGAAATGATGGCAAAAGATGCTATGTTTAAACCTAAAAAAGCCATATTTTATGTTCATCTTAAACGTTCTGTCATTTATTTTTATTTATTTATTTTTTAAGCCTTCAAGCTAGCTCTGTTTGCTAAGGTAGGCAAAAAAGTAAAAACAAGCCATAACGTAACATAACTGGCTTAGATGGTAGTTTAAGTATTTTGAAGCTGACGCTATTTTTATTTCATTTACTTTACTTTTCCTTTCCCGGGCAAGGTGCTGATTCGGCTCTGGCTGGACGGACGGTCCTCCATAAAGAGAAGTATACAGAAGCAAACAAAGAATGAACTTATCGCTAAGTTCGTTCCCTGAGCGTCTCTACACGTCCGGCGCTCACTCATCAAGGGGAAAACAATTCACCACTCGAATGCAGTTAAACCATTCTTCATGCATGGGTCAATTGAAAACACCGCTTAAGACCTTAACACCTGGAGTTACCGCCTTTTGAACAAGGCCTCCTCGACTCGACAAGCGAAGAAGAGGCACTACTGATCTGACGTTCGGCAGCCTAATCCAACCACACCTATGATTTAAGTTAACCTACTAGTGTTTACGTTGATGGAACAAAGACTTATTTGATGATCCAGATCCGTAATACTTCAAGTATATCAAAACTGATAACAAGACACAAGAGGGTTTTTTTCACCAGTACTCATCTATCCCTTCCTGAAGAGCAAAGCGGAAACCAATTCGCCATTTGCATACTGATTCCTTTTAAAACCAAAATGGAAAACACTCTATCTTCCTGTTCGTGTATAATCTAAAGGTGACGTAATGGTCTGATATCCTATGTTTTCAACATTTTTCTACCATATTTGCCCATGGCACCGTGTCTTAAACACTCTGTGTTGCCATTCCATTGAGTTGCTAAAATAACTAAAATGGCAGAGTTTTCAGTAGCTAGGTTCATCACATGGCCTTTACGACACATTAAATCTGATAATTATCCTATTAAACACCTGTGAAGAGTTTGGATATTGATGATATTGAACAAAAGGACGTTTAAACACAACAAACAGATTATTGAAACTAGGCCAAAAATTATTTTTAAAGCTTAGTCCGAAACAAGATTAAACGAATACTGTTCCCTTTTCTTGAAGTGTTACGTTTCGACGTTAAACCTAACTTCCGTCTCAAGTAGTTTAAAGTATATTGTGATACATTTTGTGTGGTTTTCTAAGGTAACAAGGGTTAAGAATGTCGTTGTCTAGGTTGTGTGGTTAAGTAAAAGGTACTATAGTAGCTTATGTAAAAAAGAATAATTTGAAAACCACATTCCGACATAACTTGAGCACGAAAAACGGTGAAGTGATAAACCGCAATCTCCAAGAAGAGTGTTGAACGTTGGAATGGCACAACATCGTAATGATGGGCAAAGTTCCAGGGGCGGGGGTCTAGGGCTCTTTTTTCGAAACTCCCGATATAGTCCATCAGCTGTTACGATGCTAATTGCTGGTTTTGGTTTGCACCTGACGTCATAAAATTCCAAAAGCAAAACACGCTAGGCCTTCTAAATTTTTATCATCGCTAATGATAAATTTTATCACGTGAAGGAACACCTAAAAATACATATTTTCACAAATTTCCATCTCGGTATCATCCTTTGTAATTAAAATCAGCATCTTGAATTTTCGAAACTGCCGCCCAGTGCGTGACATCAAGATGGCGCCGTGACAAAGCTGTCTCGTTTGAAAAAAAAAAAGGTCTTTTCTTACGATTTTTGGCAGTTCAAACAGTTAAAGTATTAGGAGAGGTGATATGTAGTAATCTCTCTCATCGCAAAAGTGAGTTCCAGAATGATGCTTTCATTGATTTCCGGGTGGTGTCCCTCGGAAGTACACCAATATGGCGTCTGCATACTGAGCTCTACGATAAACTTGCGTGGAACGTTTCGGCAAATAACTCAAGAACGGTGTACTGCACCGACCTGAGACTTAGAGAAGTTGCTATTTATTAATCTTTTGCAACATTTGAAATTCTTAGTTTCCTTCATTGCATGGTTTTCATTTTTTTTTTTGATTGCGTGACAGTGAAAACCGGCAATACTCACTTTAGGGGAACAAACGAAAATGTTTTCATGATAATTATATTGTTAGCCAAAATCAGATTCTATCCAAGCAACTGTTAAATTTGTTTCCCTAATCTTTGACTATTCAGGATTACAAAAAGGTATGTGAGCAAGTGGCTCGAACGATAGCTTTCATCCCAAAAATGGCATTTAAAGGGGTATTTAAAATATAACCGTACTATGCCCGAACACTATTTTATGTGCACAGTATTCAAGAGTTAACCGAGCTTGCATCTCTATTAAGTTTGACAGCTAAATGAATTAAAATATTCATATTCTTATGGAACACATTTGCACGTTGCAGTAATAATAACCACTTAATCGAATTAACGAAAACAAATTCGACCAACTACGTATTGATAAGTTCTATATAACCCACCGAAAAAGATCAGTGATTATTTTGATGGAACAAGAGTAATTTGATGAGTCAGATCCGCAGTACGTGAAGTACTTCAAAAATAACCATACATAAATCATTTTCACTAGTACACACTCATCCCTTGTTCAAATTAGAGGCAGAAGCGAGTCACAATTTGCTTTCTGATTCCTTTAAGTTGAAAGTAGAATATATAGTCTTCCTGTTTTCGTATTCTTGCTTCTAAAAGTAACTAAACGGTCCTATATTCAATATCCGATATTTTTCACAATACTTGTCTAAAGCACCACGTCGTAAGTATAATAAAAATGTCAGTTTCTTCTGACTCAATTAAAATGGCGCCTTTGTGCTGCATATGTTACTTGAAATTTAAACGTACATATATATTCTGAAGAATTTGGATATTGTTGATATGAATTGGACAACAGAGCAAGAATTCATCTTGAAAAAGTTTAAACGCCACAAAAAGACTTGGAACTAGGCTACAAATCATATTCAAAACTTATTCAGAGCAAGGTTTAACGAATGCTATTTCTTGAAGTATTGCGTTTCGGCGCTCACTGAGCTAATTTCGACACTATGATACACTTTGTGTGGTTTACCTAGATAACGTAGTTACGTAACAGGCACAATAGTGGCTTATGAAAAAAAGTTAATTTGAAACCAAATTTGGAAATTACGTGAGCACCGAAAGCTGAAAGCAATCAGCCGCCAATCTCCAAAAGAGATTGAACATTGCTGGTAAAAGAACGTAATGTGACGGCTTGGTGATTTGTTTAAAAAATTATTTAGCTTTAACACAGAGTAACCACTATCATTGTTTGGTTGTACTAACGAACAAGTGCTGACATTTTATATGCCAGTCGCTATAATTATATGTCCAATTAGTGACGACAGTAAAGTGACAGCCTCGTTTAGTTTCTAAGGCGTAGTCGTGCCGACGGATGGCCAAAGCGAGTATCCAACTTTCGATTCGGCTAGATTAATATAACAACACCCGACACTAACGTATATAAGTGTTACCCAGAAACTGCGAATGTTGTACTACGTGCAGACGTGTCGATAGACTCTACTCTCGGTCGGTCGCACCGAACAGAGAGAACAAGATGAAGTGGGTTGCCCTTCTTTTGCTGGTAAAGGCAGTTTTCAGCGCTGACAATAATCCTGATGGTAAGCCTTAGTTCTTACTGATTTACAGATGGGATTTTAGGGAAACGTGAGAGTACCATTTTGAGCTTTCAGTCTCGGTTACTTCTGCCCTCATACCCACAAGGGAAGGTCTTTTCTGAATAGTTTGATTAACTGCCCTCTGTCTCTAAAAGGAATAAACAAAATAGCCTAGTTAGATGGCACCTTTTTAATTTGTGAATTGCATGTGTTGAAAGTACTGGAAGACGCCATATCTAGAGATGAACAGCTCCTAAAGCGTGTTTGTTTTCCTTACATAATTCTCGTGACATTTCCAACAGTTAATCACGCTTGCCATCTTCCTAATGAACGTATTCTCTATAAACAATCTCGGGTTCTGCAATAAACCTTATCAATCTTTTTCGATAAAAAATATAACTTTGAGTTGAATCATGGACAGAAAACTGACAGATGCTGGAAAACTTTCAGTGACAAATAGAATGTTGCTGGTCCTTCTTGTTTGAATGGTACGGCTAGTAACACGTGATGCCAAAGGTTCATGAATAGCTGTTTAATCCAGCTTTTTGCGTTTTCCTAGTGTTAAAAAGCACCTTTGTGGAAGATAGAAATGATGAAAAATGAATATATCCTGTAAGCTAGCCAGACGAAACAAAGCAAGACGATATATTGCCTGACGAGTGAATATTAACTCACTGTTAAATTCCACGCAAAAGGCTAACGCCGTACAGGAATCGCAAACAGAATGCGCGTTTTCTTTGACTTTTGCGATTCTGCAAGACAACGATCAATTTCAGTTAAAACGGATGTAAAATATAATGTGTTAAAGTGAGGATACAAAATTCCTCTCAGTCTTGCTTAAACAATACGTTTGATTAATTTGCACTTGATTTAACCCTATTTCGCCTGGGCTTTTTTTGAGTTTCTGAGCCTGGGGGGGGGGGGCACAAAGTGCCCCCCCTACAGATCTCGAAAAGTATTAACGCTCTTGTGATGAAATGTGGCATGTATTTAGTACGTCATTAGCTTAACAGATTGGTATATGTGACGTGTCAATTATGACGTGTGATGACGTCATAATGGCGTCACAAACCCGCCATTTTGAATTTGAGGCCGCTATCTTGGATCTCAAACCTGCAGTCATACAGTTGACAATGACGACATCGAAAAATATATGAATTTGTTCTAGGAAACATACTTACTCAAAATGAGCACAAAAAAGCAAAGGATTATCTTTTTCTTACAAACTAAGTGTAAAAAACTGAAAAACGACAGAAAATAGTCAAAATACACTCCTGAGAAGACGGTTGCTATGAAAACGTCAATCACCATAGACACGTCATTGACACAGGAAAATATTCTCTGATAAATTTTAGGAAAAGTCACGAGATTTGGTGATTATTCTGCCAGCCGTTTAAAAGTTATAGTTCGTTAAAGTCAGCGCAGGCACAATGTGCCCCCCCCCCCCCAGGCTAAATAGGGTTAAACGCCAAGTAAATGGTATATAAATAAGCGATGGCAACTCCTTCTGTGTACCAGGACATCTGATCTCTTATTTGCCCCTAACTAGTTTGATAAAGATCAAGGTAAAAAAAAATCTTCTGATAGGACAATGAAAAACTAACCGTAAAAAATTAATACGGTTAGGCTAGTACATGAGGTTTTGCTGCAAGTCAATGTGAAAGGTCAACCAGTCATCTCGGACTGCAAGTGATTTTTATATAACTCGTTTTGGTATTATAGACGTTTTTAACTAAATTTTCGCGATTATCAGTTTGGATGCAGACAGAAACACTGACTGAAAATATATTACTGTGTGTGCCGGTTTATTCTGTAGTGCCTTTGCATTCGCCGCCTACCCTTTATATCAGATTGTGTTATTTTGTGATGCACTAACATGTCTTTCTCTAAACTGACTGAAAACGTCAAACGGGTGTATATTGGCGTGGGAACTTTCAGTTTAAAGTATCAACCAGATTAAAGAAATTTCCACAATAAAGCGTTGCCCACTTTATATAAATCTTTAGGTTATGGACAAGGGCTCAGGCCTTTAGAAAAATGATTAAGGAAGGAATACAAATAACATTAAAAATCATTATGCTACTTTCTTGCAGAAAATCGAGGTGTCCATAACCGTAACCTGTTTGAGGGAGACATGATTCTTACACCAGGGCAGCGTTATAGGGCCGAACATGGAATGAATCCGGATGGTGATGACCGCAAGAGAGGTTCGATTAATTCCGGCAGGCTGTGGCCGGGTGGAGTGGTAGTCTACGCAATCCAGTCAACACTTGGTAAGTTTTTCACCTCTGATTCCGCAATCAATGATCCAATCAATCAATCAATCAATCAATCAATCAATCCACCAATCAACCAATCAACCAAAACAGCAATTAATCAAACAATCATTCAGCTAATTTGTAATCACAGTGAATTCTCAACATAACGACAGTTCACGAACCCTTATAGAACGAGGCCTCGGCAGTAATACAGTAGGTTCTCCACGTGAGAACACCTCTCGTAAGCGACCACTTTTTCAAAACACGAAGATTTTATCACTCAAATGCCTATAGTTGGTTCCTCCCGTAGACAACCACCTCTCATGAGCGACGGCGACTACTTTTGAGCTTGCAGTTGAAAATTTTCTGCTGTTTTCAACCTCCGGTAAGCACCACTTGACACATACTGCCCTCTCACCGGATCAGATTAAACTGAACAGAGTTTCTTCAAAAAAACCAAATTTGGCTCGTTTGTTAAATGTAATATACTCGTCACCCTTCTTCTCCTTTCAAGATACTACACTTGATTTTGGTTTATATGTTTATCTGTGCACAGATTAACGAAAATTAACTCCTAAAACTAGACTTCCTGTGGTCCGGCCTCTCATATGCGACATGCTACTGCAACCGACCACTGTTCAACTGTATTCATAATCACCACGCCATTTCTAGTTTCCAATAGATTGTGATTTTATTATTTTCTGTTCTCTAGCTCGAAATTCCAGGGCAATGGCTGCAATAAATGCAGGAATGAGAGAATGGACCACGAAAACTTGTATCCGCTTCAGAAGAAGAACTAATGAAGCATCTTACGTCTACTTCAGATCTGGTGCCGGGTAAGCAAAGTCGATAATCGCATATTGACCGTAATGCAAGCTATTTGCTCCTTGAATCCGACCTCTAAGGGCAATCAAAGGCCCAAGTGTACGTGTTTTATATATACGTGATCTTTCCGCACAGCCGTTAGAATCAGAACTTAGAGAACTACAATTTTAAATTTTAAATTGCATTGTCTTTACAAATGAGAAACTTTTTCGTTTTGGCATTGTTGAACCACCAATCAGCACTTTCTGCCAAACGTAAGGTTGAATATATCGCGCATTTACTCCAGGGTATCTTCTGAGTTTTGGAAAGACGTCGTGTCTTGGCTGCGAGGTAACAATATCTGTGTTGAAAACTTAAAAGAAGCAGATCTCATTTTTGGTAAATTTGACGTTAGAGAAGATTTTGTCTTGGTTAATCACATTTTGCTCCCTGGTAAGTTTTGTATATATTCAATCTGGGAAATGTCCGAATGGAAATGTCCTGGGAAATGTCCTTCAGGAGTTCATTGCCAGGACAAGGCTTATTAACAGCATTGAACTTCATATTGCCAGGAAAAGGAACAAACTAAACAATCACCTTAACAAGTGGGAAAAGTTAAATAAGAGTCGTTTCTAATAAGTAATATTGTAAGATTCAATTGCAATCACGTATTACTAAGATATTGGATTGCTATTTATTTATTGCTGTAATAGCTTTTTAGCGCGTTTTGTGTAACTGTAGGCTTAGGTGTGTATAAGTGTGACTGTGTTTGCTTTACTTTATCAAAGCTCCTTTCTTCCTCTTTTTTTTTTCTAACTTTTATTTTGTACGTATTCAAGATATAGAAATTCATAAATAAAAATTAATAAATTACAAAAAGTGTATATACGTGAACTAAAAATCCGGAATGATGAAGCTGACTGCTGCACAAACGAAAACCTCTTGGAAATGAAAGCATTACTGCAATACCACATAACGAGAAACAGATCTGTTACAAACAGCTTTAAACAGTGAAATCTTGGAGTTCATGACACTACCAGACCAGATGTGAAAATAAAAATCGCTCCGTTTGATCAAAATAATCAGCGTACTAAAGACAAATTTTAACTGTAAAGAGTCTACTCTAGTTTTATTCCAAAATATTTAATTAAATAGGCAAATACATCCGGGAACAATGTCCGTGGTTTATACACTGTATGCCGACTGAAAATGGGAAATAATACAGCGGGATAAAACATTAACCTTTCCCTCTTTCTTTTGCAGCTGTTCTTCATACGTGGGGAGGACTGGATGGGTTCAGCCTATTACTCTTCAGGGACCGACTGCTCGGGGACCGGGATGCTGGACAAGGGGAATTGTGGCCCATGAAATAGGTAAATTTCCAATAACCACAGCACCAAACAAAACGTTTGACTTTCTGATAGGCGTTTTGACTTATAAGGACTATTTATGCGGTTAAGAAAATGCTGAAAGGATGCCTAGAACGCTACATTAATTGTGGCTCACAGAAATATGTGAAAGGAAACATGCTAATAAGGAGGTTTTGCATAAACAGTTAAGAACAACAGAAGAATAAAAATTAGAGATAGTAGTTTCGAATGAAGTTTCAGTGACTTGGTCATCATTTTCAAATTCGTGTAACTAAAATTAGGCTCCTGCGACTCATCGAAACGTCATTCGAAACTACTATCGCTAATTTTTATTCTTAAAGGAAATATAAAATGACAAAGTTGTTTGATGTAGAAAACTGCTGTATTATTTAATATTGACTTCCTCGACCGCTTAAAAATAGTTGATGCTTTTCTCTGCTTAGCATGAAATCCATCTAACGGATAATCCTGTTTTGGTGACAAGTTGTAAGTTCCTTGTGGGAGCACATTAGTGCGCACGACATTTTACTGGTCGTGAAATTTGATGCTTCCATGGCATTCATATTTTGTACTGGTGTACTTTTCACAAATTTGTTATTATTATTATTATTATTATTATTATTATTATTATTATTATTATTATTATTATTAATTTTTTTTCTTTAAAAAGAGTGTTTTAAAATTTCTGGCGATAACTTTTACATTTCTGGATAACTGGGTGTGTTGAACGAAACTGAATTTCGGTGACCTAAAAATTTTGGTGTTCGGATATATATGATCTTGATTCTTACAACCAACACAAAAAGTACATGTTGAAAATCCTGTTTCAAAATCCAGAAATAAAAGGTTGGGAACGTTTGTATTTTTCAGGCCATGCTCTCGGCTTCTACCATGAGCAATCCCGTCCTGACAGAGATAACTTTGTCACAATAGTGACCGCTAACATTATACCTGGTAAGTATGGACTTGTTAACAATTAATCACTGTTACGCCTTTTGCTTTCTAATGTTTCTCTAAGAATGACAACCAAGAATATCTTACCTTTTATCGCCAGCCATGAGGCAAACGTAGATCGAGAGGACTGATAAAAATTATACTTGTATTGGATAAAACATGGTAATTCTTCCCAACCGATGCAGATAGCCAACTGTCGAAAAAAGATTTCGATGAACTTTCGACGAGGACAAGTGGTATACCTGGGTACAAATTAAATTCCAGAGAAGGAATAATTTTCCAAAGTACAGCAGATCTGCTGCCATAAACCATGTCAGTAACGCGCTACAGGACTCTGGCACTGAAAGGAATTGTTTAAAGGGATGGTTTGACGCCAGCCAATTCAATTCCAATGTTTATGCAATATTTGGAATTGAATATAACTCTTGCGGAAAATTTACCTTTGAAAATTTTACGGTCAGTCACAAAAACGTGGTTGTAGGGATAAAGTTTTTCATTAGAATTCTGTTTGTGTGTTTCGACTCGATGCCTTAAAATACTTTTTTGCTTTCTCATCAACGTTTTTCGTTAAAAAAGCCCTCGTATGTACTAATTCAGTAATCAAAGACTATAATTTGTGCAAGTAAGCTGCTTACTCAGCAGATTGACGGATGACCAAATTTCGCGTAAGATTTCAACTGATTTTCAACAAAAATTACACCGCATTTATCATCGAATTTTTTATTCGACGCGAAGGATTTTGATTCTGGGCAAACACACGAGTTGTCTACTCGCTTCCGGTCGGCTTATAAACAATAGAATCCAATTACTTTACGTCGACATAGCTTGCACATGCGCTGAACCTTGAAATCCTCCCTTCAAACCAGCTTATTTAGAAGCTGAAGTTTAACGAAGTCAACTCTATCAACTCTTTAAAGCGTCAATTCAACTTTCTGTTCTGAATTTATGTAAATTTGAGTGCGGGAACTGGCAGCTAAAGTGGTAAGAATTACAAGAATTCTAACGAGAATTCGTTGTCAGATAGCAATCTGCTTTTGTTCTGTAAGTTTAAGACGCGTCCTTTAATACTAAAACACAAATCAATTTTATTTATTATTCCTTTAGCTGCGCTTAGGAATTTTAACAAGTACCCCTCTCGAATTAATTCTCTTGGAACTCCATACGACTTCGGAAGTGTAATGCATTATGGAAGCAGAGCCTTCAGCAGGAACGGACAGCCCACTATACTGGTTAAGCGGAGAGGGGTAAGACACTATGAAAGAGTGTAAGCTCCTTCGCTTTCAGAATTTGATTGATAGCCTGAGTGGCAGGGGTAGAGACATCTAAACAGGGGATGGAAATGGGGTGAGAACTTTCCACAAACTTTGTGAATTTGAAACATAAACTATCAATTCTAGTACTAATTCTCCAACCAAAATCTCTTAATTGGTTGAGGGATACAATGAACTTAGGGTTTTGTCCTTGGAGTACATCATATTAGTCTCAAAGTGCCTCTGCCTCCCAAATATTTTGGCCACAGCTACTATTGAGGGAGGGATGGTGGGTTAGTAGTCTCCTTCGCAACCGCTCGGGCCGGAGTCACGCAACGCTCCCCGTCCCACGCGGCTGCTTCAAACCGACATACATTCCTTTCCCATTGTTTGCGATATTTTTACTTGGACCAATCAGCATCTTGCTATTGTATACGCTGCACCAATCACAGCATAGCTTGGCGTCTTGATGTTTTCTTTCGCTGAAAAAACCCTTAGCGAAACGCTGATTTAGCTGGGATCATTCGATTGTCGCTGGAAATCGACTTAAATAAATACTCTGAGGACAGCAAATTGTTTGTTTGTGGAGAGTGTTTTCAGCTGTTGACGAAGTACGAAAGGGCAGCGAAGAAACTTCAAGAAATCAAACAAGCACTTCTCAGTACCTGTAGAAATAGAGAGCAGCTGAGAGAACTGAGAGACTCGCAAGGGCAGAACGATCCAGAGACGAACAACATTGGAGATGTGCCAGTTAGTGCCTCCGTGTTCTCTGAAACTTCACATGTTAATTTCGATCCTGCCGGTTGTATTTCTTCTTGTTATCTAGACTTTCTCCAAAGTCCTTCGTGCTTCCGAAAAAACCTCTCAGCTCGACTTGTGTGCTAGTCTAATTATTATCTTATTACGTGGGCTTCGTCGATGGCCAAAGCATACAATTTATTTGAATAAACAGAATTTCCAAGCATCGCTCTCCGACGTTCGATTTTGATCCATACTTCTGGGGAGCCAAAGACCACAGAAACCTTTCCCTTTTCAATCAATGTCGCCTTTTTTTCAGTACAAGAGCTAATGCTCGCCGCCGTTACTTCTTTTCTTCTCAAATACGCCACTTGATCGTCCACTAGACTAAGCAATTGCAATGGAGACACACAACAACACAGATGTGGCTTTGTTGTTTTTCTATATGGTCGATGACTAAAGGCAAAGCTTGAAATATCAGAGATTTTCCTAGACCAGTTGGCAAATTACAGCCATGCTCTGTCACGCGTGGACAGGATTTTTGAAAATTTGAACGGAGTTTTCAAGTTAACGCGTCGGTTTGTAGTCTCCTTCGCAGCCGCTCGGGCCGCAGTCACACGGAAACAACGAGCTACAAAATATCATTTCATTTGAAATGTTACATATCCGAACAATGTTAGGTTTCTTACTAGTATGCGTGTAGCGAAGTTATTTTCCCGTTTACTCGTGACTTTTAAAGTGTTTTCCAGAGGGATCTTCAACGTTTCATTCAAAGAAACATTCAAATGTTCACTCCAGTCTTGTGGATTACTGTTCACGCGTGACCGAGCACGGTGTAATGAAAATACCTTTCTCACTTCAATTAACCTCGATATCGCTAACTTCTGATGCGAATTTAAAGCCGGTAACAAGACTGAACGTCAGTCTTCAAGATTCGCCATTTGCTAAATCACTTAGCGAATAAAAGGAGCCAGGTGATTGGCTGGCATTTCTGGTGCGAACCTCCACAAGAAAATGAAAGCCGCACTGTGATTGGTTTATTCCGAGAAAGGAACATATGTCGGTTTGCAGCAGCCGCGTGGGACGCGGAGCGTTGCGTGACTCCGGCCCGAGCGGCTGCGAAGGAGACTAGTGGGTTACTTATTAGAGAGAACTTACCAGCACCCAATCGCAGTTAGTGGAAGGAAATCCTTTTTCTTTTTTAATTGCTTCGTGTTATAAAATTGATTGCTAATACATTAATATATTGCTTTTGCTTTGGAGAGTAGAAAAACTGGCCGAGTTAAAAACTGTTCAATGTTTTTCTGAAAGTGATCAAAGTTAACATTAGGCTGCCTTTCTCTGTATTGTTTCTTACCCAGTACAGTTAAGTACTTAACTCACTATAAAAAAAAGAAGTATCATGAACTGATTAAATTTCTTCTTTCATGGAACACATACTCCTCCTTTGCATCTGCGTAACTCAAATGCTTTATTTTTCCAGGCTGTCATTGGCCAGCGACGAGGATTAAGTGCTATTGACGCGCAGCAGGCAAATCTTCTGTACAGGTCACAGTGCAGAAGCGGTACGTAAATCCACCGATTTTATTTCAATTTCAAAACTTCAAAGAGTAGAGAACTTGTTTTATCTGTTGAATGCAGCCTTTTTGTCTTCTTCTTCCTCCTCCTCCTTCTCCTCCTCCTCCTCCTACTGTTGCTACTCGTCCTAAACAACTGGTACCAAGAACCAATGGTGCAGGCTTGTCTTGTCACTGCGGCCTATCTGCCGCCACAGTCTCCAGGACGGTTCCACTTCACAACTGCTAACGCTCTCATCTCTTCTATTGATGTCCCTGTCACGTGGTGCAGTACCTTACCCCACAACGCTCGTTCATCCACAATACACTTTTATCTTTGGACAAAACTGGCATTCACGTTTTCCAGTACTTAACCCCATGAGCGTGTATGCAAAAGAGGGAAAGGAAAGGCGGACGTCGATGCCACTCCTCACAGCGGCTTTAATCCAATTTCGTCAGGGAGATATTTGGTCAGAACTTATGGTTCTTAGTAGCTGTCAGTCCATCCATCCCGTGCAACGTTTGTTCAAGTTTTGATAGTGTTTGATAGGCTTCGATTTGGAGGGGTTGTATGATAAGGAAAACTTAAAATTAAAAAGTATTTAAAAAAGTTACAACCCAAAATTAAACTATGTCACTAACTGGAGATTGTACAGCACATTTCGACCAAGGATCTGTTTTTAAAGGCTCATTATCTTATTCATATCTTTTTCAGGACCACCCAGACCTCCAGGTAAGCATTCAATAGACAAGTGACTCAATCACTCAATCATTAACTCAGTTGATCAATAAAAATAATTGCCAATAGGGCAAACACAGACCACATATGGAGCCGTGTTTGAAAATTAGAAGAAAGAGTACATATTCTTCTTTACTTACCACCGTTTTCGCACATCTCATTTTCTATGTCGCTCCTTTTTATTTCTTATGTCACAGTTTTAGATTGTGCAGCACCTTTTAACCTTTACGTTGCAAGATGAATGACCTGTACTATTTCCAACGTGAAAGGCTCATTATATTATTCTTCTCTTTTTCAGCACCAACCATACCTCCAGCATGACAAGCTTTGTTGTGCGAAAAAATGTTATGCATCTCTCCTAAGTTTGACGATGTGCTGAGCAGTATTTTTGACATTTTTATTTAATCTTATTTTTCATCAGCTTGTCAAGACCGATACTCCTTGTGCCCTCGCTATAGAAGTTTTTGCCGCTACAGCCTCATGAGACATTGCAAGAAGACCTGCAATACCTGCTGAGCAGTGACTGGCCTAACAACTTAATTAAAGTTATCACTGTAACGAAAAAAAGATAAATTTCTGTTAACGCCATGCGTACATTTCCGTGCAGATTTAATTTGTACTTGGATTTTATGATCGTTTCACAACTTACACGCGACGGGTATTGTATCAGTAAAACTAATCTGGCATAAAATTTAAATAAAACGATTTATTGTTATGACGTCATGTGTGGTGAGGAATGCGAATTCTTTCCGGAATACCAGTTTACGCCAGCTCTGCATAGCCATAGGCTGTGTGAGGGGGTTAGAGGAAAGCAAAACACAGGCGCAATTGACAGTTTTGCACTTTTTTTCTCATCGCATGTCACGATCTGTCAACGTAAAAATTGTGTTTGTTTCATCATCTTTTGCTTTTTCGATAACCCGGATCACCAAAAGGTCAGAGTGGCAAATCTCGGCACCAGGAGCCATAAAGACAAATGTGCTATTTTTAGCAAAAATTGCGCCATCGCGCGTGATACACGCGCGTGTTTGTTGCAAGGACACCACGCAAAGAAAAACAAACAAAATGGCGTCGGAAATTACCTTCGTTGGAGATGAAGAAATTCAGTTTCTGTCATCAGTGTCACTTCCAAATTTGAGGCAATCCCTTGGGGAGAACTTTCTGGATAGTGACTCTGAACATGAGGATTATACAAGTGATTCTGGTAATGGTAGTGAGAACATTTAGACAAATCCTGTGGCGAAGATGCGTCGGACACGTCCGGCGAGGATTTCCCGTTAGACGGATGAAACGTATTGCGGCGTCGAACTGCGAAAAAAACAGTTGGCAGGCAGGAAAAGGGAAAAGACATCGCGAAAATATATTTCCTCTGAGGACGTACAGAGATTGAAGGGCAGCCGCAAGGACTGCAAAGTGAATGTCCAAGCACGGTGTGAAGAAAAGTTACGCACTGATAAGCTTAAATCATTTTTACTTTTTCCACTGCAAAATAAAATAGTAACATAGATTCAAACTATCGAATCAGGAAAGAACACGTTTGCCGAGATTTCTCTGTGCATGTTTTCTGAAATAATATCTGCCTCTACCGAAGTGGATGAAATGAAGGCAAAAAATTGCGAAAAGCTCGCTTTATTTTTAATCAAATGCTTTTGCGGTGTGTTATCAATTGTCGACAAAATAGAGAACTGGAAAAACACCAAGGAAAAAACTACTTCTGCCGATGAGAAGGAGAAAGATGAAGTTAAACTCATGCTGCTGTAGTGCGGAATATTACTTACTGGGCAATTTACAAACCTAGAACTGAGGGATACATGGCGCAGTGGACGTGGCAAGGGTTTCCACGACAGAGTGAGCTAAAGTTTTTTTTCTCCGCCAGCAACCCGACGAGAAAAATCACTTTGTATTAAAGTTAAATTGAGAAGAAATTACAACTGAACGTCACTGAGACACAAATCTTAGTTGTTTCAGTGTGCTTGATTTCTTAGGACGAAAAGAAATTATAGAAATAGAAATTTAAGCATTTAGCGCTGTGTTTACAATTTCTTTCATCGCGAATTCAATCACTTGTTCTTAAAATTTTACAAACAGTAGGTCTTATACGGAAAGCCTTGACTCCGAAACATCAAGACAAGACGAAATAGAGCACAGTAAAATGGAGAGAAGCATGTAATAAAAAGTGTCAAACATTTGTGGCGAGTCAGTACAAAAATCATGCAGCAGTCTGAACAACACAAGCATTGAACAAATTAAGTAACAGCAGAAAGGGGGACATCAGTTTTGGCTATACAATATACCACACAAAATTGACACTGGTTTACCCGTCTATGTTCCAGGAGCTCTAAATGTTCACATACAAATCCGATGCCATGTAAAATACGCTGAATCGCATTCACAGTTGTTACAGAGCGGTTGCGTTTGCCTATTCCGTCCGCGGGCTCTAAAGTGAGAACAAATGCGTTTCGTGGTTTGTGCTTAAAAAAGTAAGACGGTGAATTTAATGTTCCTCACCTCTGCAGTCTTGTTTCAGTGAGCTGCATAGAAATTATCGTTCAAGTGAAAATATTAATTCTGTCTTCAGTTCGATCAAACAAATACGTTGTCAGGGTTGCCCAACCATGCCAACAACAGAGCGATTACAGAGTCGTTCACTTGAACTACCGCAGCTATAACACTGAGGTCGTACAGCTTCAATCCGGTTTGAAGGACAATTACAACAATTTTTCAGAAAAATATCAAACACGTACCACATTTTCAGAGCTAATAATTGGAAGATTTTTTCCCAAGCCTTGTGCTTGTACGTTCACTTTGGAGTAGTTTCATTGACTCATTCAGCTCTGCGCAAAGTACGCTGCAACACTTCGCAAGGTTTTGGCGCCTTTTTTGATCAGTCATGTGATTGCGATCGATTCTTGTTCCTTTTTATCTCGGAGTTTCTCTCTCTCTCTCTCTCTCTCTCTCTTGCTCTCTCTCTCTCTCTCTCTCTCTCTCTCTCTCTCTCTCTCTCTCTCTCTCTCTCTCTCTCTCTTCTCTCTTTCTCTCTCTCTCTCTCTCTCTCTCTCTTTCTCTCTTTCTCTCTCTCTCTCTCGCTCTCTCTCTCTCTCTCTCTCTCTCTCTTTCTCTCTCTCTCTCTCTCTCTCTCTCTCTCTCTCTCTCTCTCTCTCTCTCTCTCTCTCTCTCTCTTTCTCTCTCTCTCTCTCTCTCTCTCTCTCTCTCTCTCTCTCTCTCTCTCTCTCTCTCTCTCTCTCTCTCTCTCTCTCTCTCTCTCTCTCTCTCTCTCTCTCTCTCTCTCTCTCTCTCTCTCTCTTTCCTCTTTCTAAATTTTACAGCAATCAGTTATTCTACTCGGGTTTGCTGGAAATCAAATACCATTTTTCGATCACATCAAGCGCAAATTTGCGTGTAGCCAGGCGCGTTTATGACGTTGATGGTGACGCAATTTTCCTCTAAAAAATAGCACATTTGTCTTTTCGATGAGGCTGCGTGGACCGCGCGCTTATGGTCTCCTTCCCATAATCAATCGAGAAAACAATAGAACAAACAACAAAACAATGGACCCTGGCCCTGAAAACAATAGATCTGCGTGATACCAAGGTCCAATGAAATTAGAGGTTGTTAAGAGCTACTTGTTATCTGGCTCCAGCCTCGTTGCGCTTTTTCGGTTACAAAATACTATGCAAACCTTGGGAATCCTCAACATCCCTCTCCCTCTTTTTCCCGCCTCTTGCTCGCTTCTTCGTTTCCTGTTCTCACTGGTTTTAACCCCTTCCCTCCGACTTCATGTCCACTTGTCAGTAAACACAAAGTTAAATCTTCATGTGTACCGTCTATGTAAATAATATTCATCGTAAAAATCAAGATTACTTTAATCTTATTTAGTGAAAGTTTTTCCAGTGCTTTTCAATTAGTCATATGTTAAAACGATCAAAGTTTGGTGTGGAAGTTCTGTACAGCGCCGCAAATGATCCCGAGACCGCAAATGAGGCCCGCACCGCAAATGATCCCAGAACCGCAATTGATCCCCACAACGGACCGCAAATGATCCCGCTAAATAACAGGAATGGAGTGGACAATAGAACTGCGATGACATTGTAAAGGCATGGACTCTTAGGGAATGGCGTGGACGGAGGCATGGCGAGGTCTACGGAATAATGTGGATACTGGAGCTTTTGTCTTCAATATTCCTAAAGCACGTTTTAGCCCCATAATTCATGACTTAGATATTTTATTTCGAGGCAAAAAAAAAATGTTACGATGTAATGTAGTCCTTTAAATTCGCCTTTGTTTTTGTACCTTTCGTTTAGCATGCAGGTTGTAAATATACGTGGTTTTATTTCTGTATTTTCTTTACGATCTGTTAACAGAATAACAGAATGCTTTCTTATACACCTACAAGTAGTACGAGAAAATTTGCAACCGCTCATGTTAACTGATTTTACCAGCCCGCTACAAATATATATATTTCTTTATCTCGAGCGGGTTAACGTTTCCTTTCTAGAGCAATGCTCAGTGGAAAAATCAATGGCTCACTTCAACACTCATGCAAATTTACAATATAGAATACTTCTCTGATTTCTCAAGTGGGTATAACCCCGGGGTAAAACCAACTCGATGCAAAAGTTATGCACGTTTGACAGGTCGCGTGACAACTCAAACACTCTACCCGGTTTTCTTATCACTTTCATTTTTCTGGTCTTTGTCACCTCCACCAGCATTAACGCCACCAAAAAACACCAATGAAAGGACGAGAGTAATCAAATTAGAGACCAGTTTAGTCATTGCTACAAGGGCGATCGCTAGCGAACGGGACAGTGCCTTAATACATGGTCTAGTGACCTTCTCGCACATTGTTTAGTGACCTTTGATTTCAAAGCCAGATTTCAATCACCGCGCCCTAGAAAACTCGTGGCTTTTTCGACTGTCGCGGGCTCGGTCGACCATCGGTCGGCCATCCATGAGATCTGTATATGCATATGAATATAAAATTAATATTTTTTTTTAAACATAATCATGTTTGCCTTCTATGCCATTGTGTTCTAGGGCCCTTAAGATGTTTTATTTCACTGATCAATAAGAATTTTTTCTGTTTTTTTATTTATTTTGATCAGCACTTTCACCTTCTAGTATTTTCACCTTCACTGAAACTCCACGCCATTCCATATTTTTCAGTGGGATCATTTGCGGTCCGCTGTGGGGATCATTTGTGGTCCTGGGATCATTTGCGGTCCAATTTGGGGATCATTTGCGGTCGGGGATCATTTGCGGCGCTGTACAGTTCTTCATATTTCATCTTAAGGTAGTACGTCGAATGTGCGCCTGCGTGGAGAATCTGGCCAAACATCGCAAACACAGCTGGAAAGCTCACTTATAAGGAATGGTGTGGCTCAATGTATTTTGGAGGCATCGCATTTAAATGTCCCTGAAGTTTTATTTTGATCATAAATTGGCCGAATTTTGTGTTTTCACAAAGCATGTTTAAAAAAAGCGTTTTAACTTGTAGAAAGAGACGTCTTTTGATTGACAGAAGAAAAGTCCACACATGACAGAAAAAACAATTAAAACTAAAACAGATCGTAAAAATATATTAAAGTGAACACAGAAAAAGTGAGAGTGTTATGGTAACACCGAAAAAGTGCAAATCTTTGCAGCTGTGTGAACACCAATTAAGTGCTAAAGTAACGCCAACATGGTGTACATTTACTATTGTGAACCACCAACAATTCTGATTTGGATTGGTTAAAAGAAACCAACACAGTGTTATGTAGACGCGGAGTTCGGGTAAGTTTACACCAAAAAAGTGTACTTGTGACACCCAAATGATGTAAAACAACTTGCAGCTGTGTGCACACCAAAACAAGGTTAATTTACACCAGAGATAATTTTACACTAAAATTGTGTACTTGTGACACCCAAATGGTGTAAAACAACTTGCAGCTATGTGCACACGAAAACAAGGTTAATTTACACCAGAGATAATTTTACACTAAAATTGTGTAAACTAACACTTCCAACTTTGTTGAATAACACCCTCCACGTGTTATGTTAACACTGTTCTAGTGTACTTCAACACTAAAATAAGAGATGCATAGGGGCTACTTAAACATTGTAATTATTGCTGCTGAAGGAGACAGACATCACTAGTTTCCAAATTTATTTCACAGTGAATATTTATTTGGTATACTACACCTTAAAACAAAATGCTTCCAAAAATACGATTTTTAGCAAAAAACAGTAAGTCTACATGTAGAAAAATAAACCTTTCAGTGCAACCTTGGAAACTCACTATAAATTACAAAGATGCTACTCTAAAACCTTAGAATTCAATAAAGTAGTGACACTGAGTAAGATAGTTATAAAAAATAAGAAAGCTACAAAGATTCCAGTCCAAACAGTGCATTAACTTCTGTATGCGTCATTTTTGTTTACACCTATGTTGATGTCCCAAAATAATGAAAACCAAACCCGTACAAAAATAAAAGGCCTTTCAAAAGGGATTTTAATTTAAAGTACTTTTCTAGTTGTTATAGAAGTATGAGGGCAATAAATGTAGATTGAGTGAGTGATTTTGATGATAAACCACACCCACTTCAGAAACGACCTCCATCTGATTCATCAATCCACTGTAAAAAAAATAAAATAAAATAAAAGAAGAAGAAAATTAGTAATGCTATATTAATTACCCACTTGTATGCACCATGATAAGGCAATACTGAATGTCACTTATTCAAGTTTGTTCCTTTTTGGAGGATTCGCCAAGATCTGAAAACAAACTTATTTTGGTCAGCCATATACAAAATTAAAAACTACCACTACAGCTCTACAAAAAAAAACAGCCCTCAGTAACACTTATTGTTCAGTTAGTTGGAATACTCTGTCAGACAGTTGTACATACATGTACTGTATTGCTCAGTCTGTTAAGTGTTTAATACTTGGTCAGTATTTTATACCACTCAGTCAATTGAGTAAACCATTCAATCAGTTCGCTCAGTTGTTTATACCACTAGATCAGTTATGTGGATCACTCAGTAAGCTGAGTAATATTACATACGGTCGTTATACCACTTGGAAGAGCAGAATGGACCACCAGTTTGACACTCAGTCAGTTGTGACTACATGTACCTGTCTTGTCTACTAACTTAGTTATGTGCACCACTCAGAGCACATAACTTTTAGAACTGTGTTTCACTCAGTCATTTAGCACCCTGTGAGTTGTGTGCACCATTTGCTAACTTGTGAGTACCACCCAGTTACTTGATCAGTTGCGGCTACCACTCAGTCAGTTGTGCACACCACTGGGTCAGTTGCATCATTCAGGTCAGTTGTCAGTTGTGTGTAATGCTCGATCCTTCAGCTGTGGAACCACTCAGTGAAATGTGTGGATAACTCCACACAACTCACTTAGTGATTCATTCATTCATTCATTCATTCATTCATTCATTCATTCATTCATTCGCTCGTTCGTTCGTTCGTTCGTTCGTTCGTTCGTTCATTCATTCGCTCGCTTGTTTGATTGTTCCGGTTCTTTTTCGTTCCCCCAACTTGTTCATTTACTTATGGATTTCTATATCTAATTTGATATAGCTCACGTGGTAGCTCCCACTCCAATGTCTCTTGAATAAATTGATAACTTATTTATATTTGAAAAATCGTATGTTAACCGCGCACTTCTTTTTTTCGAAATAATAGAGTAGTTTTTATGCGGTTCAAACAATGGAAACTACGGCATCCAACCCGAATGTTTCGTCCAAGCAATTCAAAAACTTGTTGAGCCAGTTATACCAACCATGACCGCTAGGTTAGAAGCAGAACATGACATCATTGACAAACCTGCAAACCG